>CM053589.1:42196938-42264651 GCA_028646515.1 Pseudochirops corinnae | reverse complement strand
GCTACCTTTCTGAGATAGTTTCTTCATCTATAAAGTGAAAAGGTTGGATTATATAATCTCTAAGGGCACCTCTGGCTCTAGAATTTACAATATCTGTAATCAGTGCTCCATAGTTCAAAGACTGCAATGACAGACCTTGTAAAGAAGATAGAAGCATTTAGTTATCTTAAAAGCCAATAGAGTCTGTGTTTGCAAGAGCTTCTCTGGGGCAGAGAAATATCAACTGAACAAAGTCATAACTCAGAGGTGAATTCTTTCTTTCCTTTTTTCTTGGTAGAGCATGGAAGAACTAGAAGTGGAATTCTTACTGGAGGAGAGGTGAGCTCCCATATCACTCCAGAATAGTTGCTTCCCAAGTCTGGGCCCCTTACTAGTCTATATATAAGCACCAAAAACAATATCTTAATATAGTAAGTATATTCAATAGATATGTTGAATAAATAAATGGATGTTTAGCGGGGTTTAGGAATAACCTCCCTGCCCCCCTGCCCATTCTGCCACCTCATGTGGCAAAGATGGGATGATTATATCTCTCTTTAGTTTCTACTGGCTCATCTCCTTATTAATTCTTATCCTAAGTCCTAGGTCAATCAAGATACTGATATTTCCTCATAAATTAAGATAAATACACAATCTCTCTTAGTAATCAATTAGCTCTGAGATCCCACTCCAGATTATTAAACAAATTAGTGTCTTCTTTTCCCATAAACTTTCACTCATTTCTCTCTCAATATCAAAACCTCTTATCCCATAGACTTAAATAAACATCAGGTGGTACAGTGGATAGAGTACCAGGTCTGAAGTCAGCCAGACTTGAGTTCAAATGTGGCCTCAGACACTTACTAGCTGTGTGACCCTGGGCTAGTCATTTAATCTCTGTCTGTCTCAGTTTCCTCCACTGTAAAATGGGGGATAATAATGGTGCCCTCCTCCCAGAATTGTTGTGAGGATGAGATAGTAATTGTAAAGCACATAGCACATAATAAACACTGTGTAAATGTTGGTTCTTACTATTATATCAATGTTATAAGCTATATAGTTAATTTATGTATGTAACCTAATTTATAAAAATATATGACATGTAACATCAATGTTATACATATATGATGTTAATTGGTTAACACTATGGCAAGCAATACAAAGATATATTTAAATATTTCAACCTTATATCACAATGAGAAAGATTACAGCCAGTCACCTCTAGTTATCACCGGCAACTGCTGGCTTTTCAACTCTGGAAAGATAATCCCACCGTTCATCTTTCTCTGGCTTAACAAAATTTCTCAATAATTTTCTTTAGGATATCTTCTCTATAACATAAAAGTTAAACTCTATCCTCCTAGGAAACGTCTCCAGTCTTTCTTCTTGACCACTAATTCACCCAGTTTCTCAGGAAATAAGTCTCTCTCCCACCATGACAGTTAAACTGTTCAAAATGACAGTTAAATTGCTACCCTCCCAAGATTCTCTTCCCTCTGAAAGATACTGGAATAATATCCTTGGTCTCAGTGGGAGGGACTATGAAGCTGGTTTTACAAATGAATGACGCATTGAATCAGTGTATCGCTGGTAGTCTTTAGGCTGATAACACCAGAAAACTGGTGCTGGGTGTGGGGAAGGGATTATGACCATTGTAGAAATCCTAGCCAAGATCTGGGCTCCCAGAGTCCTTTCAGAGGAGCTACTGGCCTGACTGACTCTGGAGAGAGGGGTGCTTCTGCAAGAAACAGTAGCTGACTGGAGGATTTAATCTTGTTTTTCAGCCCCACTCCACCTGAAAGCCTCCTCACCAATGGCGTGCTAGTGGTAACTATTTCTCCCTGAGCATTTCTAGCTGAACAAATTCCTGCAGCCCTGAAAGGGAACTGGGCTGTAAGCGAGGAAATTGACCATAAGTTGGACCCTACTCACCCCATTGAGAAGTCATACCCCTGCAGCCTCCAAAATGGGATTTTTATGAGACAGGTTGGAAGTATGAAAAAATAAAGTAGATAGCTGGGATGCTGAGGATGCACACTTGAGGGGAGATCCATGATACCCTTTGCTGTTAATTTAATTGGTCCTTTAAGGTCCTTCAGCTACCCCAAAGGAGCAGAATGGTGCTCAGCCCTACTCTCAGCTAATTTCCAGCAAAGGGAACACCATTCCCTGTGGATGTATGCATACCTAACTTGTGTGGGGCCTCCTAGATAAAAATCTTGGAGAGCTCTTGTTTCCCTAGTAACGACCTCTTTTTTCCAACCCTTCACATGCCACAGCTCAAATTCTCTTCATCTCCAATCTCCAAAAGTGGACAAAGCTTTCCAAGCTATAGCTGCCAGTCCAGGTGTTACAAGCAAATGTATTAAATAATTCAACATTCTAGGGCATCACAAAGAATCGAAACAGGCCTTAAGATCTTGTTGTAATGGGCTCTGATCCGCCTCTGCGCCACTTTCTCATGATTCTCCTAGCCACCCACCTCCCCCAAAGATTTGTTTGTTTGCAAAGGAACACAGATATAAATAGTTAGCCACTTCCTCTCTAGCCAAGGGAAGGCCTGCTTCCCAGGCCTTGTTCTCCAGATGTGGATAAAGTCATGAACTGTGGTTCCTCTTAACCATCCCCTCCCTGTGGTGGCTCTGTATTTTTACCCTGTCTTAGCTTTCTCTGGGACCCATTTTGCCCCAACACACACACACACACACACACCACGCACACACACACACACACACACGCAGGCCCTGTCACTTTGACCCCTTTTCCCTTCTGCCCAGACGCTCTCCTATGACCAGGAGCAGTCGGGGATAGACTATGCCACAGAGATTTTTCATAGTGATTTCCTTTGTTACAGTCTAGACAAGTTTCCTGCCTGGAAGTCCATGTGAAGCATAGAAAACAGAAGAAGAATCGAAAAAGTAAGAGACTTTTATTTCTTTTGACGGTCAGGGCTGGCCTGTGAGAAAGCCACCTCAAGTATTCATCTGTCTGAAAGGTCCAGTCATTTCTAGCTTCCAGGGTTTCAGAAGCACTGTTAGAATTTGGAAGGCAGTGGTGGGGAGCAGGAGTGTGTACATGAAACTCCCTTCAGGATCCTCAGAATGGCCTCATTCCAACCAAATTTAAATTTGTCACCATTGAGCTCAAGGGGGTTCCCAGAGCCTGTACCTCATCATCAGGACAGCTCTGGAATGGACATCGTGCCCAAGAGCCCACTGATTCCCTGAGATTCCCAAGGCCAAACCAGCAATAGTTACAGGACTTGGGGCTAAATCTCATTTCTGGGAAGTCTACAGGATGGCATGTTGTATCTATTTTCAGATTTTTTTTGATGTATTGATCTGTTTTGCCGATTTCATGCCCCCCCCTTAAAAAAATGTTTTATGAGGCAACTTTCTGAGAGTTGGGAGGGAAGAGATACTGAAAGAAATTTTGATGATGTAAAAGAACAAAACAAATCAACAAAAATTTGTAAAACATTAATAAAAATGTTAATTCTACCTCTGCTACTTACTATCTGTGTAACCATGGCCAAGCACCATCCCCCCCAATGGCCTTAATTTCCTCAGGTGAGGGGGTTAGACAAAATGTTCTGTAAGATCCTTTCCATTTCTAAAATTCTAGGATCCTGAGAAATTTCTCTTCTCAAATCCCTAGCTCTCAGCTTCCTGGTTCTTTAATTTTCTTTTTAAAAGCAATTGTTTTTACATTACTCTGTTTCTGAACCAGAATATACTCCTCCCTTACTCAGTTAGTCATCTCATGTGACAAAGAATAAAAAAGATAAAAGGGAGAGGAGGAATAGCTCTGCGAAATTAAGCCATCACTTTAACCACCTCTGAGAGTATATGCAATATTCCACACGCATCTTCCCCCACCTCTGCAAAGAAGGTAGGGAGGATCATTTTCCAACCCTACTTAGAGGCATCCTTATTGTTCCTTCTTCATTACAAGGCTATCATATTTCTTTTACTTCTTCCTTCCTTCCCTCTAATCTCCCCTCCCCCCTCCTAATTTGGTCTTTAAAGAAGCAAAGTCTGTTTCTGTGTGCGTCCCAGGTATACCTTCCTTTTGGCTTCAGGTTAAATCTGATAGGTCTTTCCCTTCTCAGTTCTTCCCGTGTTCCCTAGGCTCTGCTCACAGGTATTCTCTGACTAGCCTTTCAGCAGAGAACATGGGTTCAACATCTTACTCCTTTCCTTAAAACTTCTACCTCCCACTTCAATCAGTCCCTTTGGTGATCCTTCCAGTTTTCCTCTTCCTTCCTTAATTCAAAATTAATATTTAAGAGAAGTCTTTCTCATGATCAAACTGTAGGAACTGCTCCTGAAAAACAGACTAAGTGCTCTCTCTTACCCTTCTGGAGACTTCCACAGATCCTACTCCCTCTTCTCCTAATGATTTAGGAGATTGGATTTAGCTTGGCAGAGGTCCAGGGTTCCATGACAAATGCTCAGTCTTGGAAGAAAGGAATGAAGGATATTGTGGGTGCTATGTGGGTTGGGGGAGTGGAGAAGGGGCAACTGAAGCATCCTTGGGGTGTGGAGAGGGAGGAGTCCATATGCAATCCTACTACTTCTTTGTATGTAATAGGTTTGGGGGTTGAGTGGGTGACAATTGGGGTTAAGTGACTTGCCCAGGGTCATACAGCTATTAAGTGTCTGAGGGTGGATTTGAACTCAGGTCCTCCTGACTTCAGGGAGGGGCTCTATCCACTGCATCACCTAGCTGCTCCTAATCCTGCTGCTTCTTAAGTCATAGACTGTCAAAACTGAAAGAGATTTCAGAAGTTGGCAAGTCTAACCCATATTTGCCCAGCATCCTCATTGACAACATCAGTGCGGTACTGTGGGAAGGATGCTGGTTTTGGCATTAGAAACATGGGTTCAAATATCAGCTTTGTCACTTAATACCTGTGTCACTCCACCTCAGGAAGAACTGAGTTTGAATCCTGCTTACCCCTGAGCAAGAGCCTTATCTGAACCTAACGATAAAATTCAACAGGGATAAATGTAAAGTCTTTCATTTGAGTTCAAAAAACTAATTCTACAAGTATAAAATTGGACAGACATAGCTAGACAATAGATGGTCTGAAAAAGATCTGGGGGTTTTAATGGACTACAAGCACAATATGAGTTAGTGTGATGAGAGGGAATTGATCATTTTGCTATACTTTGCCCTGGCTAGACCACATCTAGAATATTGTGCTCCATTCTGGGCAGCACAATTAAGGAAGATGACTAACAAATTGCAGCATGTTCAGTGAAGAGAAGCCGTAATGGTAAAAGACATGGAATCCCTAACATGTATGGATTAGTTGAAGGAAGTAGGGATAATTAGCCTGAAGAAAACTAAGGAGAGCAGAGGAGGAAGAAGGAAATGACTCTTAAATATTTGAATGGCTGTCTTATGAAAGAGAGATTAGACATGTTCTGTTTGGTCCCAGGAACCATAACCAAAACAATAGGGAGAAGCTGCAAAGAGAAATATTTATCTTCATGTCAGGAAAAAATTTAACAATGATTAGATCATAGATTTACAGTTGGAGGGCCCCTTAGCAGCTATCAAGTCCCTCATTTTACAGACAATGACACCGAGGTTAAAGAAGCAGAACTAATAAGCGTTTGAACATAGTTCTTCCTGACACTAAGTACAGGAACTAAGCCACTGCACCACCAAATGACCTTAGAACTATCCCCAAGTGGGATAGGCTACCTAGAGTGTAATAGTTTACCCTCACTGGTGGTCTTCAAGCAGAGATTAGGTATGATAGATAGATAGATAAATAGATAGATAGATAATGGATTGATAGTTGGATGGATAGATAAATATTATGTGAAAATTATTATGTGAATGATCACTTAGTGAATAAATTGTAGCAGAAATTCTTTTTCAGGTACAGGTTGGAGTATATAGCCATAAGGTCCTTTCCAGTCCTCAAATTCTGTGACCTGCATTCTATTGATAGGAAAACAGCTAACTGTGACAGTGAATGAATCCTATGAAAACATCCAGTATATCTCACCCTGCTACAACTCCAGCAACCAATGCCCAGATCTTACCTTCTTCCACTACGCCAAATACTTCCAGCCCCAAATGCATGTGGAGATGCCCAGGAACCGATGGACCTGTGGGGTAGGAAGCACTGGGTATTAAAAAATCATCTGTGGGCATGGGAAACTTTGGGGTCTAAACTGACTCCCAGACATAGTTCCATTGGGAAATGGAGAGAATGGACTATAGGAGAAACCTTATTCTCCCTTTTAAAAAAATTTCTCTCTTAGCTTTCCTGCTGCTGTGATGCCCATAAAAGAAACCATTCTGTCTGCATGTCCCTGGACTGCCTCCCAGATGGACAAGAGTTGACAGTACCCATGGTGAGTATTAGAAATCAGCTCCCTACCTAGGCTCATTTGAGTCAGAGAGCCAGTGGCAAGAGGTGGTATGGAGATGGGGTAAAGAAATTAGTATCTAACGATCAGATTGTGAAGGTTGCCTGTGTAGTCTCACATGAGGGGCAGAGGTATGGACAACATTGTTTCAGGGTGCAGTGGGCATTTATCTAATAGAAAAATGTAGCAGTTGTGTATATCGGGGAGCAAGATGGTGTCTAAGGAGCTGTGTGGTGATATAGAGGGTCTACAGCATGGTGAGGAAAGAGGTACTGAAAGGCTGAGTAGGAAAACCACATGCCAAGGATGAAATGTGAGGAAAGTCAAGTGTGCACATGTGTGTGTGCGTGTGTGTGTGTGTGTGTGTGTGTGTGTGTGTGTGAAGATTTGAGTTCATGGGGATGGTGGGCAGAGTTGAGGGTCAATGGGCGTTGATGAGTGAATTTGTAAACCTTTGATGTGGGCTAATTTGCTCTGAAATATCACAACACTGATAAGACTCTTCCCTTTCTTGGTTCTCAGAACGAAAGCTGTGATTTACATGTGACAGCCAAAGACTGGTAAAGTACCTTCCATATGCTTACAGTTCTGTTTCTCTTCCCTTCCCATTCTTCTATTAGCCCCACTCCTCTCCATACCTTGGAACTGTTATTTTATACTAATCCTTCTCCAGCTTCTTGGGGGCTCTAGGTCCTGTTGAACATGTTGAGGAGCCCGAGGGAATGGTAGAGACACAGGAAGAAGAAAGGGAAATGGCATTGAGAAGCAGAAGTGGAAACTTTGGATGGGAATTCCTACCCCTGAGCATCCAGCTACACTCCTATTTCCCTTGTCATACTTTGATGGGTAAAGTTCAAGAGTAGCTCCTGGTTAAGGATGATTTTGCCAATGTCTGACATTTCCCAGACAGTGACAGAAAGAACCATGTCTTACATTCATGTAGAAAGTGAAGTCAGCAAATACTTGTTGAGTACCTACCATGTGCCCAGCCCTGTCGTGGACACCACGGGAGAGAAACAGGAAATAGAAATATGGTTTGATAGAGCATTGAACGGAATTCAAGAAACCTAGATTCTACTCTTTTTTTTTTTTTTGAGCGGGGAAGGCAAGGCAATTGGGGTTAAGTGACATGCCCAAAGTCACACAGCTAGTAAGTGTGTCCAGTGTCTGGGCCAAATTTGAACTCAGGTTCTCCTGACTCCAGGACTGGTGCTCTATTCACTGTGCCACCTAGCTGCCCCTTGATTCTATTCTTAACCATGACTAACTAGCCATATGACTTTGGTTAAGTTGTCTCTTCTCTCTAGGCCTTTGTTTCTGTATCTGCAAAATGACCACCCTACTGTTGAGTTTGGACTTGATTAGCTAGGTGATAGGAAGTCACTGTAGATTCTTGAATAAGGTAGGGATAAGACAAAAATAAAGTTAAGTTACGAGGGATAATGTTATAGGGTAGAAGCAGGAAGATGGATGGAGCAATGAAGGAGTATTAGTAGTAGCAATGATATGCCCAGGGGTGTACAGGTAAATATTTAATCACTAGCTTTTCAAGGAAAAAATATGCACATAATACACTTTTAAGTTTAATCTGTATTACTAACATTTTCTCCACCTCTTCCTGAAGTCTAGACAATCAACAAAACAATAAATCAAGTCCTGATTTGTAGCATTTGCTGATTTCCTGGGTGTAAATGCTCAAGTTGCCTCCAACCATACTCCTGTTACATACCAAAAAAAAAAAAAAAAAAAGGAAAATTAAGTTATGGTGATATTGTTGCTAGGTAAGAAAGGAAGGAAAGAAGTGAATAAAACAGTTATGAAGGGCTTATTATATGCAAAGGACTAAGAATACAAATAGAGATGCAAGACAGTCACTCAAGGAGCTCACATTCTAATAAGGATAGAAGGTTTCAGCTCCAAGTCAGACAGAAAGGCCTTATGATCTTTAGAGCGCAATATTAAAACAAATGGTAATACATCTCCTTTATTGTTGTTTCTACTATCAAATCATGACTATTTTGGATGATAAGCCATTTTATAGTACCAAGGACATTGGTGGTAAAAAGGACTAGATGATTAAGGTTCCTTCTAGAAGCTGTAACATCATATGTTTCTGTGAAATTCTAGGACACAGCTCCTGCTTTCTAGGATTTTACAGCGCTGTAACTTACAGTTACAAAATGATCAGGATCTATAACTTAGAGTTACAAAAGGGTCTGACTCTATAACTTATAGTTACAAAATGATTAAAAACAATATATGATAATAAATAATAAAATATTCAACTGTATAGTACTGACCCTATGCTAAAGGAGTTCAGCCAAGGGAGAGACCAGTGTGGGCTGGAGTAACTGGGGAAAAGTAACGCATTTGATTGATGGGAAAGATTAGGAAAAATGGAGGAAGGGCCCTCCACATTGGAGAGAAGAGACTAAGCAAAGTCAAAGCAATGAGAATGAGTTTGATGAGTCTTAGAGGCAACAAAGGGACTTGCCTAATTGGAATGCAAGGTATTTGTTGAGAGCAGTAGAAGATAAGGTTGGAAAAGAATGCCCCATGAGGCCTAATTGTGGAGGGCCTTGAGTACTAGGTTGAGAAGTTTGGGTTTCCTATAATAGACAATAGAGAGTCATTGTAGGTTCTTAGACTAAACAATGAAATAAAAATAGAAGAATCATTAGAGATGCTGTAAGAAATAAGAGGATGAAACCTTTGTCCTGGGATATTTATATGAAATGTCCTGGACCTTGTTTGCTCAGGAAAGAAATCATAGGATTCAGACTGAGACCTTTCATTCATTTATTCATTCATTCATTCATTCATTCAACATTTCTTAAATGCCTACCAGGTATCAGGCTCTGTGCTGGCTCTAGGTATACAAGACAAAGATGAAATAGTCAAGGAAATTATATTCTATTGGGGGGAAAGCATATGAAATAAATACAGTAAATACAAAGTACTGGAAAGATAAGAATAGAACTCATATAGGGGTTGCCACTTGAACTGAGCCTTATAAAGGGAAGGAAGAAAGCTAGGGATTTTTATAAGGTAGAGGTGAAAAAGGAGTATATTCCAGAGATAGAGGACAATCTAGTAAAGATATGGTGACAAGAGCTAAAATGTCATGTATGAGGATCAACTGATACACCAGTTTTGCTGGCACACCAAGTATATGAAGAGAAATGGTGCACCATAAACCTGGAAAGGCAGGGTGGAGGAAGACAGTGAAAGGTTTTAAAAGCCAACTGGGAGTCTATATTTTATCTCGGGGGCAATTGGGTGATGCTTTTAAAGTAGGTTAGCGACCTAGTTAGACTTGTGCTTTAAGAAATATTCTGCAAAAACCTGAAAAGTCTTAAATGAACTGATGCAAAGTGAAGTGAGCAGAACCAGGAGAACATTGTACACAGTAACAACAACATTGTATAATGATCAATTGTGAAAGACTTAGGTATTCTCAGAAATGCAGTGATCCAAGACAATTCCAAAGGACTCAGGATGAAAAATGGAAAAAACAAGAAAGAACTGATGGAGTCTGAATGCAGATTGAAGCATACTTTTTTTTTACTTCTTAAATTTGTCTTGTTTTTTTTGTCTGTTTTCTTTCATAAATGACTAATAATTGCTAATTTGCATTTGCATCAATAACTTAAAATTACAAAATGATTAAGGAACAATTTATGATAGTAAATAATAAAATATTGAATTACATAATATTGACCATGTGCTAAAGGAGTTCAGCCAAGGGACAGATCAATGTGGGCTGGGGTAGCTGGGGAAAAGTGAGGCATTTGTATTGGCCTTAAAGGAAATACATTTTGCATGACTGCACGCATATAACCTACAGCAAATTGCTTGCCTTCTTAAGGAGGGGGAGGAGAGGAAGGAAAGGAGATAATTTGGAACTCAAAATTAAAAAAAAGTGTTTAAAAATTTTTACATGTAATTGGAAAAAGTAAAATTTTTTAAAAAATATTCTGGAAGCTGTGGTTTGAAGAATAGTTTGGAGAAAGGAGATATTGGAGTCAGGAAAACCAAGTAGGAGGCTATTACAATAGTCAAAGAGTCATCTGGTCCATTCCCTAGAAGCCCAGAGGGGTGAAACAACTTACTCAAGGCCAAACAGACAGTAAATTCCAAAGGCAGGATTCAAATCCAGGTTCTCTACTTCCAAATCCAGTGAACTTCTCAAGGCACCAATTTATTTCCCACTCAAGCTGAGGAATGAGAGAATTGGCTACTCGAGCATGTGGAGGTAACAGCTCTGATGCATTGTGGGTGACAAGCATTCTCTCTCCTACCACAGTGCTGATGAACTGAACGTGAGGCTAGGTTACAATCTGTGTTCAGAAGAGCTGGAGTTCCTGCAGAAACGGAAGGTGATTGTAGCAGAAGCACTGAAGCAGGTGTTGCAGCTGGAACAGGACCTGCAAGGTGATGAGGTCAGTTGGCTTGGGACTAAGGATGTTAAAATATGCTCTGAGCTAGGTTCTAAACAGGGTGGGCAGGGCACTCTTTCTGCTTTCTGTAAACAACTTGCCTTTTGCCTCCCCTTTGGAGAATTCTTGCTAAGTGTACCACCAGCTCCCACTTTATGCCCGCCATGTCTCCCATCTGTTGTGTCTACCCATTGGCTACCTTTATAGCTCAACTATCCCTATAGGATTATTAGGGAATATAGGATAACCTAGGAGGCAACAAGATCCATTCTAAAGTGTTTCACAGCATCCTGTATTATGTCCGTTACCCCCAGCTAGGTGTGTATAATAAGATCCCCCCACCTTCAAACCTGTTATACAAAAGGATTTCCTTCTCACAACCCACTGATCTGGGAAATCTTTCCTTCTTTAAGGGTCTCCTTCAATCACTTTCCATATATCTTAGGATCATGACAACAAGAGTCCAACAATTGAAGATATTGTTCTTTGTCCCTTCCTCCACCCCATCTCCATTCTATCCATTCTACTTTCTCTGTGTGGTGAAATATCCTCTGCTCTGGCTTCTCTGAAGCCCTGTTGCCCAGCCTCCTTCTCTCTAACTTTCTATCTCTGTGTGTCCATCAGGTGCCACGGGTAGCAATCATGGCCACAGGGGGTGGCCTGAGATCGATGACCTCCATGTATGGTCACTTGTTGGGGCTTCAGAAGATGAACATCTTGAACTGTACCAGCTATATCACAGGACTTTCAGGCGCAACTTGGTGAGGACTCAAGAGTCCCTGACTGATTTAAGTCTTGTAGGAAAGCCTTAGAGTGTTTGATCTTGAGGGGAGAGGGAAAGAGTCCATTGTGTTGGCCCCCAAAGCTAAAACGTCCATTGCTGTTTTCACTCCCTTCTCTTGAGTCTGTGGGCGTGACTGAATTGATTTCCAATACCATTGATTCCAAGCCATTGAATATTCAACAAACATTAAATCCTGCTTCAGACACTTCCCTGCAAAGTAACACTGGGGTGACTTCACTTACCCTCCCTGTGCCTCCCTATTAGGGGGGTTGATTGTATGGCCTCTAAGATCCTTTCCTGTTTTAATTCTATAACCCTATTGTCTCATGGGTAATGCAGAGGCAGTTTGATGTAGTAGATGGGTGTTGCCCTCTGAGTCGGGATGATCTGAATTCAAGTTACATTGCTAATAATGTAGACACCAAGCAACCTTTCAATACCTCAGGCATCTCTGTAAGTTGCAGAACAGTCATTGATTCACATTTGTAGAACAAGTTTTCTTACCAGGGGGCTCTCAATAGGGCTGACCAAAGCTACAACAAGAGTAATGTACTATCTAAGCCCTGAAGAAAATACAAAATTAAAAACACATGCATGTACACAATAGATTATAAAACAAAATGGAACATTACAAGTGCTTAAGGGGGTTGCAAAGTGGTACAAATCAGTGTCATGAGATCACTTTTAGATGTCATGCTAGAGAAATGCATTCACACACTGCTTCCCCTAATTACATCATGTTGACTGAGCCCAGAATGCAAAGGTGTGAGCAGCTACTCATGCTTTGATTACAGCCCACCCTTCCACCCCTATTCTCCTTTGTCTCACCATGCTTCTGCCTATGTGCCAGGAGAATGGGGAGAATAAGTGAATAAGAAGGCTGACCTGGAGTCAGTAAGATCTGAGTTCAGGTCCTGACTTAATCTAATACATACTAGCTATGTGACCCTCACTTAATCTTTCAGTCATTTAATTCTTTAGTACCCCCTGCAACTCCCTAAGATTCTAAGTTACAGATGAGTTATAAATCTACATCAGTATAAAAAGTTTCCATGTCATTCATTCATTCATTCAATGGGCATTTAATAATAATTGCCAGTATTTATGTAGAACTTCAAGATTTGCAAACCGTTTTACAAATATCTCATTTGATCTCACAGCAACCCTGGGAGACAGATTATTATTATCCCCATCTTATATTATTACCCCCATTTTATAGATGAGAAAACTGAAGCATCAGAAGCTAAGTGACTTGCCCAAGGTCACATGGCTAGTAAGAGTCTGAGGCTGGATTTGAACTCTTAGAGCCAGGTCCCCAGTGCTATCCCCTTTGCTTCTTTGCTGCCAACTGAATATCATGCACGGTGGTAGGTGCCAGGAAGTTCCCTTTACCAGTTCTTTCCCATGGTGCCTTTGCTGATCTCCCCAACTGCTAATGCCTTCTCTCCCAAGCTACCTTGAATTCAATTACTGTGTTTTTATTTGTCTTGATTCTCTTTTTGTTTGCTTTGTATAAACCTATTTCTGTACTTGTCGTCCCCCATTAGAATGTAAGCATCTGGAAAGTAGGGTTTGTTTCATTTATTCAATTTGTATCCTCAGCACCTAGCTCAGTGCTTGGTATACAATAAGCACTTAATCAATGCCTACTGATTGATCGTTTGATGCCAATAAAATCATAGGTCCAGACTGAAAAAAAAAGAAAAGATTCAAGCATCTGTGCTGGGTATTGGGTATACTTATTGCTGAACCCTAAACAGATACTCCTAGAGAGGTCCTGAACCTTGCTACGGCAGAGTGTCATATGAGGGACAGGGGACAAAGGCTTTGAAGCAACCTGTGCTGCAGACAAGTTCATTGTCTCATTGGTCTCCATAGGGGCATGGGATGTGTGTGTGTGCTATCTATAGATTATAACATATTATACACATATAATATATTAATATACATATACATACAATATATTAAATATGCCTATATAGGCAATATACATTAAATATATAATACATTATTAAATATACACATAAGATATATTAAACACATACATGTATGCATGTACATATATCCACACACACACATGTACATATATATATTCCAGTGCTTTTCCTCTTTTCATTATTTTCTATTTATCCTGAACATTACTTGCTCTGTATATATTTGTTTGAGTGTTGTCTCCCTGTTAGATTGTAAGCTTCTTGAAGGCAGGGCCATCTCTTGCCTCTTTTTGTATTTTCAGCACTTAGTACAGTGCCTGGAATGTAGCAGATATTTAATAAATGTTTATTGAATGACTAAAAAAAATAAGACAATTCCTGCCTTCAAGGAGCTTACACTTTACTGAGTCCTTTTAGGAGAGAAATAGTTATAGAAAGAGAACATGGGAGGAGCTAATTATTCTAGTCACTTGCACAATTATATATAAGCAAAAAAATTTTTTTAAAAAATTATACATAAGCTACATAGTTCTTTTTGTTAACACGGGTGAGAGAGGCATCAACAGGTAAAGGGAGAACACTAGGGAAAACCTCCCCTGTGTTTATCTTTCCTTCTATGTCACTCAGTAAAGCAGGCTCACAAAATTTTAAACCAACTAAAACACCTTTCAGCTGCAGAGACTTTTGCCAGTCTACAAAATTAGCAATCCTCCCCCCACTTGTCCCTGACAGCCCTTCACCCAGCCACCTTATGAAGCTGGGCTGGATGCAATTGTTCAGGTGCCACTTAGGAAGCAGAAGTGGGTTAATTGATTTGCTCTGGGGCTCATTTTTATCATTTGTGAAAACAAAATTGGATTAGATGGACCCTGGTAAGCCTATGAGCTAACTCCCTCCTCAGGCTAGAGGGTCAAACCCACTTGTACTCTGGATGTCCTATAACATGTGGATGCCTCTTCCCAGGACCATGAGCAACTTATACAAAGATGCCAACTGGTCCTCCAAAAACCTGGAGAAGGCCATCCAGGAGGCTCGAAGACATGCTGTCAAAAACAAGATCCCTTCACTTTACCCAGAACAACTCAGCTACTACCGGCAGGAACTGAAGCAAAGGGTCCAAGAAGGCTACAAAGTTTCCTTGACAGACTTCTGGGGTTTATTGATTGAGTCCCTTTTGGGGGATGAGGTAGGTTCTCTGTTCCTCTTGGATTACTCAGCTGACTTTGATGGTATGAGCATCTTTTGCATTAAGGCTTTCCTCATTTCCTCAGTTGCTGGTACCCTCCCTCCCAAGGTTCCTTAGTATATATTTGTACTTATTCTCTTTGTAGTTATTCTATATATGCTTATATAATAACAGCTAGTATTTATATAATGGTTACAGTTTGCAAAATATTTTACATATGTTATCTCATTTGACCCTTACAACCACCCTGTGAAGTAGGTCCCCCATTATACAGATGAGAAGACTGAGGCTTAGAAATGTCACACAACTATTAGGTATCTGAGACAAGATTGGAGGCATTGAACTGAACAGTAAGGAGTGGGGGAGTGGAAGGGGTGGGGGATGGTGGGAGGAGTATAGGAATGGCTTTCCCTGGTGGGAGGAGTATGGGAGTGGTTTTCCCTTACATCACTGCCATTGTAATAAGGGAGTCCCTCCCTACCCCAAATTCAGATGACAGACTAAGGCTTTTCTTGCTCAATCACTCTACCCTGTAACATTTGGCTTGGTGGTTTCAAACTTTCTCTCTTACACAGGCACAACTAATGATTCATCTAACTTGTAGATATCACAAGAATGTATCTGCTGGCAAATCTATCACCAATCTGCCAAATGTTTCCTCCTTGATCTTTTTCATCCTTATATTATCATGAGACCTTGATAATCCATGAGTATGTGGCCAATAGTAACCTGAAGAAAATCAGCACTGTTCAAATGAGGACCAGTCAGCATCTTTGTATAAGTTGGGCATGGTCTTGGGAAGAGGCATCCACATGTTTCAGGGCTCTGGGCTTTCTCCTTGCAGATTTTAGGCCTCTGGGCCAATGCTGAGCCATATGGTTAATTATTTTGAATTATAGTTCAGGTGATAACTAGATTGATTTGAACTCGGAGTTCCCTATACCAATTAAACCACAGGTCCAGTGTCTCTTCCTATCCCTACCCCTATGATAAAGAAAACATAGCACCCAGAGTAATGGACATTAGTACCTACCTTCTTCCCTCTCATTCACTGAAGAAAATTTTTTTTTAATATATTATGTTTTTTAAAGTTTGACTGATATAAACTGGAAGTCTTAAGTTTGGTCTGAAATTTGAAATTTTAAGAAAACATAATAGGGGCAGCTAGGTGGTACAATGAATAGAGCACCGACCCTAGAGTCAGGACAACCTGAATTCAAATCCAGCCTCAGAAATGTGACCCTTACTAGTTGTGTGACAATGAGCAAGTCACTTAACCCCAAATGCCCTGCCTTCCCCCCTCCAACAAAAAAACAAAAAAAAACCAACAACCCATAATAACTGACATTTATGCAGAAATTTAAAGTTTGTAAAGTACTTTTACATACTTGATCTCATGCAAGCCACATAACAGCCTTGAGGCAGGTACCCTAAACATTATTATTCTCATTTTATAGATAAGGAAACTGAGCCCCAGGGAGATTGCTTATGGCTGTACAGTTAGTATATGTCACTTCCCAAGTGGGATTTCTTCTCAGGTTTTCCTGACTCTAATACTACCCATTTCACCATGCTTCCTCTTAATATATAAGAATAACATTTCTATAATGCTTACTTTGTACCAGGCACTGTACTGAGCCCTTTACAAATATTATCTCATTTGGTCCTCACAAGTATTATCCCCATTTTTGTAGGTGGGGAAACTGAGACAAACAGAAGTTTGGGGTTGTTGTTTTTTATAGTGGTTACAATTTGCAAGATACTTTACATATATTTTATCATTCCATCCTTATAACCACCCTGTGAAGTAGGTGCCCCATTGTACAGGTGAGAAAACTGAGGCTTAGAAAGGATAAATGAGCTATCCAGTGTCACATGACTATTAAGTATCTTTGGAAAATCTGATGCATTTAACTCAACAGTGTGTGTGTGTGTGTGTGTGTGTGTGTGTGTGTGTGTGTGTGTGTGTAACTTGTTCAGGGTCATTCACTAGTAGGTATCTGAGACCAAATTTGAATTCAAGTCTTCCTGACTCCAGACGTTCTATCCAGTGCACCACTTAGCTGGTTCTTAAAAAAGAACACTTCTTTCTCTTCATGAATGACAATTTTTATTTTACCATAAAATGAAAAATCAGTCCCTCAATACATTGCCATATAGTTCAACAAAAGAAATCCTCACATTGTCCGTGTCTGAAAATGTACTCATAAAGAACATCTCTAAGTCCATTTATTTCCTTTTTTTGTTTTTGGAGGCAAGTGGGGTTAAGTGACTTGCTGAGGCTAAAATTTGAACCCAGGTCCTCCTAATTATAAGACTGTACTCTATCTACTGCACCCCTTACCTGCTTGATCTGTTGGTTTTCGTAAGGTTATGGGCGTCCTTCAAGTACGGCCCAATCCCTGGGTCTACATCCAGCCAGATGTTTCTACATCTGTTGGGTTTGCGCAATTGACCAAATCCTGGTATTTAAAGCTGGGGATTCAATAAAGTGAATTCTCAGCACCAGGCTATAGGGCATTAGCCTGACAAGTCAGCAGAGACAGAGAAAACCAAGAGCATCTTGATAAATGTTTAACAACCAACTAAATAGGCACGACACGGTTTTTAAAATTTAGCCTGCATTATTAACATTTTCTTTATTGCTTTCTCAAGTCCAGACAAATCAGCAAAACAACAAATCAAGCCCTGATTTGTAGCTTTTATGATATCTGAAGTATAAATACTCACCCTGAAAATTTAACAGTTGGCTCTCAAGATCTGAGGTGCTCTTTTTGTTGTTGTTGAGGCAATTGGTATTAAGTGACTTGCTCAGGGTCACAAAGCTAGTAAGCATCTGAGGTAGGATTTGAACTCAGGTCTGTTCTGACTCCAGGACCAGTGCTCTAACCACTGCACCACCCAGCTGCCCCTCTACCACATTTCTAAATACAAATGATGACTTTGCAGGCTTTCCTCTCAGAGAGTGAAGAATGATATTGCACACAATAGTTTCATTGTGCCAATGAGAGGAAGGACTGCTGGGAGTCTGACCTGCTTTTCTAACTGAGCCTGAACCCAATTTAGTGCGGGCTCCTAGAGAGTGTGCGGAACCATGTCTAATGTGGAACAATCAGGACATTGCCTTGGGTTGCATTGCTAGACTTCTGAAGGCTGGGCTTCCTCCCCCTTAAGATCCTCCCATAGCTCATTACAGCCCCTGCATTCACAGCATAAGAGCCTGCAATACCTGTCCTGAAATGAGACTCCCTAGAAACTTCTTGGCTATGTGATCTTGGGAGAGTCCTTTAGCCTCTCTCTATATGCCTCAGTTTCCCCACATGTAAAATGAGGGTATTGGATCTGACAGCCTTGACTTTGATCCTATGATCCACCAGCAACCTTGAGATGTCTCTGTCTTTCCCTTCGTGGGATTAAGTCTTGTGATATCTCCCTTATTAGAACCTTGTTTCAAAGATTTCTTTCTGATCCTCTCCCTCACCCATGCTCCAGATGCAAACCCATTGCTTCTCCTTGAATTCCTTCTTTTCTCCAAATAGAAATACGAAGGGAAGTTGTCATGGCAAAAAGAAGCTCTGTGTCAGGGCCAGAATCCCCTCCCAATCTACCTCACCATCAGTGTGAAGGATGATGTAAGCAACCAGGATTTCAGAGGTAATTCTGCCATATTTTGGACAGTTAATGGACTTAAATCTGGTGGAGCCGGCCTGAGATTGCAGATGCATTTCCTTCCCCTGCCCCAATGTTCCTAAGAGACCCCACCGCTATCTTTCTCATCTCCACAACAAAGATTAAATAAATTACAATTTTCCTGGGCCTCAGTTTCCCTATCTGTAAAATAGAGTGAGGAAGACTGAATTAAATGACCTCTTCTCACTCTAGGTCTATGACCCCATGAAACCTTTCTTTCTATCCTCAATGCTTAATTAATTAAACATGTTAATTTGCTCTCCCCCTGGCTCTCATGACTCCCCTGCCTTGCCGGAATCATCTATCACTTTCCCAGTTTTGAATGACATAGAACAGGAAGAACGCAACCTCTGCAAAGGGAAGGAATTCGATACCTTCTTTACTGTTCAGTTGGCAGGACTCTTCCCTTTGCAGTTTCCTAGGGAGAATCCGGTTTTCCATTTTCAGGCTCATTTTCTTAGTCTGTGAGTGATAACTTTCTCTGGCCTATTTTGCTTATTACCTTCAGTGTCATTGACATGGAGCCAGAAACAGGCTAGTTGAGTTCTGGGTCATCTCTGTTTTTGAGCAGATACTGCCCTCCCTTGTCTTATGCTGGAATTGCAATTTTCCCATTCCTCCACTACTCTTGAGGACGTCTGATTAAAACAGTGGTTCTTAACCTACGGGACCATGGATAGATTTGGGGGCGTTCAGGGGGGGGTGTCTATGAACTTGCATGGAGAAAGAAACTACATTTTTATTTTCACTAACCTCTAATTAATTGAAATTTAACATTTCCTTAACAATGAATGTAAGCAACAAAGTACAATAGTGTTAGCAGTACCTGTGACTTTAATAATAACAATAGTTAGCATTTATGTAGCACAAAGGGAAAGGATTCTATATATTCTTCTTTTCTTTTTTGGAGGCAAGCAGGGTTAAATGACTTGCCCAGGGTCACACAGCTAGTACGTGTCTGGAACTATACATTCTTTATTGTCTAGGGGGCAGGACTTTAGATAGTATTTGTATATTATCTCATTTGATTCTCACAACAACTCCTTGAGGATGGTGCTATTATTATTCCCACCTTTGTCACCAATAGAAATCACAGATATTTTCATATTGCATTACGGTCTTACAGCTATCTCAAAATATAATTTATGCTGATTGCTACTTTGAAATTAAAGTGTTTATTAGACCCTAAAATTATCATATTATTTTATCACAAATTTGTTTCTTTAATATTTTGATACCTGTATTTCAATATAATTAGTTTCCTTTGTAAATGTAAACAAAACCTGGGCTCTGACTCTAACTAGCTGTGTGGCCTTGGGCAAGTTACTTAATCCCAACTGCCAAAGAAAGATGGCAGGAAGGAACAAAGGAAAGAAAGGAAGGCAAGGCAAGAAGAAAGAAAGAAAGAAAGAAAGAAAGAAAGAAAGAAAGAAAGAAAGAAAGAAAGAAAGAAAGAAAGAAAGAAAGAAAGAAAGAGAAAGAAAGGAAGGAAGGAAGGAAGAAAGAAAGAAAGGAAGAGAAAGAAGGAAAGAAGGAAGGAAAGAAAGAGAGAGGAAGGAAGGAAAGAAGAAAAACAGAAAGACAGGAAGGAAGGAAGGGAGAAAAAAGAAAAAGGAAGAAACAAAAAATAAAATAACATTGGATTGTAGATGTAAATAAAAATTTATGCATTTAAAATGCAGTTCTGAGAAGGCATCCATAGGCTTCCCCAGACTCACAAAAATCAGTCAGGCAGTGAATAAACATTTATTAAGTGCCTACTATGTGCCAGACCCTGTGCTAAGGGTTGAGGATGCAAAGAAAAGAACAAGAGAGCCCTGAAGGACTCACAGTCTAATGGGGGAGACAGCATGCAAAGAACCACGAACAAACAAGCTATGTAAAGAATAAATTGGGGATCACCAGTTTGAGGGAATGTATTAGAATGAAGGAGCTGGAGAAAGGATTCTTATACAGAAGGTGGGCTTTTTGGGGGGAGCTAAAGGAAGTCAGGGAAGCTAGGCGGTGGAAGTGATGAGGGAGAGTGTCCCACAAGAAAAGCTGAGAACCCCTGACTCGGAGAGAGCAGAGAGGGCTGTGCTAACAGTCTCCCGTCTTAGCACCATGGCATTCTGGATAGTCCTGGCTGAAGCTCGCCTTTGGGGCCCTCCTCACTCCTTTGCTTTTACTGTTTTGTTCACAGAATGGGTGGAGTTCACCCCCTACGAAGTGGGATTCCAGAAATACGGAGCCTTTGTCCCCACCGAACATTTTGGCTCTGAGTTCTACATGGGACGATTGATGAAGAAGATCCCAGAATCCCGGCTATGTTTCTTGATGGGTGATTTTTTTATCCTGGGACGTAAATTTGGCCAGTAGAAGACTATAGGCTCCCAACAGAAAGACTATGTGTTGAATGTGGAGTTAGTGGTCTTGAGTTCAAATCCTACCTCTGACTTACTATCTGTGTGACCTTGGTTAACCTCTCTGGGTCTCAGTTTTTCCTCATCTGTAAAACAGGGTTGGGCTGGGTGGCCTATTTATAGTTCTAAATCTATGATTCTATGTCTTTAGCCACGCTGGTTTTTCCATTGGTTCTAGGTCATATCACCAACCTAGACTTTCCTTGTCTATAGATGAGAGGGTTTGACTTGTGACAGCAGGGTGGTATAGCAGATAGAGCACCAGACCTTGAGTCAGGATAGACCGCAGTTCAAACCTGATCTCAGACACTTAACTAGATGTATGACCCTGGGCAAGTCACTAATCCTGTTTGCCTCTGTTTCCTCATCTGTAAAATAAGAAGGAAAGGGTAAATCATCTCAGTATCTTTTCCAAGAAAACCCCAAATGGGGTCGCCAAGAGTCAGACATGTCTGAAAAGTGACTGAATAGCAACAAATTGGATTGTTGAAATGTTCTGGAGTCAGCTCTAACCAACCCATTGCTAAATTTTCAGTGCAAGCATTTGCACTTTGGCAATCAGAACATGTTACAAATCAGCGTTTGACTTGTTCTTTTGTTAATTCTCCAGACCGGGGTGGGGAACCTGCAGCCTCAAGGCCGCATGTTGCCCCATAGGTCCTCAAGTGTGACTGTTTGACTGAATTCAAACTTTACAAAACAAATCCTTTCATTAAGGAGATTTGTTCTGTGAAGTTTGGATTCAGTCAAAGGGCCACACTTGAAGACCTAGAGGTTCCCCATCCCTGCTCTATACTTGAGAACATAATGGAGAAAACACTGATAATACTGATTAAACTTAAAAGTGTGTCCTGCATATATTTTTTCCCCTGGGGGAGGCAGCTGTTGAATATTTGCCAGCACAATTCTGCTCAGACTCATTGACCCTTAGGTCCCCTCTTCTAACTTTAAATCTACGATTCGATGGTCTTGAAATTAGGTGGAAGAAATCTGAGAAGGTTTTGAGTTGGAGTGATAGTCACTTTACCTTCAATGGCTCCCTATACATTGTAGGTGTACAATAAATGCTTGATGAATGATAAGAGGAAGGATCAAAGAGTTATAGAAGCATAGATTTAGAGCAAGGAATGGCCTTAGTAATTGTCCAGTTGAATTCCCTCATCTTATTTGTAGGGAGACCAGAGAGGTTTTATGTTGGCCAGAATGTATGTATACAAGGGAGGAGACTGAAGCCCACTGAAATTAAATGACTCTTACCCAAGGGCACATGTGAAGCAAATGGCAGAGCTGAGTCTAAATCATTGATCACTCTCCTTATGTAGAAGCCGGGCTGGTGTAGGGGGAGGGGTCTTGCCTTATTTCTCTCTTTTGTATTTGACAGGGATCAGACAGGGATTTAAGCCTCCTCTTTCCTCTGCCCCTTCCCTTCCTCTGGAGAATGTAATGGAATTCAGACAATAGCTCTGGGAGCTATTGGGATAGGATGGAAGGAAAGAAGGAGAGGAAAAAGAGGAAGGAAGGAAGGAAGGAAGGAAGGAAGGAAGGAAGGAAGGAAGGAAAGAAGGAAAGAAGAAAGGAAGGGAGGGAGGAAGGGAGGGAGGGAGGAAGGAGAGGGAGGATAGAGGAAAAAGAGGAGGGAAGGAAGAAGGAAGGAAGGGAGAGAAGAGGGGAGATATAAGCATTTATTAAGCACCTACCATATGCTAGGCATGGTACTAAATACTCTGCAAATATCATCTCATTTGAGCCTCATAACAACCCTGTGAGGCAGGGGCTATAATTATGCCCATCTTGCGGTTGAGGAAATTGAGGCAGCCAGAATTTCAGTGACTTACCCAGGATCATACAGATGGCAAGTATCTGAGGCCAGATCTGAACCACTGGAAGGACCTTGTGTTTGCCAAGCTCACTGTTGCCTCTTCTATCCCCAGGCCTGTGGAGCAGCATCTTCTCCCTGAACATGCTTGACGCCTGGAATCTGTCCCACAATTCAGAGGAGTTTTTCCACAGATGGACAAGACAAAAAGTGCACGATATTGGTGGGTAACCAGCTGACTTCCCCTTGCAGAGGGGATTTAAATACCAACCACATTCCTAAATGACAACATGGCTCTCTGGGAGACTGGGGCAGCTAAGGAAGGAGACGCCAGTTTGGAGTGACAGAACTGGGAAGGGGAGAGAGGCTTATATAGGAATGGTGAAGACAATGACATGTTTGGAGTGGAGGGTAATTGTTTTGGAGTAAGGGGAAAGGAAAAGAGGGATGAGGCCAGCAAGAGTGGTATGAAGCAGCTTTGCTATATTGCAGTCATAGAATGAACACTGAATTTGGAGTCAGAAGATTAAGATTTGAATTCCAGCTTCATTTATTCATTCATTCAAAAAGCAATTACTAAATATCTACTATATGCCAGATACTTGGGTACAAAGAAAAAAAACAGTTCCTGCCCACAAGAAGCTTACATTCTGTTGAAGTGGAAGGCAATACCCTATATGCAGATAAATCAAAACAAAATAGATACAGATTAAATACAAAGTAATTTCTTGAGGAGGGAAGTAGCCACTGTGGAAGATCAGGAGAGGCTTCATGGAGGAGGCAGCACTTGTGCTAAGCCGCCTAAAAATGATGGGGATTTTTAGAGGTGGAAATGACTAGACTTGGACTTGGTTGCCAGGCTGTTAGGTCATAGAGATACTATAAATGCAATTTACTGAGATTTTAGCAAAGCATTTGTTAAAGTATCTGTTCTATTCTTGGAGAAAAGATGGAGAGATGTAGGTAGCCTTATCAGATAGATTTGGAACTGGTTTAATGGCCAGTTTCAAGCAATGGTCATTAAAGGTTTGGTGTCAGCCTGGAAAGATGTCTCCATTAGAAGATTCCAGGTATCTAGCCTCAGCCCTGGATTTTACATTTTAATCAATAACTTGCATAAAGATCTAGGTGACATGCTTGTTGAATTCCTAGGTACACAAAGCTAGGAAAAATAAGGATGTTGTATCACTTACTAGATGACCATCAAGATACACACAGGATCTGTATAGCATTGAGCTTAATCTAATGAGATGGAATTGAATAGGGATAAATATCAAGTTTATACTTGGGTTCAAAAAATTCTACTCTGAGAGTTAAAGATAGAAGAGGAGAAAGGTGAGTGGCATGGTGATAGTTCATACAGAAAAGATTTGGGGTTTTAGTGGACCACAAGTTCACTATGAGTCAACAATAGAAGTTGGCAACCAAAATAACAAATGTCTCTGCATTAAGAAAGACAGCTTCCTAAGGAGTAAGTAGGTGATAGCTCCACTGTACTGTGCCCTACCTAGACTACTTCTGAACTTCTGTAATCAGTCCTGAGCACTGCATCTTAGGAAGGGTTTCACGGTATGTTCTGGAGTCAGCTTGTTCTGGCTCGCTAATTGCTAAATCAATGGGAGTATTTACACTTTGAAAATTAGCAGATATTACAAATCAGTACTTGGTTTATTGTTGGTGATTGCCTAGATTTAAGAAAGTGGTGGAGAAAATGCTAATACAGAATAAACTTAAGGTGTGTCCTGAATTTTCAGAGCTAACTGTTAAACATTTACCAGCATACACCCGGGAATCAAGATAGAAAGTGACCAAGGGAAGGTAACTAGGATGGTAAAGAGCCTTAAGGATAAATTCTGAGGATAAATTGAAGAAACTAGATATATTTCATTTCACTTGTGAAGTGAATGCTCAGTAGAATGAAATTTTAAAGAACCTATTTATTTACATGCTGTTCCATTTAGAATGTGAGCTCCTTGAGGACAGGAACTGCCTTTGCCTTTCTTGGTATACCCAGGGCTTAGCACCATATCCAGCATAGAATAAACACTTTAAAATATTCTTGTTTGATTGATTGATTAAAAAAAAAAAAAAGAAATGGGGGCGGTTAGGTGGTGCAGTGAATGGAGCACCGGCCCTGGAATCAGGAGGAGCTGAGTTCAAATGTGGCCATTTGTTTGGGTTCTCTGGGGTAATTATTTGGAGGGTATGGATTGGACAAGAGGGCTACTGAGATCTCTTCTGAGTCTAAAATTCTGTGATTCTGTGAATCTGAGATGGAACGTCATATGTGGAGAACAGCAAGTAGACCGGTTTGTCTGGCTCTAGTAAGTAGAAAAGTATTTCTTAAGCCAGGTGAGAAGATAGGCTGGAATCAGATTATGATGGGCATTTAATATAAACTCTGCTGTTAACTATCTGTGTGACTTTGGGCTAATCTCATAACCTATGACCCTTTGTCTCCTTAACTGTAAGACGGAGATAATAATCCTTGCATTGCCCAGCTCATGGGATTGTTGGGAGGCAAAGTGCTTTGTGAAATGCTTATAAATGTGTGTCTAGTATCATTCTTCCATTGAATTGCCTCTCCAACCCCTGAGTCCTTGAAGGCTCTTCCAGGGGAGCACAGTCTCTGAGAGGTCCTATCATTCTGCACAGGTGCTGAGGAGGGGAGGATGGGCTTCAAATGGGACTGCTTTTCAGTTGTCTGAGTACCTCCTCACCTAGGTGAAGAGAGGCTCATTAAAACATGTCTGGCAGTCCAGATCATAGGACCTAGATTTAGAGCTGGAAAGAACTGCAAAAGTCATGTAGTCCAAACCCCTTATTTTACAGATAAGGAAGTGGAGACCTGTAGAGGTTAAAATGACTTGCCCAAGGTCACACAGGTGATAAGGAGTTGAGTCAGGATCTGAACCAAGATCATTTGATTCCAAATCTACACCATAATGTTGCCATGCTTGTCCCCTCGCATTCTTTTTTCTTTTCAAATACCAACACTCATGAAAGCTGACCGCCTGAGGTTCAAAAAACTTTAATCTGTATCAATGGAGGGAAAGTCTGTAATGATGAAATCACAGATGCTTGAGCTTAGTCAAGTAACAAGCAATTGAAGGAACCGGAGGAACTAAAAGGCCTAGGGAATGTAAAAGTTTCTGTTGGCACCCAGAGGGAAGGCTCAGGATCTATGCATGATCTATGCATGCAAGAGACTAATGTCAGGGAAAGAAGATGAAGGACTAGACCTGTTTGGAAGGGGAATGGGCTGTTTTGAGGGACTGTGGAGTCTTCAGGCAGAGGCCAGACAATCACTTATCATATATGAGGGCGGAGATTGTTTCATTCCTCATTTTTGCATCCCTATTACCGAGCACAGCACCTGGCACACAGTAGAGGATTAATAAATGCTTATTGATTAATCGATAATTATAGTAAGGATTCCTTTTCAGGCATGGATTGGATTAGGCAGCCATCGAGGTCCTTTCCTATTCTAAATTCTGTGGCTTCATCACATAGCTGTAGTGGCACCCCAGAAGATAACTCAGGTGCTGTTCTATTATCTCCTGGCCCCCATCCATAGGCTGGCTGAGGCAGGGCCTGGGTTGGAACTACAGGGGCTTTGGCTGGGTGCAGCAAGGCTTCCAGAGGAGGGGGAAAGAGAGGAGCTGGGAGCAGGGGGCAGAGAGCAGGGACATTCCAAAGGAACCTTGCCAAAGGGTAAGGGTGGGGCCGGACTGGCACGAGCAAGACAGAAGTCAGCAGCCAAGGGCACAGGCTTGTGAACTGGAAAAGTCAAACAGTAGTGACATGTTAAGGAAAATCCACAGTCAGTGGCCAGGCCTGCTGATTGAGAAGCTGAATGCGTTTGAGAAGGTAATAATATCCAAGGAGGAGGCTGGGTTGAAAGCAGGAGCACAATTTGGTGGAAGCTAGGCAGGGAGTGGGAGGTGAAGTCCAAGGTCCTAAAATTCTGTCGTTGGCCATTTTCAGACAATAAGCATTTATTAAGCACCTTTTGTATACCAGGCACTATTCTAGATGAGGAAAATTCCAGTTCTCTATGCTTGCCAGTCTCCTCTCCAACTTGACTGTATCACAGACCTCTACCCTCCAACTTCTGAATTCCTTGTGGCTGGAGAGCACTGACTGTTGCTGTCTTACACACACCCAAAGGAATTCCTGCACCTTTCTTTTAGAATCTCTTTTCTCTGAGCCTCTCTCCCTTCCCTCCATGTCTTCTGTCCTCTATTTATGGCCCCTTGGTCTCTTCCTTGTACTATGTCTCTGTCCCTAATCTTGTTGCCTTGGGTTCTTTCTGCCTCAAGCCTGCAAGCCACTGGAGTGAAAAGACAGCTTTTTGTCAATCAATAACATTTATATAGCCTTTGTGGTTTGCTAAGCACTTTACAATCATTATCTCACATCAAATCTCCTCATCTCTGCCTCTTGGAATTCCTGGCTTTTCTCAGTACTAAATTCAAGCACTGCCATGAAATCTTTCTCCCCATCCCCTAAATTACCTTGTTGTTCAGTCATTCAGTCACATATGAGGCTTCATGACGCTATTTGGGGTTTTCTTGACAAAGGTACTAGAGTAGTTTGCCATTTCCTTCTCCAGCTCATTTTACAGATGAAGAAACTGAGGCAAATATGGTTAAGTGACTTGCCTGGATGATTTCATCAGGTTCCAACTCATCATGTGGAAAATTTCTAGTTTCCTCAGCCTGCTCCCTCTCCCCTCTTTTCTTTCAGAGGATGAACCTTTATTGCCTGAAATCCCCAAGTGTGATGCAAATGTCCTGGAGACAACAGTGGTACTTCCTGCCACAAAGCTATCTAATACTCTACGGGACATCCTCACCTACCGAGCCTTCGTATCTCAGTTCCACAACTTCCTCCAAGGTCTGCAGCTTCACACAGACTACCTGCAAAATAGCCAGTTTGCCATGTGGAAAGGTGAGTCAGATTTTAGAACATCCCTATTTTTGTCTGTATCCATCTGGAAGAAATGCAAGCTGTTTTTTAGTCTGCCCTGGAGATGGACAAAGATCCCCAAATTTAACTGACCTTCAAGTGTTTTGTTTTGGTTTTGTCTGGGCTGTAAAATTTCCCTCCTTGCCCCTCAGTTCAACAAGATCAAGAATAGCAGTGGGTCCAAAAGCAAGCAAGTAGTCAATCAGTCGGCAGATGTTTTTATTTATTTAATTTGGGGGGGGGGCGAGGCAATTAGGGTTAAGTGACTTGCCCAGGGTGACACATCTAATAAGTGTCAAGAGTCTGAAGCCAGATTTGAACTCAGGTCCTCCTAAATCTAGGGCCTACGCTCTAGCCACTGCACTGTCTAGCCGCCCCTTCTATTCATTCATCCATTTGTTTGCGATAAGTATTTTTAAAGTTCCTGTTATATGCCAGGTAGAGAGAAAGATAGAGACACAGAGAGATCGACAGCCCCTGCTTTCTAAGTCCTTACATTCTTGGTACAATGGAAGAACCTTAGCTCTGGAGTCAGATCCCACCCTCTGACAATTAATACCTGCGTGACTTTGGTCAAATAAGAAGAAAAGGGGAAGGAAACCAGTATTTATATAGAACTTACTTTACCAGGCATGATACTAAGCACTTTTTACAAAACGTTATTTCAGCTGATCCTTACAACAACCCTTCTAGACAGATGCTATCTATTATTATCCTCATTTCACAGCTGAAGAAACTGAGGCAAACAGAGTTACAGTGACTTGCCCAGGGTCACACAGCTAGCAAATGTTTGAAGCCATATTTGAACTCAGGTCTTACTGATTCCAGGCCTAGTATTCTATCCACTTCACCACCAGCTGCCTTTATTTTTTTTTTTTTTTGCTTTTTTTTTTGGAGGGGAGAAAGCAGGGCAATTGGGGTTAAGTGACCTGCCCAAGTTTTGTGTTAAGTGTTTGAGGCTACATTTGAACTCAGGTCCTCCTGACTCCAGGGCTGGTGCTCTATTCACTGCACCACCTAGCCACCCCTCCCCTCACCAGCTGTCTTTAACAATTACTCCCTGTGTGATGTTGGTTAAATCACTTCATTTCATTGGCCCTCAGTTTCCTCCCCCTGTAAAAAGAGGGATTGAACTCTGAGGTCTCCTCCAACACTAGATCATTGATTGGTTGGTTGGTTGTTGTCCTTCTTTCTCAAAGAGGACCAAAATGACGTCACTATGCTAGAGTCAAGTTTCAGTGTATCAGACTGATCAGACATATAGGAGCTTGGAATGCTCTGCCACAGGTCGGGAACTTGCACCCATGAGCACAAGGCAGCAATGATCTGAACTGTGACTACTCTCCTCATTTCCTCATCCTGGCTTCCTTCAAGGTTCAGATCAAATTTCACCTTCTGGAAGATCCCCTTTCCTGCTCCTTCTCCTCAACCCAAACCCCAACCCCAGGGCCTTCCCTCTGAGATTACCTACCATTTATACTATACGTGCAGCGTATTTACACTCGTATTACACAGCTGTTTACACAATTGTCTCTCTTCCATTACAATCTTTATCCCTTACTTTGTTTCCTGGTGCTTTAATACTACCCTTGACACATAATAGGCATTTCAAAAATACTTACTGTGGATGATAGAGAGGAGGACCAAGGCTTGGAGCATGACTCAATTTTTTAAAAAATTAATTGATTTTTGTCTTTATTTTGAACACCAAAGAATGTGTATGCATGCATGCATGAGTGTGTGTATATATATGTGTGTATGTATGTATTAAAAAAAGAGGATTATCCATGAAAATGCTTGTCTTTATGATGTATATAAGTATATAAGACCAACCTAAGCTGTCCTGCCTGTGTAATTTTCTTTCTAGACTTCCCTTGGTTCTTTTCTCTCCATTTAAAAAAAAAAGAGAGAGAGAAAGATCCTCAAAGATTCACTTTTCTTTCTTTCCTTTTCTTTCTTTTATCTTTCTCTTTCCTTTCCTTTCTCTATTCTTTCCTATAGTCTTCCTCTTTTCTACTCTTTCTTTTTTTCTTCCTTCCTTCCTTTCTTTCCCTATCCCCCACCTACTCCCATTAGGGAGAAAAAAAAACCCCTTACATATGCCTCTTCATTTTCACCAACTTCTTACTTTGCTGCATCCTGATGGGATTGTGAGACTGTCCCAATAATTTCAATCAACAAGTACGTATTGAACCAGGGTGTGCAGCCCCATGCTTGGCCCTGAGCCCGAGCAGCTCCATAAATTTGTTAGGGCTGTGTTGAGCCCTTCCCTTTCACTGAGATCTACTGGGATGATATAACTGGTTTTCTCTGCTCATGCTATGCAAGATCAACCAAAATCCCTAAGAGAATGTGATCTTTCAATGACCCCAAGCAGAAAGGGAGCTACATTCCACATTGGTGGAGTGGTGGCAGGACCAGAGAACATACAAGGGACAGCTGGGTTCTCTTGCTGTTCGGTGGACCTTCTGCAAAAGAAACCAGCCTGTGAAGGATGGGATGGAACGATCCGTCCCTACTGAGTACCCCCTGATATTTGCTGTTGCTAAGGGAGCGGTGGTGTTACAATTAGCAGGGGTATATTAATAACTGAAAGGGCTTGGCTTTCAGACACAGTGCTGGATTGTTTCCCAAACCGTCTGACACCATCTGAGAATCATCTCAGCCTGCTGGATACTGCATTCTTCGTCAATTCCAGTTACCCACCCCTCCTGAGACCCGAGAGGAAAGCTGATATCATCATACATCTCAATTATTGTGCAGGATCCCAGATAAAGGCAAGCGACGGGAAATAATAATAGCAATGGTGTGATGAAGCGGAAAGAGGGCTAATTTGGAGTCACAGGGTCTGAGTTCAAATCTTGCTTCTTTCTTGGGCAAGAAAACAGAAACAAAAATAAATTTCCATTGAAATCGAACTTTTTTTTTTTAATTTTGAGAATTTCCCAGTACCTGAAAAATCCCATGTTTTAGAGGGGAAAAAAAACCATCATAGTGTATGACCTTGGGCAAGTATATTCCCTTATATTATATTCCCTTGTCCTCAGTTTCCTGATCTGTAAATTGAGGAACTGGCTAGAGGAAATGATCTAAGTTTGTCTTCACACCCCTGCATGTGTGCTATGGAAAGAATACCGAGCCTGGAGTTGGAGGCCCCTAGGTTCAACTCTCTCCTCTGGTACTTAGCTTGCCACCTGTGGGACTTTGGACAAATCACGTAGCACCCCTGGTTTTCATTTCTCAACTGTCAGTCATATGAAAGGATTGGACTATATGACCTTCAAGGTCCCTTCCAGAGGGAAGACTACTTATGATCCATGTACCCCCATTTTATAGATGAGGAGGTAACTAGGTAGATCAGTGGATAGAGTGTGGGTCCTGAAGTCAAAAAGACCTGAGTTCAAAACGGATCTCAGATACTTGCTAGCTGTGCGACCCTGGGCAAGTCACTTAACCTCAATTACCCTACTTTCCCCCCTCCAAAAAGATGAGGAAAAAAAATGGCAAATTACTCCAGCGGCTTTGCCAAGAAAGTCCCACATGGGGTGATCAAGAGTCAGACATAATTGAAGAAGAATAGCAACATAGATGAAGAACCCACGACTCCAGGAAATGAAGGGACTTACAAATAGTCTCACAGGCAGAAAGTATCAGGGCTGGAATTTGAACTCCAAGCCAGAGAATCAGAGATTTAGAGATAGTAGGAACCTTGGAGATTGTCGTGTACACCAACATCTTTTTAACATGAAGAAAATTAGGCCCAGAGAGATTAAATAAAATTGCCCAAGTATCTGACTCCAGGTTCAGAAAAGAAGGTACTCTATTTTTATGTTTTAATCAGGTCAGCCTAAAACAGATTCTGCCTGTACAGATTCACACTAAATCCTTGGTCTGAGCCAAGAGTTCTGGATTCTCTTCTGACACTGATTCACTGAGGGATGTAATTTTTTTCTTCTTTCTTTCTCTCTTCCTTTCTTTCTTCCTTTCTCTCTCTTTCTCTCTCTCTCTCTCTCTCTCTCTCTCTCTCTCTCTCTTTGTCTCTCTCTCTCGCTCTCGCTCTCTCTCGCTCTCTCTCGCTCTCTCTTTCTTTGCCACCTGGGAGAACGCATCAGCCCTGAGTTGGGAGGACATAATGGTCTCTGGAATCCTAGACCAAGAGAGGCAGAGGGTTTGTTGTTTTCCATGAGTAACATGAGCTCAGCCATCCCAATGACTAAGGAGGGATCCAGCTGCCAATCACAATCATCTAAACATCTGGACTAGAATTTTAATCAACTCCATTAATAGACTCTTATCCTAGACACTGATTTGAGCCTGCTGCATTTGAAAATTCTTCCATAGCTTGTGCTGAAGAAAAAAAAAATTTAATGATTAAGAAAATAAATAGGTCTTAATTCTAAAGCTTTATTCCCTTTAAGGGAACCACAGCGTCTTCATTTTAAAAGGAGAAAGGAGAGAAGCTTATACAAAATTGCCCTTAAAAAAGTATGTTCCAGGTTTCATATTTATTTTGATTTTTACTTTTCATTTATTCAACCAGTATTTATTGTCTCCTAGTGCCAGGTACTAGTGAAGATACCAAGATGTATAAGGCACAGTCCCTACCCTCAAGAATCATAGGGTCACATATATACAAAAATATTTATAGCAGCTCTTTTTGTGGTGACCAAGAATTGGAAACTGAGGGGATGCCCATCAATTGGGGAATGCCTAAACAAGTTGTGGTATATGAATGGAATGGAATACTATTGTGCTGTAAGAAATAAGGGCAGGCAGACTTCAGAAAAACCTGGGAAGACTTAAATGAACTGATGCTGAGTGAAGTGAGCAGAACCAGGAAAACATTGAACACAGTAATAGCAACATTGCATGATGACTAACTTTGATAGACTTAGATCTTCTCAGCAATGCAAGGATCTGAGACAACTCCAAAAAGCTCATGATGGAAAACGCTATCTTCATCCAAAAAAAGAACTATGGGGTCTGAATGCAGATTGAAGCATACTATTTGCCCTCTTTTTGTTTTGTTTCTTCTTTCTCATGGTTCCTCCTGTTGGTTCTAATTCTTCTTTACAACATGACTAATGTGAAAATATGCTTAATGTGAATGCCTTTGTAGAGCCTATATCAGATTGCATACCATGTTGGGAAGGGGAAAGAGAAGGAAGGGGGAGAAAATTTGGAACTCAAAATCTTATGGAAGTGAATGTTGAAAACTAAAAATAAATATTTTTTTAAAAGGAAGAAATTTGGGAGGTACTTGACATATCAAATATTTATAAAACTTTATGAAAATAAAATTGATTATATCTTAATAAAAAAAAAAAGGAATCAGAGGGTCAGGGGCAGCTAGGTGGTAAAGTGGAAAGAGCACTGGTCTTGGAGTCAGGAGGATCTGAGTTCAAATCCAGCCTCAGACCCTTGACACTTACTAGCTCTGTGTGCCTCTGGGCAAGTCACTTAACCTGGATTGTCTTGCAAAAACAAACGAACAAAAAAAAATCACAGGATGCTAGAACTGAAAGGGACCTCAGAGGTAATTTAGTCCAATCTTCTCATTTTACCGATGAGGAAAGTAAGGTCAGAGAATTGAATTAATTAAAGGTCACACAGGAAGTGAGCTTTGAACCCAGGACCTCCGAGTCCCTAACAATGCTCTTTCTAATAGTGCTTAATAAATGCTTTTCAATTGACAGAGTGACAGTCAATTAACTAATTATAATCGATGTGGATATTGTACTTTGAGGTTTGTAAAGCACTTTATATACATTATCGGATTTAATTCTCACAATAACCTTTATTACTACAGATGGTGTGATTCTCATTTTTATAGAAAGGAAACAGGCTCAGTGAGTGCAGGGGTGGTGGTGCAGAGGAGATAAGACACACATACACACAGCCAATAGAAGGATGAATGTGATAAATCCAAGAGAAGTACTAAGAGCTACAAAACTAGGACAATAGTTTCTATTTTTACAGTGCTTTGGGAAGGCTTCATTGAAAATGCTTTCATTCAAGTTACCTGGGGAAGGGGTTTTTCAGTTTAGCATTCTTTCCTCTGGCTCTTCTTGCTGAAAATAATTGAATGTGATCAGAATCATTTGAGGGAGCTAAGTTTGTTTGCTCCACGTTGGAAAACATGAAATTGGATCCAGTAGGGCTCTTGGAGATTTCTCGTAGCAGAATCCTGTAAGGTCTGTTGCATCAGCAGCCCATCTAAACAACCAGTGTACATTCAGTGATTACTATGTAACAGGCACTGTGTTAGGAGCTACGAATACAAAGACAAAAGTGAAACAAGACCCTGCCCTCAAATATTTAGCTAAGATTTATGTAGCACTTTAAAGGTTTATATGGAGAAACTGAGGCTGAGAAAGATCCAGTGACTTGCCCAGGGTCACACCTAAAAGTACCTGAAGATGGATTTGAACTCAGGTCTTCCTGACTATATCTTCTGGACCACCTAGCTGTCACTCAACTGCTTCAGTTTCCTCAACTTAAAATGGAGATGATAATAGCACCTACCCAACAGAATTACTGGAAAGATCAAATGATACAGTATTTGTAAAGCACTTAGTACCAGGCCAGGCACATTGGAAGTGTGTAATAATAATAAATATTTTTATCCTTTCCCTTTTCTTGTTCCCCTGCCAGGGAAAGTAATGTGTACATAGGATAAGGAAGAAGGATTGGACTAGTGATTGTATCTTATTTTTTTATTTATTGGACCAGTAGTATTTATCTTATTTTATTAGTTTATTTTAGAAGGAACTCTTCCTGGGGGAGGAATCACCCTCTACCAATACAGGTTGGCATTTTCTCTGCAATTTAGGGTGGTAGGGTATTATCCCCAACACTGAAAGGTTAAATGACTTGCCCAAGATCATATAACTAATCTGTGTCAGAGGCAGGACTTTCTGGCTTCAAGATCAGCCCTTTATTCACTACGCCATACAATCTAAAATGTACATATAATGTATAGGTATATATAAAAGAGATACAAGGTAATTGGAGGGGTCGGGGAAAGAAGGCATTACCAGGTAAGCAAGATCAGGAAAGACTTCGGGTAGCAGAGGTGGCACTTGAAGGAAGATTCAGGGTAGTTGGGTGACACAGTGGATAGAGCACTAGCCTTAGAGTCAAGAAGACCTGAGGTCAAACCCAGCCTCAGACACTTACTAGCTATGTGACCCTGGGCAAGTCACTTAACCCTGGTTGCCTCCAAAAAAAAAAAAAAGTCCTCCTCCTCAAAAAAAATAAATTAGGGATCCTAAGAAGCAAAGTCACATGAGGAGTAAACCTTCACCCAGGTAAGCACAGTCCCTCTTAAGACTCATGTTTTCTCCTGTGATATTTTTTTTCTAGCCCCTAAAAAAGACCTGTGAGTACTGCAACGTGCAGAATATCCCCTTCCCCAAATACAACATAGAAGAAGAAAGTGAGGAGACTCTAAAGGAGTGTTACCTGTTGGTACCTGATGAGGATACCCCAGATGCCCCAATAGTCTTGTTCTTTCCACTCATCAATGGCTCTTTCCAAAAGTATAAAGCCCCAGGTAAGTCACTCTCCCTTTCAGAATCACCCCAGGCTTGGTTCCAAGGACCATGATGAATCTTTGAATGAGAGCTCTAGAAATAGGAGGTCTTTTCATAGAGGTTATGGGAACCTCTGAGCTAATACAGTTCTCTGGTTAGAAAAAGGACAGACTATGTTGGCTATAAAAGTTACACACTAGAGCTTTGAACCAGGGCAACCAGGGCTTTGTCCCATGGTACGAGAATGTAGGGGGCATTAATAGTATTTGATCAGAAGCACAGAAACAACTGAACATAGCACCTACTTAGCAAGAATAGTTAGCAAAAATAGGAAGCTTGTCAGTTAACTTCCTTAATGAATTTAATTTTTATAAAATAAAATAGGGAGTTTGGTACTTCCTCCTATCACCAGGTGGAGAGAGTATTGGACAGGGAATCAAGAAGTCCTGAATTCCAATCCTGCCTCAGACTTACTATCTGTGTGATCATACGTAATTCACTTAACCTTTCTCTGCCTTTGTTACCTCATCTGTAAAATGAGATTGACAGTTGAACCTACCTCCCAGGGTTATCACAAGGACTAAATGAGATAATACATATAAAGGGCTTTGCAAACTCTAAATGCTAATTCTTATTAGTGTAGTCCTACATAGAAGATGTTTGCCTATGCTAAGGTGATAGAGCCATCTAATCCTTACCTCTCCAGCCCTACTGGTCTATGTCCAGTTGGGGTAACAGACCAAGAGAGGCAACCAATGAAGGGCAGCATCTTCTCAGGAACTTAGTCTAGGCAGGGGTGAGGAACCTGCAGCCTCAAGGCCACATGTGGCCCTCTAGGTCCTCAAGTGTGGCCCTTTGATTGAATACAAACTTCACAAAACAAATCCCCTTAATAAAAGGATTAGTTCTGTAAAACTTGGACTCAGTCAAAAAGCTGTACGCAAGGACCTAGAAGGCCACCGGTGGCCTTGAGGGAGCAGGTTCCCCACCTCTGAAGCATTGAGAGGTAAAATTATTTGTTCAAGGTCACACAGTCATTATGTTTCAGAGCAGTACTTAAATCTAAGTCTTCCTGGCTTTGGAAACACTCTCTGTCTACCACACCTAGCAGGTACATAAAGGGTAAGAATTCTTTCTTGTGATTCATGTGATCAGGAAGAACCCCAAGAGTGATCATCAGCTTGGGAATTCCAAGGAGAACCTGCAAGGGGAGCAGGAACCAGTGTGGGAAGGTCAGACCGGAGTCCGAAAAATATTATAAACCAAACCCTTTCCTTGATTGAGTTGCTCCTTATTCAGAAGGATTGATTCCAAATGCTCCACCATCATTGGAATGTTCCCAATCCTTAGGAGGGATATAGGTCAGAGGTCAGCAGAATTTTTAAAGTGACTTGAGGCTCCCTTTGTTCTTCCTTTAGGTGTGGAACGTAGTCCAGAAGAGATGGAGGATGGACATGTGGATATCTACGGCTATGATACTCCCTATGCCACCAAGGAGGTAACTTATACAGAGTCTGCTTTTGACCGATTAGTGAACCTGGCTGAATACAACATCCTGAATAATGCAGACATGATCCTTCAAGGCTTACGCTTAGCCGTGGAAAGGAAGAAGCAGTTTAAAAAAGCATGTTCATCGTAAAAATGGTGACCCTCACAGATGGCATTTCTGTCTCTTCCACCATTGCATCAGAGTTCAATGCCAACTGATTAGTTGGTAGAGGATGTTCTTTCTCACTGAGAAAAAGACACAATCAAGCTGACTTAGATGTGTACTTGCAACATATATTAGAGAGAAGGAAACATGTGAGGGAAGGGAAAAGGCAGAAAATAGTAAATGAAAGGGACATTGGTCTTTCATACCCAAGATGAAACCATCAGAGTTTTCTTAACTTAAAAAAATTTAAAAATCTTTTCCTGAACAACTCCCTGAAATGAAGGAGTACCATTGCCACTGGCTCAGGCATGCCATCACCTGAGAAGGCTGAGGGCTGTGATGGGGGGGGGGATCCCCAGAACCAGAGCTTGTTTTAACTGAGAGGAAACTGAATATAGTAGAAAAAAAGAGTATTGGAATCAGAAGACCTGAGCTCAAATCCTAGTTTGTCCATATGTATATATATATATATATATATATATATACATATACACACACACATATATGTATATATTTATATATGACATATAGTCAGACATACTATCTGTCTGACTGTGGGCAAGTTATTTAAAATTTTTAGTTGTAGAATGAGGAGAACTGAACTAAAAGATCATTCTTCCTCTATAAAGTGCAGATGCCTTCGGCCTCTTCTTTCTCTCATCTGCATGGATATCCCAAGGAAAAGACAATATGATCTGTAAAGCAATTTTAAATTTCTCTGGAAAAAAAATTAAATTTCTATTACTATTGTCATTTTGATTGGTCAAGATAATGATAATGTGTGTACCATGAAGCCATCTTGGCATCTTCAGTGATAGTGATGCAGCCAAGCAGGTGACCAGATTTTAGTTTGCCACTGACTGTTCAGAATTGGAATGGACTCTTGATTACAATGAAATGTTGTTTCATCAAGTAAACGGGGCTCCCAGCGTTCATATCTTGGCAAAGGCTAGGCAAAGTTCAAGACGTGTTTGGATTGCCGATTTTAAGGAACAGCACTGCCCAGAGATATAGCTTAGAAACTATGGTACAGACTCCCAAGAACAGTTTGGACAAGTCTATAAGCTGTGAGAGCCCTGCAGTAGAGAATTCTGAGCCAAGTTCATGGAATACCTTTGACTTCACAGAATAGGTGTTCTTGGGACCCAGAAGCCACAGTCAACTGAAAGTGTACTCTTGGAGTACTTGACTTTGGGTCTTCTTCCAACACTACCTCTTTGTTTGCCATTCACAATCAAGTCATGATTACTATTATTTATCCCATAAGCATGATCTACTTAAATCATTGAAGAGTGAGCCAAATTACAGGGCCTGGATGTGTTGAAGGGCAAATCAACAGGATCTTCAATTACCTTGAAGCTTACATAATGAGATTTATGTACGGACTGTATCACCTGAAAGCGTCCGTTCATTAGTAGACTTTAATACTGAATTAAACTGATGATCTAACAAGTGTATTTGGTTATTCTACTCTCACTGTCTGAAAACCTCAATGTCAGTCACGTCCTCAACACTTTCAAACCTGGATTACTACAAGAACCTACCAACAGGCCTCCAACGCTTTTTTTGCTCCAGTGAATCCTTCCTGTCCTGGCCATAGGACTCTCATGGGTTTGATGGCCATCTCTATGTATATGACTTCCAGATCTATATTATAACAATATTAATTAACATTCATACGGTGCTTTAATGTTTGCAAAGTGGAAAAAGTGGAAAAGAAACACATTTTATCTTATTTGATCCTCACACCAGTCCCATGAGTTATGTGCTTTTACTTTGGCTGTCGTCCCTCCTTCTTTCTTGTCATCATCAAAACCTAAACAGTGAGACACAAGTTTTAGGATTAGGCCAGGGGTAGGGAATCTGGGCCTTAAGGACATGTGTTCTTTTTCAAGGAATCCAAATTTTAGAAGGATTTTTAAATCCTTTAAAAGGATTTGTTCTGTAAAATTTGGATTCAGTAAAAAGGCTGCCTTTAGAAGGCCACGCGGCCTTAAGGCCCAGGTTCCCCACCCCTGCTAGGTTTATTATCGGTCGTTCAACAAAAGTCGTAATGATTTGGGTTTAACATCATAGTCAAGTAGTTCCATTTAAAACACAATGAGCTTTTTTAAAGTTTATTTTTGAGAGCTATATTTCAAGAAATCAAATGTAAGAAGTGCTTTTTGAAGAAGCTATTTTTATCCCCCTTTTACAGATGAGAAAACTGAGTCAGACAGTGACTAATTGATTTGCCCAGGGTCACTTGGTGTCTGAAGCAGTCTTTGAACTTGAGTCTCCCTGATTACAAGCCTAGCACTCTACCCCTGTGCCACCTAACTGCCTTGTAGGTCTGGTCTCTCTCCTGAGTTTCTAGACCTGAATCACTATCTATCTACCTATTGGACATTTCAAACTGGATGTCCCCTATGTATCCCCAACTTAACATGTCTGAGACTGAATTCATTATTTCCCATATCACTCTTCTGAATTTCTTTATTTCTGTCAAGGAGACAAGCATCCTTCTGTCACTGAGGTCTGCAACCTCATAGCCATCCTTGGCTCTTTACTCTCTCTTACCTTTGAGGCAGCTGGTTTCTCAGTGGTTAGAGTACTGGGCCTGGAGTCAGGAAGACCTGAGTTCAAATCCAGACTCAAACACTTCTTAGCTGTGTGACTCTGGGCAAGTCATTTAACTTCTGGTTGCCTGAAAAAATGGATCCCCTGGAGAAGAAAATGGCAAACCATGCCAGTATCTTTGCCAAGAAAAGCCCAAATGGGACCACAAAGGTTCAGATATGACTAAAAAACAACTGAACAACAGCAACCCTTGTATATACTCAGTTATTGAATCTGGTCATTCTTATTTCCTAGAATCTGTCTGTTACATGGGCACCACCCTAGTTCGTGCTCTTATCACGCCTTGCCTGGACTATTGTAATAACTTCTTGTTGGTCTCCCTTCCTTAAGTCTCCCCTCTACAATGTGTCCTCCACATGGCTGCCAAAGACATCTGTCCTCAAGCATGAGTCCAAGCATGTTACTCTTCTGCTCAAGAGATTGTCATGACTCCCTATGGCCTCCAGGATCAAATATTAATTCCTCTGTTTGGCTTTTAAAGTCCTTTACAACCTAGTCATAAATCTACCTTCTTACTATTCCATACACATAGAGCTCCATTTCCTCTTTTCCTGCAGTTATACTACATATCTACCCCACAGGACACCATAGTGGACAGAGAACCCCCTGGAGTCAACAAGATCTAAGTTCAAATGCAACCTCAGATGCTTACTAGCTATGTGATGCTGGGCAAGTTACTTAACCCCTCTCTGCCCCAGTTTCTTGTCTATAAAATGGGGACACACTTAAAAAGGAAATGGCAAACCACTCCAGTATCTTTGCCAAGAAAGCACCATGGAGAAGTCCAAGGGGTCACAAAGAATTGATCATGACTTGACAACAACTCCCTTTGCCTGGAATATGTTCTTCTCATCTTATAGAACTCCTTGTTTCCTTCAAGATTCATCCCCGTACCACTTTCCACATGAGGACTTTACTGATCCTCACAGGTGCTAGTACTTTGATTGCCAAAAAAAGTACATATGTGTGTGTGTGTCTGTGTAGATAGATATAGGCTGTTCCTATTAAATATTGTGTTGTATTTTAATAGATTAAAAATCTATTAAATAGATATCTGCTCTTAAGATGCCTATGTTCTAATGGAAGAAAACACACAAAAGGGAGCTAAAAAGTTGGGGGTGGGAGTGGGGAAGACATCAAGTACAGGGAATTATTATATGTGTGTATGTGGGTGCATACACATACATACATATATGCATACACACACATGCACACACATATACATATATTCACATATATACACATGTGTACATACATATATACATGTGCAATAGCTATTCCCCAATAGATAAATGGTCAAAGAATATGAATAGGCCCTTTTCTTCTTCTTTTTTAAATTAAATTTATTTAGTTAGTTTTATTTTTCAACATTCACTTTTATAAGATTTTGAGTTCTGAATTTTCCCTCTCTCTCCTTTCCCCTCCCCAAGATAGCATGCAATCTGATGTAGGCTATCCATGTACATATACATATTTAACCTATTACCATATTAGTCACATTGTGAAAGAAGAATCAGAACAAAAGGGGAAAACTATGAGAAAGGAAAAAAAGAGAGAGAAAATAGTATGCTTCAGTCTACATTCAGACTCCACAGTTCTTTCTCTGGATGTGAATAGCATTTTCCATGATGAGTCTTTTGGAATTGTCTTAGATCCTTGCATTGCTGAGAAGAGCTAAGTCTGTCAAAGTTAGTCATCACATAATGTTGCTGTTACTGTGTACATACAATGTTTTCTTGGTTCTGCTCACTTTACTCAGCATCAGTACATTTAAGTCTTTCCAGGTTTTTCTGAAATCTGCCTGCTTATCATTTCTTATGGAACAAAAGTATTCCATTAGAGGCAGAGCCAAGATGGTGGAGTAAAAGCAGAAACTTGTGTGAGCTCCCACACCAACCACCTCCAATACCTGTAAAATATGACTCTAAACAAATGTTAGAGCTACAGAAGCCACAAAGTGACAGAGAGAAACAAATCTCCCACTGAAGGTAGCCTGGCAGGCCAACAGGAAGGGTCCATCACACCAAGCTGGGGGGGGGGGGGCCCAGTGCAGTCCTGTGTAAGCCAAGCAGGCCCAGACCCAGGGTGGCGCTGACCAGTGGCACAGATGAGCCAGAGCAGACTTCAGGAGAGTGAATCACCGGGAGTTGTGGCGGTTTCCAGACTTCTCAACCCATAAAAGCCAAAGAGAAAATAAAAGGCCAGTGGGGAACTCTGTTGGAACTGGGTGGATAAAAGTGCAGTCCAGCCCCTGCCCTCAGGGCGAGAGGTGGCAGAGGCACAGCAGCAGCTCCAGAGCTCCTGGCTTGCAGATTGTAGGGGGACCAAGTGACCATTCAGAGGGTAATCACTCTTGCTTTGACCTGCCTAGATCTGGGTCGCAGTCTTGGGTGGTGCTCCTGGGGTGAGGAACAGTAGCTGCCAGAGCTTGTGGTGGCTGTAGAGAGGGCACTCTCCTCATAGCTCTGGCAACATTTGTGAAAACCTCAGCAATTTGGGACACAGCTCTCTCCAACTCTGGAAGAAGAGTTCTACCATGGCAAAGAGCTCAAAAGTCAAGTAATTGGCTGGCAAGATGAGCAAGCAGAGGAAGCACTATCAGACCACAGAATCCTTTTTGGGAGACAAAAAGGATCAAAGCATGGAATGGGAGGAAAACAATGAAGTCAGAACTCCTGTATCAAAAGCTTCCAAGAAAAATATAAACTGGTTACAGGCCATGAGGAGCTCAAGAAGGATTTTGAAAATCAGGTAAGAGAAATGGTAGAAAAATTGGGAAGAGAAATGAGAGTGATGCAAGAAAATCATGAAAAGTGAGTCAACAGCCTGCTAAAGGAGACCCTCCCCCCCACAAAAAAATACTGAAGAAAATAACACCTCAAAAAATAAACTAATTCAAGTGAAAAATAGGTCCAAAAAGCCAATGAGGAGAAGAATGCCTTAAAGAGACAAACTGGCCAGATGGAAAAGAAATTTCAAAAACTCACTGAAGAGAATAATTCCTTCAAAATTAGATTGGAGCAAATGGAAGCCAATGACTTTATGAGAAATCAAGATACTATAAAACAGATCCAAACAAATGAAAAAATAGAAGGCAATGTGAAATATCTCATTGGGAAAACCACTGACATGGAAAATAGATCCAGGAGAGAGAATTTAAAAAATTATTGGACTACCTGAAAGCCATAATCAAAGAAAGAGCCTAGAAATCATCCTTTAAGAGATTCTCAAGAAAAATTGCCCTGATATTCTAGAATCAGAGGACGAAATAGAAATTGAAAGAATTCCCTGACCACCTCTTGAAAAAGACCCCAAAAGAAAACTTCTAGGAATATTATAGCCAAATTCCAGAGATCTCAAGTCAAGGAAAAAATGTTATAAGCATCCAGAAAGAAACAATTTGAGTATTGTGGAAACACAATCAGGATAACGTAAGATCTATCTGCTTCGACATTAAGGGATCAAAGGGGTTGGAATATGATATTCTGGAGGTCAAAGGAGCTAGGATTAAAACCAAGGATCACCTACCCAGCAAAACTGAGTATAATGGTTCAGGGGGAAAACATGGTCATTCAATGAAATAGAAAACTTTTGAGTATTCTTGATGAAAAAACAAAAGCTGATCAGAAAATGTGACTTTCAAATACATGAAGCAAGAGAAGCATAAGAGGGTAAACAGGAAAAAGGAATCATAAGGAACTTATTAAAGTTGAACTATTTACATTCCTACGTGGAAAAATAATTGAAACTCATGAGACTTTTCTCAGTATGAGGATAGTTGAAGGGAATATATATGTATATATAATATGTATATATAATACATATACATACATATACATATATGTATGTATAGGAGGGTGTATGTGTATATAAATACATATGTGAGTGTGTGTATATGTGTGTACATGTATACATAGACAGAAGGCATGGGATCAGTTGAATAGGAAGGGATGACATCTAAAAAATAAAATTAAGAGGTGAGAGACGGTTATAATGGGAGAAGGAGAGAAGGAGAGATAGAATTGGATAAATTATCATATAAAAGAGGCAAGAGAAAACTGTTACAATGGAGGGGAAGAGCAGGAAAGTGAAAGGTAATGGGGCAACCTTACTCTCATTGAATTTGGCTTGAGGAGGGAATAGTATACACACTCAATTGAGTATCTTACCCTACAGGAAAGTAGGGGGGAAAGGAGATAAGAGGGGGGATGATAGAAGGAAGGGTAGACTGGGGAAGAGGTTAGTTAGAAGCAAACACTTTTGAAAAGGGACAGGGTCAAAGGAGAAAATAGAATAAGTGGGGGGCAGGATAGGATGTAGGGAAATATAGTTAGTCTTTCACAATATACCTACTATGGAAACGTTTCTTGTAACTACACATGTACAACCTATATTGAATTGCTTGTCTTCCCAGTGGGGGTGGGGGAAGAGAGAAGAAAAGAAAGAATCTGGAAATCAAAGTTTTAAAAACACATGATAAAAAAAATTGTTTTTTACATGCAACTGGGAAAAAGATACAGGTACTACGGTATAAAAATCCATCTTGCCCTACTAGAAAGCTGGGGGTGGAGAGTGGGGGAGGATATAAGAGAGAGCAGACTGGGGAAAGGGGTATTCAGTAGGCTTGCTATCTTGGGGTGGGGAGTAGGGGAAAGACAGGAGAAAATTTGTCTTTTTTTTTTTTGCTTTTTGGAGGGGGGAGGGCAGGGCAATCAATTGGGGTTAAGTGACTTGCCCAAGGTCACATAGCTAATAAGTGTTAAGTATCTGAGGTCAGATTTAAACTCAGGTCCTCCTGACTCCAGGGCCAGTGTTTTATTCACTGCACCTCCTAGCTACTCCAGGGAGAAAATTTGTAACTCAAAATCTTGTGGAAATGAATGTTGAAAACTAAAAATAAATAAATAAAAGATTAATTACCAAGAAAAAGTATTCCATTATATTCATACATCACAATTTGTTTAACCATTCTGCAATTGATGGGCATCTCCTCAATTTTCAGTTCTTTGCCATGAATAGGCACTTTTCAAAGAAAGAAATTCATGGCATCAACAATCGCCTGGTGGGGGGAATGCTCTATATCACCAATAATTAGAGAAATGCTATGAAAGCAGCTTTGAGATTCCACTTCATATCTATCAAGGCAAGGACGGCAAAAGAGCAAAGTAACAAATGTTGGGGGTGCTGTGGGAAAACAGATACCCTTTTCAGACATTCTGGAAAGCAATTTTGGAACTACATCCAGCAAGTTACCAAATTCTGGAAACCCTTTGACTTACATATACCAAAGAAATTGAAGAAAGAGGAAAAGGATCTTTATGTTCAGAAATACAGCAAATATTTTTGTGGTAGCCCCAAATTGAAACTAGGGTGGTTTCCTTCTCTTGGGGGAAGGACAAAAAAACTGGTATATGAATATATTGAAATATTATTATGCCATAAGAAATGATGAAATGGACAATTCCAGAGGCACCTGGAAAGACTTGCAAACGGATGCAGAGAAAAGTGAGTAGCACTAGAACAATTTATACAATGATAATAATTCTTCTGGAGCCTCCATTTTGTGAAGAGGCCAAAGCCCACCTGCCTTCATTCCTCTCCTGGCCCTGTTCTTTCTTGACTTTTTCTTTACTTTAAAACCATTCCCATCTACTTCTGGCTCATCCTGGAACTTCTCTTGGTACCGGAGGCCTCCTAGCTCTGAAATAGCCTATCATGCCTATAGACTCACCAATGAATGCTCCTCCTCAAGGCCTTCTCCCATTGCTGAGTTACTCCTGGATCTTCCATTTTGTGAAGTGGCCCAGACTGGCCTGCCTTCATACCCCTCCTACCCCTTCTTCTAACGTTCTCTGGACTTTAAAAATCACATCCCACACCTGGTACCAGTTCGTCCTCCCAATACTTTTGAGCTCCATTTTGTGTGTTTTCTTTTCCCATTAGAATTTAAGCTCCTTGAGGGCAAGGCCAGCCTACCTTTTTGTTTGTATTTGTATCCCAGGGCTTAGCATAGTGCCTAACAAATTAGGCACTTAATAAATGCTTATTTCCTTCCTTCTTCTATAATGGAGAAAAACAACTTTGAACTACTTTAGAGCTCTGATCAATGCCACAACTAAAAACAAGTCCAAAAGAATGATGATGAAACAGGATACTCAACCTTCTGATAGGTGATGAGCTTAAAATGCAAAGACATACATTTTTAAATGTCAATAATGTGAGCATTTGTTTCGTGAGACTATGTAGCTACTTATTGAGTTATTTGATTTTCAATTAAAAAACATTTGTTCAAGTCAGGGGGGCTGGGAATAGACAGATTAATTTTAAAAGACTTATCACTTGAAAAACAAAAATAATAAACTATTTTTGATATAAGATATTTTATTTTTCCCCAATTACATGTTAAAACAATTTTTTAACATTTGGGATTTTTTAAATTTTGAGTTCTAAGTTCTATCTCTCCCTCCCTCCTTCCCTTCCCCACTCCTTGAGCCAGTAAGAAGATACAGGTTATATATGTACAATCGTGTAAAACATCTCCAAATTAATCAAATGATAAACTAAAAGCACAATGTCTAATGTAAATAAGAGCATTTGGAAAACCTCACCATAAATAGGAAAACCTTTTATTTGAACTTTATGTAGGGAATATTTCCTAACACTGACAGACCTCTTAGGTGAGGTTTCCCTAGTTCCTAATATTAAATACAACAAAATTCTAATACAACAAAAGAATTTGGTTACTTCTGATAATCATTAAATATCGTATTTTTGACCAAAGTCTAAATCAAATAGACTGCTTTGCCTTACTTTAAAATGCCTTTTTTCTGTGTCAGCAATCCCAGAGACCAGATAAGGTTGAAAGTGGGATAGCCCCTTATCTTGGAACATATTCCTTGAGGGAAGAGCCAAATGTATCCAACAGCTTCTTTGTTCTCTGAGTAAACTCAGAAAATATCTCCTCCCCCAGACAGGGCTAACTTGAGAGCAGTCTTTCTTCTAAGAATAAGACTCTGAACCTAAGATACTATCTTGAATAATGGGACCTTTTCTCATCTAAATATTTTGTGGGGCATGTATTATGTTATGGCATGTTAATGATAAAGAAAACACAGATGTTCTAGGTTGACACCTCGTAAATTCCTTGTAATCATAATTTTTACCCTGAATTGGGATGGTTCTAAAATGTACAGTTTAAATCTTCTGATTTCTCTGTTCATCTAACGGTTAGGATTTAGCTCTCTAACTCCTTGTACAAGTCTCTAGTCTTAAGGGAATAAATACTATAACTGTATATTACATAGCATGTTGTCTCCTTTAACCAAACTTTTAAAAGGTTGACATTTCCCTGGAATTGATTATCATAGGGCCTTCACCTGACGAATTAGGACTTTAGCGGAATTTGAATGAGGTTGGAGCAGTTTAGCTCAGAAAAGGTAAGAGGCATTTACCAGTCATCTTCCAGTAGATACAAAATTATCTTGAGAATAAGGGCCAAACATTCTCCAACTCAAATGAAAACAAAACAAGAAACAAGCCCACACTGTGGGAGCTGCTAGGTTAGTATGACAAACAAGAAATGGAAATGGTTGAGGGTTTTGGACCTTGGACAGAATATCAAAGGTGAATGTTGAAAGTTCCTCATTTTTGAACTTACTATATATTTTAAAAGAAAGCAAGGTATACATAATAGAAATCTTCAGTTTTTATCCTCAATTCTCTTTTTCGGTTCTACTATGTATTTAGAAAAGGCCATTTTATTTGGTATAAAGTTTGAAATATAAAACTAGAAAAAGAAAAGTCCCTGCTTTGACAACTATAATAGGTCTAGCATAGATTGTTGTTTTTAATCTAGGAAAGAGGAGGCTATATAGGACCTGTCAATTCTATGTAAATATGAATGGTTATAATGAAAACAATAAACAATTTCCCATTATCATAGAGGTCCAAGCAAGAAAAAAATTAGATGACAGTGAGAGAATTTATATTTAGTAGTTTTCAGTCATATACAACTCTTTGTGACCCCATTTAGAGTTTTCTTGGCAAAGATACTGGAGTGGTTTGCCATTTACTTGTCCAGCTCATTTTACAGATGAAGACACTGGGGCAAACAAGGTTAAGTGACTTGACCAGGCTCACATACCTAATTAAGTGTCTGAGGGTGGATTTGAACTCAGGTCCTCCTGACTACATGCCCAGTGCTCTATTCAAGGTGCCACCTAACTACTGATGTGAAAGAATTTAGTTAAATATTAATCATAGAAAGTCAACAAACAGTTAGTCGATTAGCATTTAATTAGTGCCCATTCTGTGCCAAGCACTGTTCTAAGCTTAGAGGATACAAGGAAAGACAAAAGATAGTTCCTGAACTCAACTATGTACAAACATGGTACATTCAGGATAAATTCGACATTATCAACAGAGGGAGGGCATTAGCATTAAGGGGCCTCTGGAAAGGCTTCTTGCAAAAGCTGAGAAGTTTCAGCTGAGATTTGAAGAAAGTTAAGGAAGCTAAGGAGGCAGAGATAAGAAGACAGAGTTATAGACAGGAGGGGTGACCGGTGAAAAACCTTAGCAAAATAATATGCTGGAAGGAACTTGGACTCTAGTCTCCCTCCTGTCATTGAATAGTTAAGGTCTCTGGACCTTGGTAGTTTCATCTATAAAATGGAATAATAATACTGTACTTGCTTGAAGGCAGAAGGCTAGACTACAGGACTTCCAAAAAAGAAAAAAAAATTGACCAGAAGTCAAGTGCAACACAGAAATTGACCAACCATCATATGTCTTGAACAGTCAAGGGTTTTAGAGGTAGGGGAATCATCTTCTTCTATGTTGTGTTGCCCTATAGGATAGTGAGGAAAGCACTGTATTGACCCCTCGAGAAGATTGGGGTTTGAGACTTGGCTCTGCCCCTTACTATCGGTGTAACATTAGTCAAGATCCACTGAGTCTTAGTTTCCCTATCTGTAAAATAATACTTCTATAAACTTCAGAGCTGCAAGGCATCTTTTTTATTTTACAGGTAAGAAAAGAGAGACACCAGTCACAAACATTAAGTCCCCACCATGGGCTAGATATCGTGTTAGACTCTGGGAATACAAAGAAAAAAATTTTATCCATGCCCTCAAGGAACTTAACTTCTATGGGGAAAATTACACATATGTATATAACTAAATACAAGGTAATTGGGGGGAAGGAGAGGAAGAAGTACTAATAGATGGGGACAAGAGGAAAGGCCTCTTATAGGAAGGAGGTGGTTTGACCTGAGCTTTGAAAGATAAGATATTCTAAGGGGTGGAGATGAGGAGACTGCATTTCAGGCTTGAGAAATTTCAAAGGTATCACAAAGTAGAGGGAACATCTGGTATCCTTGAGATAACATATCAGTCAGATCAGTGAAGTGAAGTGTTTTGCAAACCCTAATATATACATATATACATGCATATATATGTGTGTCTGTGTGTGTATATTATACATGAATATGATAGGTTGGTGGGTTTTGTTTTTCTTTTTACTAGAAATCAGTGAGATTAAATGGGATATAATATGTAAAGCACCTTGCAAACGTAAAACTATACGTTGTATAGATATGATAGGTTGTTTTTTGGTTTTTTGAGAAAAGAGTCAATTCTATGTCAGTGAAAAAAGTCATTTGACTTTTCATGACCAATTTTCTATCACAATAGGGGTCCAAGCAAGAAGAAATTAGATGACAGTGAGAGAATTTAGTTAAATATAAATCGCAGTCAGTCAGCTATTAGCACGCCGTCTGTGCCAAGCACGGTTCTAAGCACTGGGGATATAAGGAAAGATGAAAGACTGTCCCTGACCTTAAAAACAAAAGGCAGTCCCCTGACCTTAAAACGCAGTGTACAACTTACATTAACGGGAAACTCGTGTGTGTGTGTGTGTGTGTGTGTGTGTGTACACCACACATACATACATAGTTTATACGTGTGCGTATGTATGTATTGTATTGTTATTATATATGAAGAATGATGTAAATGGGCCACTTTGGGATGAAGTGACGTGGCTTGTACTATCCCCGAGAGAGTGAGAATCAAATGAGCTAATAATATACCTAGAGTGATTTGTAACAGGCTGTGTAAAAGTGAGCCTCCAGATTCTATGACTTGTCCGGAAGCAAAGTCAGAGTAGGTGACCTAGCAAAAGCCAGTCTCAGAGCCACTGGGAAAGCGGGATGCCCGGCTCCTTCTTTAATAATTCATGAGAACGCTCCTCTCCATAGGCTGGTGGCCTGGAAAACACCCAACCAGGAAGGACCTCAAGGGGAACCTCCTGAACGGAGAAGGTGAATCATGACGTAGCTCAGGACGATTGGCTGGGACCTCGAGGGGCGGGGACCGGGCTTGGGGCGGTGGCAGGGCGCGGGCGCCCCGTGGCTCATTCGCTCCATCCAGCTGTCGGGGCCACGCCGCGCTGTGCTGAGGGATCGGGGTCTAGAGCAGAGCCTGGGCGGGGCCGGTACTGAGTCGGGCGGGCAGCAGCAGGATGTTCAGCTGGATGGGGCGACAGGCGGGCGGGCGGGATCGTCCCGGCGGGGCGGACGCGGTGCAGACGGTAACGGGCGGCCTGCGCTCGCTCTACCTGCGCAAGGTGCTACCGCTGGAGGAGGCGTACCGCTTCCATGAGTTCCACTCGCCGGCGCTGGAGGACGCCGACTTTGACAACAAGCCCATGGTGCTGCTGGTGGGCCAGTACAGCACGGGCAAGACCACCTTCATCCGGTAACTGAGCTCCGCCCTGCTGTGCCCCCACCCCGATCCTCGTCCTCGTTGGCTCTAACAGTCACTTGTCCCTAAAGCCTCCCCCCTCCCCAAGCTTCAAGCCCTGCCTGTGCAGTCCGGCTAATTAATTCCTGGAATTAGTAACACTGATCATTTCTCTTGTCCTGCCTTAGCCCCACCTTCCTGGGGATTCTTTAATGCCTTTCCCACTTATTCCAATCCTCTTCCTCTAATTCTGTTTTCTCTTCTTTCAGGAGTTTCTTAACCTTTTTCTTGTCTACAACCCTTTGGTATACTAGCCTATAGATCCTTTCTGAAAATAACTAAATGCACAAGATTACAAAAGGAAACCACTTAATGTTGAAATACAATTTACACACACATACAAGTCCCTGGACCTTAGATCTCCTATCCTATATGAACTCTCTCTCTCTCTCTTTACTCTGTCTACACCACCCAGAACTTCCTCTTTTCTCCTCCTCTATCGTCCCCTCCCTTACATGCTCTCTGTAAATTCAGGCTCCCTGTCCAGAACCTATTCTAAGTTTAGTGCCCTTTAGTGCTTTCATCTTAAGGTGCAGCTGGGAGTCAAACCAACAGTCCCAAGGAAAATGGTCATCACCTGCTTACTAATCACCAGGCTGGGAAAAAAATGTGCTGGTAGCTGCTGCCTTCCGTGCCCGTGTTGTTTCTGTAGCCTGCGAATACCCAGGGTTCTCTATCCCAAGCTGGCAGAAAGGTTGTCTCTAGCTGTGCTGATAGAGTTGAATAGAAGGGATGGGATAGAATAGAAACAGCTCCATGATTTAGTGGGAGGACTAGGGACACTTGGGAGATTGGTGTAGGCAGCTTAAGGGTTTTAGGGTTATTTGGTATGTTAATATAAAGGTGGGAGGAAGGGGAGTAGATTAGAGGGTCTTGTCCCTATTGGACATAGGATTTGGGATCTTGGAATTTAGGACTAGAAGGAACTTCAGAGATCATATAATTTAATTCCCTCATTTTACAGAGTAGGAAACTGAATTCTAGGGAGGATAAGCTACTCACCTAAATAGTAATGGAGGCAGGATTTGAACTCAGGTCTTCTGACTAACCTTTGTATGTCTGACAACTCAGATGACTTCTACCACTACATTTCATAGTAACAACAATTTAGTTCCCTTAAGGTCACCTGCTATCTGTAACTACAATTAATAATAATAATAACTCACATTTCATATAGAGCATTGAGGTTTAAAAGTATTGTGTGTACAGTATCTCATTTGAGCACCTTCATAAGCTGTGACTTGTCTGATCACACAGCTATGATGGGTCAGAGACAGAGATGGGGCTCTGAACCCAGGTCATCCTGACTACATGTCCAACTCTATCCACCAAGCCATGTTACTTTTCAAGATTTGTACTACAAGTCTTATTGTTTCCATTTTATGGATGTGGAGACTGAGCCCTAGAGAGGTAAATGATTTATCTAGGGCCCCACAGCTAGTTAAGAATCAGAGATGGGACTCAAACCCAGGTCTTCCTAACCTGAAGTCCAGGGCTCTTATCCAGTCCCTGTTTCCACTCCTTATTTCCAGGACGTTCTGGAGTTTAGGACAAGGTAGTGAGAATAACCATGCCAGCCAGCTCTGTTCCCTGTTGTGGTAAATGGCAATATTTCATTGCTAGTTTCCATTTCCTTAGGTGGGAAGTTTCCTCTTCATCCCTGACAACTGAAAACACGTCCAATACCCTGTCACTAAAAGCAAGCAGCTACGTGGACCCTATGATTCAAGTCAATAACTGCCTGGAAGGAAACTACAGATGTTTCCAACTTTTCATGTGAAATAATTTTCCTTAAAATGGTGTTTGATTTTTGAGGCAATTATTTTATTACAAAATGAATACTTCAAGAAAACTCACTTCTTGAAATCTTAAACAAATCTTGAAAATATTTGTTTTCTTTTGTTCATCAGGGTTTGTCTTGAAACATAGTTGCTGAATATTTATACTTTGGTACCAGTTTTCCTAGGGAAAAAAAAAAGATAAATTTAGAAACCACTTCATAAATGATAAAAATTCTACAAGGATTTGAGAGAAAGTTGTATCCATATTTGGCTACATGTTATCTCTATTAGACAATGACCTCTTTTTCTCTGCCCAAGTAGCCTGAAGAGTTCCTACAAATGTAGAAAAATGTAGTCATTATTATAGAACATCCTATAAAACCATGTGTGTTTATGTAGGTGTGGATGCATGCACACACACACACATTTTTGGTTTGAGCTAGACTAGTGTAGTGTAAGGTGCTCTTGGTAAGGAACATTCTTCATCAGTGCAGATCAGCACTTTTATAGGCTGAGATTTGCCTAGAGCACTAAGAGGTAAAGTGACTTGTCCAGGGTCATGAAGCCAGTGTTAGAGGCCAGACTCACTGACTGTCTTACTGACTTGAAGGCCAGTTGTCTCTCTACTACTTCTCACTTCTCCATCTGTAAAATGGGGATAAGAATACCAATACTACCCGCCTCACAGTGTTTTTGTAAGGAAAGTCCTTTGTAAATCTTAAAAGACTATTATTAGTATATTTATGCCTGAAGCATAAACAAGATATGTTAATGAAATTAGAATTCATATTGCATGTTCTAAGAAACACACTGATAAACTGGAGGGCGTCCAGAAGAGATCAATCAGGGTGGTAAAGGTCCTAGGGATCTTCATGCCATACATGCTTAGAGGCAGCTAGGTTAGAGCACTGAGCCTAGAGTCAGGAAGACCTGAGTTCAAATCCTGCCTTAGGCACTTACCAGCTGTGTGATTCTGGACAAGTCACTTATTCTCTCTCAGACTCTGCTTCCTCATCTTTAAAATGGGGAAAATAAAACCACTTGCCTCTCAGGGTTGGTTGGTTGTGGATAAATGCTGTATAAATGTTATTATTGTTGTTACTTACAGGGATCAGTTGAAAAACCTAGGGATGTTTAGCCTAAAGAAAGCAAGACTATGGGGGCGGGGGAGGGGGGGGCTGAGCTGGAGAGACATGTTAGTTACCTTTAACTATTTAAAGAACTACCATGTGGGAAGAAGGCTTAACTCTTTTCTAGTTGGCCCCAGAGAGCAGAACCAAAAGCAATGTGTAGAGGCTTCAGAGAAACAGAATTTTGTTCCATGCAAGGAAAAACTCTAACAATTGGCACTCCCAAATGGAATAGACTACTTCCAGAGGTAACAAGGGCCTCCTTGTTACAAATCTTCAAGCAAAGGCTGCATCACCCCTGGATGGGGTGCTAGAGAGGTGATTTTTGTTCAGCTACAGGTTGAATTAGATGGTCCCTTAATGACCCTTTCAACTCTGAAATTCTCTGAAAAAGAGTATTTCTAGACAACAAATTTGTCCCATTAAGCTTTGTAGGAGGACGTGAATGAGCAATATAGATGGTTTGGGGTTCTTTTTGGAGGCAGGGATAGAAAGGGTACTTTTAAATCTATTTTTAAATTTATGTATTATGTTCTCTACCAGAAATCTCAGCCTGAAAGGGAGCAAAAAAATTTTACATTTGAGGACTCAGTTACATTGAGTATCTTTGAAATTCACAAGTAATAAAAACCATATGATAAGTGACAGGCACAGAGGTGAGTAATGGGAATTCCATAACATTTGTTCATAAAAGGCACAAAGTAACTACATAGTATATAATTATAGTACCTCAGATATGACTTGTTCAGAGGAGATGGTGTTGTTATACCAGTTTGTTTTTGTCATTTTGACTTGTGTGTGCTTTTCTTATTAGTCATTTATTAAACACTAACCTGAAGCTTTATGAACTTGAGGATGACACATTGCATTTCTTAGTCAGCTACAGTCCAAGTAAGAAATAAGAAATGAATTAGAAAAGTCCTAAAAAGTGATGAATGAATTTCAGTGGAAATACAGTTGGTTTAAATGTTGATGTGTCATCATTTTGGGAGTATCCTTCCTCCTTTTTTTTTTTTTTTTTTTTTGTCATTTGGAGAACAATTTTCAGTAACAGAGTTTATTAAAGAAGTTGTCAGTCCTGTCTAACTCATCCTGGTCTCATTTGAAGTTTTCTTGGCAAAGATGTTGGAGTCCTTTGGCATTTACTTCTCCAGCTCATTTTACAGATGAGCAAACTGAGGCAAACAGGGTTAAGTGACTTGCCCAGAGTCACACAGTCAGTAAGTGTCTGAGGTCAGATTTTAATTCAGGAAGATGTGTGTGGGCAAATCATTTAACTTCTGTCTCAGTTTCCTTCACTGTAAAATCAGATGCACCTACCTTCCAGGATTGCTGTGAGGATCAAGTGAAATATTTTTAATGTGCTTAGCCCAATGCCTGGCATGTAGTAGGTACATAATAAATGCTTCTTCCCAACTCCTTCCCTAAATGTAATTGGACAAGATAAGCTCAAATAGTTGGAGCAGCAAGCAGAAACAAGATTGCTCAGTAGTTGCAATAGCAGACAGGATAGAGGAAAAGTTTTGTTAAGGATATGGCAGATCTGAGTTTAGTTTGAAAATAGAAAAGAATTCAAAGAAAAAGAGGCTTAACTCTTTGGAGAAAAGGTATAATAAATGAGAGCTCAGTAGAGTCAGAAGTGTGATTGCTGGATTTGGCATCTGGAGACATGGATTTTAATCCTCCCTCTGTAGCTCAGTTGCATCACTTTAGCACATCACTTAACCTCTCTTTGCCTTGGTTTCCTCATCTGTAAAAGGAAGAGTTTAGACTGGACATCTTAGAGTTCTAAGCAACTCTCTAAACTTTAAATTATAGAGAAAGCACAGACTTACATTGGTAGAAGGAGTTTCCTCACCTGGGTATTTCCTACAGCAAAGAGATTGCAGAGTAAGACCTTCTCCCAATTTTGCAGATCAGAAAATGAAGATTTGCTATCAGACTGTCTAAGAAGAGAAAAAAGGAAAATGATAAATATTGGATGGGCTGTGGAAAAGCAGAAACTCTGGTGCACTCTTGATGGAACTGTGAATGGAGCCATTCTGGAAAGCAATTTGGAACTATGCCCAGAAAGTTACCAAACTGTGTATACCTTTTGGCCAAGCTATTCCATTCCTAGGCTATACCCCAAGAAATAAAAGAAAGAGCAGAAGAATCTATAGGTACAAAAATATAGTGGCTCTTTTCAGGGTAGCCAAAAACTAGAAACTGAGAGGCTGTCCTATTGCATATCAATACAGCATATGAATGTTATATATAATGGAATGTTATCACACAAATGATGGAATGGACAGTTTCAGGGAAAATGGAAAGACCTTAATGAACTGATAAAGAACAGAATGAGCAGGGCTAGGAGAAGAGCTTATACAGTGATAATGATGTTCTAAAGAAAAGCAACTTGAAAGAACTTTAAAACGGATCAGTGCAATTATATCCCATGTGGCCAAAAGAATAAAAATGAAACATGCCCCTCCCCTCCTGCCAGAGAGATGAAGACCCTAAAATGCACAGAGAGACATACATTTTCAGACTGGTCATGTCCGACTACTTGGCCAATGTACTTTTTTAGAGAGTTTTAAACATGGAATTGACCTCAGAATTTATTCAAGTCAGCATTTTTCATGGTAACATATCACCTGACTTAACTGAAGGGAAAAATAAAAAGGAAAGAATTTATGTAGCAAGCTTCTTAGGGCAATACGGAAACAATTTAAGGGGAGATGACTGATATGACTGTTTACTTTTCAATGACTTAAGGAAGATTGCTGTTTTCAAAGTGGGTGAGGTGCATCAAACAGATTCTTTCCATTACCTCTGTCCATATTTGAGAGAAAATAGATTCATTGAACTAATAGCAGAGTTTCGTTTTATTTATCATAAAGCAAATTTTTAAAAATTTATTTACTTTTAGTTTACAACATTCAGTTCCACAATCCCTTGAGTACCAAATTTCCCCTCCTCCCCCATGGTGGCATGCAATCTGATATAGGTTCTACAAATACCTTCAAAATCAACATGAGTCAAGTTGTAAAGAAGAATTATAACCAATGGAATGAACAGTGAGAAAGAAGGAACAAAATAAAACAAAACAGAGAGAGAGCAAGTAGTTTGCTTCAATCTGCATTCAGACTCTGTAAATCTTTCTCTGGATGTGGATATCCCTTTCCATCACTAGTCTTTTGGAGTTTTCTTATAGCCTTGCATTGCTGAGAGGAACCCAGTCTATCAAAGTTAGTCATCACAGATACAATGTATCTGTAATTGTGTACAATGTTCTCCTTGTTTTGCTCCCCTCACTTGGCATCAGTTTATATGAATCTCTCCAGGTTATTATGATCTGCTCCTCATTTCTTATAGCACAGTAGTATTCCATTACATTCATATACCACAACTTGTTTAGCCATTGATAAAGCAAAAATTTTTTAAAACCTTTCTAGAGTGAAAGAGCCATAGTTCTAAAACAGGAAAGAAACTTTTCACATATCTCTTTACTTCAGAGGGCCACTCAGGCTAGATTGATGCCAAGACTGAAGCACTGAACTTGGAACCTATGTCCTGATTTATAACTTAGAACTCAGATTTGTATCTTTTGTGTTGCTAGCTGAACTTCAGGTCATTGCTAGAATTAAAAGTGGCCTCTGAGAACCCAGGTTCTCTCAACTATAAATCAGGAACAAGGAACAGAAGCTTCAACTCAACATGCAAATGTATGTGTGTGTGTGTGTGTGTGTGTATGTGTATTCATATATATTTATACATATGTATGTAAGTTGATAAATTGATATGCCTGCAGAATATGAGATTAAATTCCTTAGCCTTCCTGTAACATCATGTTTCTTTGAACCCTTATGGCAGGCAATATCATAGAGACTCCTCAGACTTAAAGTGTGCCACTTTGGGCGACCCTGGGAGTCAAACAAAAAAAAAATTCACCTGTCTTTTCTCTGTACCTGAGTGAGTGGTTGGCAGGTTTTAGGACTTCCTTGTCTTAAAAGTCCTTTGGTTTTTGTGAGTTGAAATTATGTGCTTGTTTCTTTGAGAGGGAAGGCAGATTTAAGACAAAAACTTCAACAATTAAAATCTTGTGGAGCTGTTAGCAATAGTCCTGGATTTGCTACTCTGAAAATGACATGTTTTCTAAGACATCTCTTTACAAGTGTCATAAATGCAGGAAAGGCTGGAAAAGAATAGAAAAGAAATGAAAGAGGTAACCTGCATATAATATATAGAGGCCTTCCCTTTCAATCAGGAGACTGGAGTTTGAATTCTCATTTGGGACGCATCCTAGACATGTGATCATGGGCAAGTAGACCCTTCTGAACCAAAGTTTCCTTATCTATAAGGACATAGGCTTGTATCAAATACCTCACAGGGTTAATGTAAGGACAGCAACCTGGAACTTTAAAGTGCCACGTGTGAATTTTTATTAATATTATGATGAAACTATTTGTCACTATGTAAAATTGAAAAATGAAGGGTAGGAGGTATCTTCAAAAGTTAATTAATGGGAGAAAAAATAAAGGTAAGTGGTTAAAAGGGGGAGGAAGGAGAGGCTTAAACTACTCAAGATAAAGGCCAAAAAGGATAGGAGATGATCTTGAAACATAACAGTTTCCCATGAATTCTTCCTGAATGGCAGTCAAGAAAACCTCTTGTCTTGGGTTATTGATGGCCTGAACAGCCACAACAGCTTCACAGCACCACTAGCTCCATGCTCATTGTTAGTCCTGTGGTCAGGTAGGTGGGGGTGATGCCAGATGGCTCCCAGCACATGGGGAGTCATCATGGAAAAGTGGAAAGAGCGTTGGATTTGAAGACAGAGGACCATGGGTTACAAAAATGCTTCTGCTGTTTTCTTTTACCTGTGTGACCTTGGTCAAGTGACTTAACCCCTGATAGGCAAGAGGTCATTTTTAACTGAAACAATCACAAAAGGCTTCATGGAGAAAGCAGCATTTGAATTGGGCCTTGTGGGTAGAATTTCAGTAGCCAGGCCATTGAGAGAGGATAAGTAATACAGAGACTAGCAAGGATGGAAAATGTGATGTGCTTAGATGGTAGGGAGAGAATAGGACACAAATTTGAGGAGAGCAGAAGGCAAGGTGGGGATTAATGGGAGCTTAGGTAACAAGGATCAGCATGGGCCAGTTTGGGAGGAGTCTTGAATGCCAGGCTAAAGAATTTTAGGGGAGTGGCTAGGTGGCACAGTGAATAGAGCATTGGGCCCTGGATTCAGGAGGACCTGAGTTCAAATTTGACCTCAGACTTTAACACAAAAAACTAACCGTGTGATCTTGGGTAAGTCACTTAACCCCAATTGCCCTGCCCTCCATCTTCCAAAAAGAAAAAAAAAAGAATTTTAGGACCCATGAAAGGGTTGATTGGTTGGTTGATTTTTTGGTAGAGAGGGGGGAATGATGTAGTCTGTTCTTTAGGAAATTGAATCTGGTAGCAACATTCAGGATAGATTAGAGTGGGGAGAGACCAAACAGAAGAGCAACTAGGAAGTCATTATAGCTGTACAGGTAAGAGATAATCAAGGCCTGAACCAAAGTGGTACCAATAAGGATAGAAAGGAGAGGATGAATCAAGCAATCACAAAAGATGAAATGGAATCTAATGTCTAGATAGAGAAAGGAAATAAGAGAGAGGAGTAAAAAAAAAATCACCAAAACTTGTGCTTTCGAATTTTTGTGACTCAGAAAAGAAAGTAAGCCCCTAGAGGGCAGGGGCATTGTTTCTTCTCTGTATCCCTCTGTGCCTAGCATACAGTAGGTACGTGATATACTTTTTGGTTGAACTGAATTAACAGAAATAGGGAAGTCAGGAAGGAAAGATTAGAAGTTTGATATGGAAATGACCACTGACCCACTGGAAATATAAGAATGGAGCTCAGGAGAGGCATCAGAACTGGAGTCATCAGCAGAGTTAGTCACTGAAACTATATGAAGAGTTGCATGAAAATATTAAAGATTCTCAAATTAGAACATTTGTTGTCTGCCTGAAGGTTCAAAGAGGAAGGATGATGGCATTCTGTGCTAAAGTAGGATTCTCCTAATAAAATTAGGGAGCCCTCATCATGGCATACAGACATTAGAGTTGGGACCATCTGTATACCTCTTGCCATGGTTCAGTGCTGTTTTGAAGGCAGCTGCACGCACAAACAGGAAGCCTTTTTCAAGTTCTTTTTGGTTCCCTAAATTAAATTTCTTTGTGACTGTTCTCGAGCTTCTTGAGTAAGTACTATACAAAAAACCAAGTTGTTAGATCAGCAAATGTCTCCCCTCTTCTGCCCTCCCCCATGGTGATATAGGAATTCTTGATTGGTCATATTATATTTTTCTACTCTATCCTTACTTAAACCAATTCTATTAGTATTAGTATCAACCAAAGTTAGTCATAATGGTAATTTCAAAATTTATTTTTAAAAAAACACAAAATAAAATCCTCCCACAACCCCTCTCCCCTCAAACCCCCAAATAACAGCCTGGCCCAGGGTTCTAGCATTTAGGTTTTTCTTAGGCAAAAATAATGTTTTAGTTAAACTTGCTTGGAAAGTTTGGAGTTAGTTCAGATCAAACCTGTTTGAACATCAAGAAATAGTCTATACTTCTTTTGTGCCTTCTGTTTTTTGTTTTTGTTTTCTCCCTTTCTCTCCCTCCCCCCCCAGATATGTTCCATTACCCTTCCTGCCCCAACGAATTCTCACATTCTCATAAAGAAAAACACTCCAATATAAAACCTACTTACACAGAGACTGTATGTGATAACTTTTCCTTGTTAGGATTACTTTGTCACATTAACATCTCAGGCCCCTCTCCCTTTTTTTTAATGATCAAGTTACCCATTGATTCATTGTCTTTTTTTTTTTTTGTCAGTAGCAAGCATTTATTAAATAAAAACAACAAAGCCATCCCTGCCCTCAAGGAGTTCACATTCTTCTCAGTGGAGAAATGTATGTGTGTAATTGTATACACATTATAAACAAAATAAATACAAAATAATTTTCTGGGCTGTAGGAAGTGAAAATGGAGTTGAGCTTTGAAGGAAATAAGGGGAGAAAGAGACAAGAAGAAGGCAGGAAATATAGAATGATGTCCTAGCTAGGTAGTGTACTGTATAGAGCACCAGGTCTGGTGTCAGGGAGACCTGAATTCAAATCCAGCTTCAGACACTTGCTGTGTGACTTTGGGCAAGTAAACACCCATTGATTCTTTTTTTTTTTTTTTTGTCTTTTTGGAGGGGGGAAGGCAGGGCAATTGGGGTTAAGTGACTTGCCCAAGGTCACACGACTAGTTTTGTGTGTGTGTGTGTGTGTGTGTGTGTGTGTGTTAAGTGTCTGAGGTTGGATTTGAACTCAGGTCCTCCTGACTCAAGGGCCGGTGCTGTATTCACTGCACCACCTAGCTGCCCCAATGCATGACTTCTTAAGACCTCTTCTAAATAACCTGGTGATCCTGGCTTACTGTCCTCTGAGCCACAGTCCCATTCTTTTCCAGATGCACCCAGAAACAATGAGAGTTTTTCAGCATTTAGATTGAACTCTAATTGGGGCTTTGTGAAGGCAGGAAGGAATGATGGGTAGTTCTTCTTTGGGGTTTTGAATTTCATTACACTGTTGCAATACATTCCAAGAGGTTTCCCCGCCTTTCTCAGCCCCCCCCCCCCATAGCTGTTCTTATTTGTGGAGGAAGAAAGTGGGTCAGAAAGGAAGAGAGAGCAAAATCAGTCTTCATGTTTTTTCTTTTCCTCCTCACCCTAAAGTGAACAGGGCATGGGGGAGAGCCTACACAAATTAATGGGGGCAAGAAGGGACAGAGTGAGGTCAAGGGAGAGCTAATATTCTAGTTTGGCTGGTGGGCAGAGCGTATAAAGACAGGGAATGTTTGGGAAATTTTGTCTTTGTAACCAAAGGGCATAGCACCAGTGTTTGACACGTAGCAGTCACTTAATAAATATGTGGAATTGAATGAAATTGAAATCAGGCCTGTGTGTGTGTGTGTATAGGTGTGTAAATATAGATACACGTATCTATATACAAGGTGTATCCCAAAAGTCTTAGTGCGGCTTTCAGTTGCTAAAGCACTAAGACTTTTGGGACACACTGTACTTTGGGGGAAAAAATCAACCTAAGTGGAAGATCATTATAACAGGTACATCTCTTTTTAAAATGCTTTTTATTTTTATATCAAATTAATTTCCAAATAATGCCCTTTATTGCTCTGACAAGTCTCTGACTCGGGCTGACTTTCCGTCCATTGTATGACTATGAGAACGGTAAATCGATATGTAAATGTGAACTACTGTTATTGTTGTTATTAATTATTATTACTGGATATAGTGGTCTGTGACATCTAGTCTGAATCTTTCCCTGTCCCTTCCTACTTAATTTTTTTTTTGCTTTTTTTTGGGGGGGGGAAGGTAAGGCAGTTGGGGTTAAATGACTTGCCCAAGGCCACATGGCTAGTTTTGTGTTAAGTGTCTGAGGCTGGATTTGAACTTAGGTCCTCCTGACTCCAGGGCTGGTGCTCTATTCACTGCACCACCTAGCTGCCCCCTTCCTACTTAATTTTTGATGGAAATGTCCTTTCCTGCCACCACTGCCTCCTGGGATACTGTGACAAATTAAGAAATACGTAAGTGGGAAAGTTAAGTAGGAAAATATTAGGAAGCCCTGGTGTACTTCATTGTCAGTTACAAGAAAACAATACATCTCCCAGAATGAATTTCGTTTTCTGTTTATAGCCTGATGTGCCAGCAGAAGTGCCTACTAATGTGGCATACTATGCTAGAAAAAAGCAGAAACAGTTCTATCAAAAGCTTGACCGGTCCTACCCAGATAGATTTGGCTGGATACAAGCCAAATAGAGAGATTTTAAACTCTGAAGATTCTTCATTAGCAAGATAGTGAGATATCAAACATTCTCCTTTCCTGTAGGGTTGTTTCTGACTCTTCTTCTTTGTAAAATGATCAGACCCTGGGCAAGTCATTTAACCTGGTTTGCCTCAGTTTCTTCATCTGTAAAATGAGCTGCAGAAGGAAATGGCAAACCACTCTAGTATCTCTGCTAAGAAAACTCCCAAAAGGGGTCACAAAGCGTCAGACACAACTGAAATGCCTGAACATCAAACAACAAAAAAAATGGTCAGAATTATAACCAGAATGGAATGAACTGGTTCTGTTTTTCTCCCAGAGCGTCAATATTCAGAGTGTACTTCCTTAGCTCTCCAATGACTCTGCCCCAAAGGTCCTTTTTCCCCCTCACTATTTCCATTCCCCTTGTCCCCAGGAAGATACCTGACTCACCTAAGTATGGCAGATTTATCCTCTGCAAGCCCCATCCCTCAGTGAATTTGATTTATGTAATAGAATCTTTAATTCCAGGAAACTTTTTAGCCTCTTCTTTTGTGCCCCAAGTTCATCTTTTCTTTTTTTTTCCTTCCTTTTCTCTACTAGGTACTTACTGGAGCAGGATTTTCCAGGTATGAGGATTGGTCCAGAGCCCACAACAGATTCTTTTATTGCCGTAATGTATGGAGAAACTGAAGGCAGCACCCCTGGAAATGCTTTAGTTGTGGACCCCAAAAAGCCATTCCGAAAACTTAGTCGCTTTGGAAATGCATTCTTGAACCGGTAAGAAAGATTTTGTTATGTGTCTCGTTGTTATGTTTATCTTAAGGAATATGCTTTTCTTCTGAATTGCAGCCAATTGTGTGTTAAATACTAGAGTTAGATTTAGTCAGTAGAGCAATATATATGGGATTCGAGTAATCAGGATTAACATTAACAAATGTTCACGTGAAAAAAAAAAGGAGCTTTTGGTTGACTCCAAGTTTAATGTAAACTCACGGTCAGAACCAGCTAGCAAACCCCTCTGCCCTCAACAGAACAAAACTAAATACTTTAATGCAATATTAAACTACATTAATAAGAGAATTATTAGAAGGAGAGTGTCCACATGCCAGAAGCTATTGTATTCTGTATTGGTCAGACCACATCTGTAATATCCCATTCCATTATAACTGCCACATTTTAACAACAACAGTGTTGTACTGAAGTGTTGGCAGAAAGTTGAAAGTTTATGTTGTGAATACTTCAAGCAACTGGGGGTGTTTAACCTGGCTAAGAGGGAACCTAGGGAGGTATATGATAATGGTTTTAAATACCTGAAGAACTGACTATTACATGTAAGAGAGATTAGATTTAGGTTGTGTAGCCACAGAACTTCCAGTGGGTGAAAGTTAGCAGGAGGCAGATTTATGCTTATGTTATAAGAAAGACTCTTCTAATCAGAACCATCCAAAAATGGAAATGTGCAGCCTTGCTAAGGAATGAGCCCTTAGTCATGTACAGGTGCTGTCCCTTCTCAGAAAGGTGTTGGAGAATGGATCCTTGTGCTGAGTAGGAGGTTGTATTAATTCATTTCCAAAGGTTTGTGAGACCTCAATGATCTCTGGGCTGATTTATCCATTACCTGGTTTCTTTCACATATTATGCCCCTTCCTCCTCCCAATATATACCTCTTTAAAATTTTTTTGTTTAACATGTAAATAATTTCAGAACAACAAAAAAAGGGATTTTGATACTAGCAACTCCAGTCAATGTTCTTTGGGGGAGATATGTGGAATTATCTGAGGATTTAATTTATTTGTGTTATTACTGTGAGAGTCAATGTGACAAAATGAACAGAGAAGTGTCCTTAACCTGGGTTCAAGTCCTGCTGCTGACATATGTGAGCTGGGTAAATTGCTTAACTTCATCCATTAGGCAACTTTCGAAGACAAGGGTTCTTATCCTTTTCTGCGTTACTTTGGCAATCTGGTGATGCCTTTGGACTCCTCAGAATAATGTTTCTAAAAATTGAAGGAAATGCTAAATTTCATTTTGGGATTAGTGAAAACAAAAAATATAGAATTTTCCTAGTTCAAATCTTAAAATCTATCCACAAGCTCCCCTGGGGATTCATGGACCCCAGGTTAAGTACTCCTGCTCTAAGTCTGTAGATCTTAGAGAAAATGTTTTGATCTGCATTTGGTAGAAAGAGTTTCTTCTCCTGGGAGTTCCCTGTACCAGTGATTTAGACTGTGAGCTTCTTGAGGGCAGGGACTATTTTTGCAGCTCTTTGTGTCACCTAGCAGTTAGCACAGTGCCTGGCATAGTAGGTATTTAATAAACATTTATTGATGGACTGACTTATAGTGAAATCACAGGTTCAGTCCATGTCCTTATGCTCCTTATCTTATTATTATGAATGAAGAAAAGACTGACAGCAGGTCTTGGGGGAAAAGGAACTTATAGTGGTTCTTTTTTATTTAACTCTGACATGCCCCTCTCTCCTCCCCATACCCACTCTTCTTCTCCCTCCTTTTTTTTTTTTTTGAATATGTATATGTGGTTTTTTGTTTTTGTTTTTTGAGGCAAGCAGAGTTAAGTGACTTGCCCAGGGCCACAGAGCTAGTAAGTGTCTGAGGTCATATTTGAACTCGGGTCCACCTGACTCCAGGGCGGGTGCTCTATCTACTTAGCCATCTGGCTGGCCTTTCCTTTTTTCTTCATAATCTTTTCCTGCCTCTTGTTTTTCTCCGCCCTCACCTTTCTCTCCTTCTATTCTTCTCCCCCAGCCCCCTTTGTCCCCCACTTTGAGAGCAGACAGAGCAAGGAAGACGTATTACAGAGTAGTAGTTTGTATCTACTTAGGAAAGGGGAAGTAGTCAGTCAGTCAGTCAACAAGCATTTATTAAGAGCCCATCACAGTCCAGGCATTGTGCTAAGGACTAGGGATACAAAGAAAGATAAAAGACAGTCTTTACTCTGGAGGAGCTCACAAGCTAATGGGAAGCAGACAGAGCTGACAGAAGTCCTGAAATGCTACTTCTTTCTAGATGTCTTTCAGAATAGGAAGAGATGCTCAGAAATTTGGGAAAGCTCCAATATTGCCCTGCCCAAAAGCAGAGAGGGGTGAACCAGATGACCTCTCGAAGTCTCTTTCATTCCCATAAAGACAAACCATTAAACATTTAATTAAGTTTCTTGAGTCAGTGGAAATTCAATGACCAAAAATGTGGATTTCTACTGTTATTCTTGAATTGGGAATTATAGGAATGCTTTGCATGACCTCACATGTATACTTGAGATCATATTGCTTGCCTTCTCAGTGGGCATGGGAAGGGGTGGGAAGAAAGAAAATTTGGAACTCAAAAATTAAAAAGAAAAGAAAGTTTAAAATAATAAATTGAAATGTTAAAAAAATAAAATTATATTAAAAATATACAAAGGTATAAATGCTTTCTGAAAGGCTTGGGTTTTTTTTTTTTTTTTACCTTTCCACTGTTGTTCAGAGAGAACATTCAATTTGGCAGGCTGTGCTAAGTTAAAACATTAGGAAGCTGGAAACTCAGAGATAGTGAATTAGACTCTTATTATAGAAAATGGTTTATAGATCATTGTGTCCCGTAAAAAGAAAAAAGTCAGCCTGGTGAGGACTGAGCTTTGGAAATGGGAGGCCATGGATGATTAAGTGGCCGTGGGGCAAATGCTCTTTGTACATCACATATTCCCTCAGCTCTCTAGAGTCTGATGGGGCATTACACCCATCAGGCCTGGGAACAGTCTCCCACATGATGACTCTGATACAAAAGTTTACTGATAGGCAGCACCTATGTCACTCAAGAATCAAAGTACTTACACCATGGTAATGATGGTCCTAAAATGAACTGGTTTCATTGTGTCCCTCATGGTTCCCTAGCATTCATCATAAAACAGTGGGATTTCATATTCATTAAATGAATGGCAAAGCATTTAGTAAGGATTTAGTGTGTGTCATTTAGTAAGGACTTGCTAAGTGATGTCTATACAAATAGAAGAATTAGGAGTCTGCTGTCTGGGGGATCATGTTTTAATTGAGAGAGAGAACACTTAGAAGTTCAGCTACAGGACAGATGGCAAGGCCCAGGGTTCCCTAGTGTCACTAGGTCAAATGCCAGTGCTCCGAGTCTGAAGGTCCTCAGGGCAGGGAGACTGACAAGGCGTCCTCTCTCTCATACAAAGGAATGGATTTAGTAACTCCCATCTCATCCAAGCTGTGTATAAATTGTACATTGACCTGATAGGGGATTGATTATATTATGATTTGGAACTGGATGTTGGCTTCTCATTTTCTTATTGGTCAGCTTTCTATTTTTTTTATCCCATGCTAATGAAGGGATCCATGACAAACACAATCCAGAAGTCATTTTGAGTAACTTTAGAACTCATGGCTAATCCTCACTAATTTGGAAGCTACACTGAGTTAATGACATTTCCAAATTATAGAATACTTTTAAAAATATACAATTTTGTTTATTTCATGTACCTACTGTGGTAGTTTGAAGTGGACCAATGGAGTATCGTCCTGCTTTAACGAAGAGATAGTCAATAAGAACCTACTATGTGCCATTCTTTGTGCTAAGTGCTGGAGATTCAAAGCAAAAGAAGTAGGAGTTCACAATCTAATGGGGGGGATCCCCAAGCAGACAAATATATACAAACTAGCTATACACAGGATAAATGGGAAGTAATCAGCAGAAGAAAGGCATTACATTTAAGAGGATGAGCAAGGAGGCTTGTGTCACCAGATTGCAGAGTACATAAGGTGTGGTAGAGTTGGGTATAAGGTGTATGAATGCTGGAGAGGTAGGGAGGAAGACCACATTATGAAGAGCTTTAGATGCCAAACAGGGGTTTTTTTAATTTGATCCTTGAGGTGATTGGGAGACACTGGGGTTTATTGAGTTGGGGAGGGTGGGTAGAGTGTGACATGGTTAGATCTGCACTTTAGGAAGACCACATTGGAAGCAGAACGGAAGATGGACTGGAGTGGGAAAAGACTTGAGTAGACAGACCTGCCAACAGTCTTTTACAATAATACAGGCATGAGGTGATGAGGTCCTGTATCAAGATGTCAGAGGAGAGAAAGGGGCAGTATTTGAGAGATGTTATGGAGGTAAGATAAATAGGCCTTGGCAATGACTGTACATAAGTGGTGAGAAAAAGAGTGACAAATCAAGAGTGACACTTATGACTGTGTCCTCAACAGTAATGTGGGAATTGGTGGGGGGGCACTTTGGAGGAAAGATAATGAGTTTAGTTTTAGACCTGTTGAGTTTTAAATGTCTACAGGTTATTTAGTTTAAAATATCCAGTAAGGAATTAGAAAAGCTAGACCTCCAGGGTCAGCCTAGAGGTTAGGGCTGGATAAGTAGATATGAGAATCGTTAGTAAAGAGGTGATGAGATTGCCAAGTTCAACAGTATTATAGAGAGAGCAGAGAAGAGGACCCAGGAGAGAGCCCTGTATGACACCTATGGTTAGTGGGCATGACCTGGATCTAGCAAAGGAGAGGGAGGAGCAATCTAATCAATAGGAGAGCCAGGGAGAGTGGGGTCCTAAAAACATGAAGAGAAGAGACCATCAAGGAAGGAAGGGTTATTGTAACAGCAAGCACCCTAGCATACCTAGGGCAGCTACTAGCACAGGTTCTTAGATCTGCTTTTCTAAAGGAAAGCAGCTCAAAATGGGTTAACAATCTTACTTTAATCAAACATATATCATTTACCTAGTTCAGGG
>CM053589.1:42163692-42196438 GCA_028646515.1 Pseudochirops corinnae | reverse complement strand
GCGCCACAGGCTCCATGTGACCACATTCAGCCTATTAAGGAACAGAGTATACTTTCAAATATCCAAGGGTCCTCAGAGTCACGTAGCCACTTTAGCAAAGGGCCTAGGGGCAGGGAAGATCTTCAGATTCCCATAACAGTTATCAACAGTGTCACAAGCTGTAAGAAGGTGGAGAACTGAGAAAAGGCCAATATATCTGTTTAAATAGGTTGTTAATAACTTTTCAGAGAGCAGTTTTAGTTGAATGATGAGGTCAGAAGCCAGACGTTAGAGGAAAAGAAAGGAAATGGCGGCACCTTTGTAGAGTGCCTTCTCAAGGAGTTTAGCCACAAAAGGGAGGGAAGGAAGGTAGCAAACATTTACCAAGTTCCTACTGTGTGCCAGGCTTTGGACTAAGTGCTTTACAAATATCTTATTTGATCTTCTCAACAACCCTGCAATGTAGGTGCTGTTATCCCCATTTTACAGTTGAGGAAACTGAGGCAAACAGAGTCTAAATGACTTACCCAGGGTCACATAGCTAGTGTCTGAGACCAAATTTGAGCTTAGATTCTCCTGACTCCAGACCCATTACACTATTACCACTGGCTGCCCTAGAGAGATATGAGATGATATAATAGGTGGTGGGGAATGAACGGATCAAGTGAAAATTTTTTAAAACAATTCATCAGCCTAAATAATACTCAGCTAATCTAGTAATTACTTGAATTGCTACTTAAGTACAAGTGGTTCAAAATATTTATTCTTTTAAGTGTGTAAATGTTTCCCCTGCAGTCTTGCTGATATAACTACTTTGCCTAGCAAATAATTTTTAATTGATGAAGGGAAAGTAAACAAGCCAACTTTCTAACAGCTCCCAGTCTAAGGTCAAATTAATTAGGTTTTTCTTACCCTTATTTGTTATTTGACTGGCTTTCTTTTGCAGGACTAGGAGGTGGGGAGGGGAGACAATTGTTTATGGGTGAAGCCTTTGGGTTTGTTGTAGATTCATTTTCCTAAAAATGATTTGCTTGAAAATTAGTTTCTGTTTCCTAAGAACACACCAGTACCACGTATGTTAGAGAAAGGAAGGAAGTAGTGCCTTTTTTGGGTAGAATTCAGTCCAAAATTTAAAACTTGTAAATTTAATGCTGAGATAGAAGGAACTTTAGAATTTATCTAGTCCCTCTTCACCCCTTCTTACATTAGGAGGAAACGAAAAGTTAGTTGCATCACTAACGACATATAAAAGAGGAAGTTAGGCCATTGCTTTAACAAGCCGATCCAGCAATGGCTTTCCATTTCCTAAGATAGTAGTTCTCAAACTTCTTACCATACTAGAACTCTTCACAATAACCAAATCTCAGCTAAACCAGCAACAAAATCTTTCAAGGGGATTTTTTTTGCAGTGCCTACAATTAATGGTACCAAATAAAAAAAGACTACTTTAATTTTTCCCCCCATCAAACTGATTTTTTTTCCAAATCGAACATTACTACAAACAGCATAGATAGTGAGATGGAACGTGTTATATGCTATCCATCCATTTCACGAAGTCTACGGGAAAGGTCAGGTAAGATGAAGGTGTGAAACCTCCTCATGAACTAATACACTAATAAGGATTATTTGAGCCCAGAGAAGGAAAGCAAGACAAACACAGGGCTTGCAGGTGGTTTTGTTACTTTGCTTGTTTTTAAGAGAGGAAAAAAAAAGGTGAAGAAAAAAGAATAGGGAGGAAATGAAAAAAAAAAGTAGAATTTACTAATTTGCCTATTTAGAGTACCCAAGCAAGAGAAAATATACAGCATGGAGGGAAGTCATGGAAGGAGCAGGTATCTCACGAGCCCTGTTCTTATCTGAATCTGAAAAAAGTGGATTGAACATAGCCACACACACATGAACACACGCACGCACACACATGCACACACACGAGTTTGATGTAGATATATCTTAAATTCAATAAGGAAATAAGCAGGGCGTGGGAAGGGGGAGTTTAAGAGGAAGAGGCAGAGAGGGAAAAGTCAGCAAAATATGTTAGTTGCAGAGTGTGGACAATAATGGATGAATCAAAAGGAGGAAGAAAGTGTAAGAATCAAAGATCTGGGTAGAGAAGGAAGAGACCAGTTCAATGCTAGGTTGCTATTTATCGACCAAATTTCTTTTTCCTTTTTCTATTTTTTTTTTGCTTTTTTTTGGAAGGGGGAAGGTAGGGCAATTGGGGTTAAGTGATTTGCCCAAGGTCACATGGCTAATAAGTGTTAAGTGTCTGAAGCCTAATTTGAATTCAGGTCCTCCTGATTCCAGGGCAGGTGCTCTACTCGCTTCGCCACCTACCGCCCCATCCTTTTTCTATTCTTGACAAATACCATGACGGGGAGAAAAGAGAAGGAAAAGTATGAGAGGATACGGTGGAGGGAAATAAACAAGCACACCGTAATCATAACTGCAAATGGCATCAACTTATTCACAAAATGAAGATAGAAAGCAGAATCCAACAGTGTATTGTTTATAAGAAAAACACTTGAGCCAAAGATTCATATAATTCAAACCAGGGGCTGTAGAAGAATTTATTATCCGTCAGGTGAATTTTAAAAAGCAGACAAAGCAACAGTAAAAATAGACATGGTTAAAAGAGGTGAACAGGGAAATTAGATTGTGTTTAAAGGTACCATCGTTAATAGTATACTTAATTTGGCATTTATTATGGCATAGTACTGCAATACTTTAAAAAAGGGTGACCAACTTCCAGGGAGAACTAGACAGGAAAATGATAATAGTTGTCTCTTTCAGAGCTAGGCAAATCTAACAAAAAAGAAAAACAAGAAAAGAAGTTAAGGAATTGAAAAGAATTTTCGAAAATATAGATGTCTGTAAATATCTGACTGTAATTGATTAGAAATATAAAGTAAGCATATTTCTTAGGGTAACTTTTCAAAAATTGATCATTTGCTAAAGTGTAAAATCCTCATGAACAAATGCAGAAAACCAGATATTAAACATCTTCTTTGCTGTTATTGTTCAGTCATTTTTTTGGTCATGTCCAGCTCTTCATGACCCCATTTGGGGTTTTTTGGCAGCGATGCTGGAGTGGTTTGCCATTTCCTCATTTTACAGATGAGGAAACCGAGGCAAATGGCACTAATTAACTTGCCACGGGCTCACATAGCTAATAAGTGTCTGACGCTGGATTTGAACCCAGGAAGATGAGTCTTCCTGACTCCTGGCCCAGCATTCTATCCATTGTACCACCTAGCTGTCCATTCCTTCCTGACTAAAATATAATAAAATTATAATAAACAAAGGGTATGTGAAGAAAGAATTCAGGCTTAAGTGGAGAATAAATGATTTTATCCTACAGCATCAGTGGGTCAAACAACATATCACTAAAACAGTATATATCTTCTTTAAAGAAAATGACAACGATAAGACAACATATAAAAACTTTGGGGGTGTAGTCAAAATAATCCTCGCATGAAAATTTGTGTCTTTACGTATTTTCATAAGCAAAAAAGAGAAAGAACAAATCAGTGCATCAGGCATACAAATGAAGAAAACTAGAAGAGCCACAGATTTTCTTTAAAAAAAAAACTACTAAGCAAAAAATAAGAATTTTTTAAAATCCTAATTGTTGAATGAAACTAGGACATTTTTTAAATTGGTAAATTAAGCTGTCAACTGATCTGTTACAACAGAGAGAAAAGCAATTTGTTAATATAAAAAAAAAAGGAATTTGCAACAAATACAGAGGATATGAAGGAAATAATTAGAAACAATTTTGCAAGGGGCAGCTAGGTGGTGCAGTGAACAGAGCACTGGCTCTGGAATCAAGAGAACCTGAGTTCAAATCCTGCCTCAGACAACACTTACTAGCCATGTGACCTTGGGCAAGTCACTTAAACCCAATTGCCCTGCCTTCTCCCCTCCAAAAAGAAAAAAAAAGAAACTATTTTGCCCAATCATACACCAACTTTTGGGGTTGTATCCCAAAGAGATCATAGAAGTGGGAAAAGGACCCATATGTACAAAAATATTTATTGCAGCTCTCTTTGTGGTGGCAAAAAAACTGGAAATATAGGGGATGCCCATCAATTGGGAAATGGCTGAACAAGTTATGGTATATGAATGTAATGGAATACTATTGTGCTATAAGAAATGGGAAGGAGATGGACTTAATAATTACCTGGAGAGGCTTATACAAACTGATGCTAAGTGAGAAGAGCAGAACCAGGAAAAGCTTGTACACAATCACAGACATATCGTATGTGTGACGACCAACGCTGATAAACTGAACTCTTCTCAGCAACACATAGCTATAAGACAACTCTACAAGTCTCAGGATGGAAGGAGATATCTATATTCAGAGCAAGATCTAGAAAGAACAGAGCTTAAATGGAGACTGAAGCAATCTACACGCTAGCATTCTTTTCCATGTTTGGTTTTGTTTCTTTTTTTCCCATTGTTCACTCATTGGTTACAACCTTTCTATACAACCAGATTATTGTACAATGTGAAAGTATTTGCAGATCCTATACTTGATTGCACACCACCATGGGGAGGGGGAGGGGGAAGAAGGGAGGGGAGGAAATTTGAAACCCAAGGGATTGTGGAACTGAATCTTGTAAACTAAAAGTAAATAAACAAGTCAATGAAAAAAAAAACATTTGAAAATAAATAAGTATAATGCATCAAATTCAACCAAACATTTACTAAATACTTCTGATGTTCAAGATATATAAGATACTATTTAACTATGATATTTCAAAAGGAATCACAGCTTATGATAGAGTGCTGGACTTCGAGTCAGGAAGCCCTGAGTCCACATGCTACCACTGACATTAGCTGTGTGATCCTGGGCAAATCATACAAGTTCCCTGAGGACTTGGACTTTTTCCCTTTTATATTTTCATCTCTGGCACCTTACACATAGTAGGTGCTTAATAAATGTTTGTTAAATGATTGGTATTTATATTCTTTTGGCAAGACTTGTGATCAAAGAGCATTAGGCAAAGCTGAACTCTCTCAGAGGTAAATCTGTGGACATTCATCTGGGGAGCGTGTTCTGGTCAGGTCAAGTATACAACAAAACCTCTTCTTTAGATTTTTCTGGTACCTCATACACAAGTGGGACAGAACACATTGAGAGAAACTAACTAAGTAACTATAATACTATTTTAATCTCAATACCACCTCATCCTTTCAAATACCCTTTGTTGATAAGTGGTCATTACAGCTGCTTCTTACTTCAGGCAACAAGCAGTTTTCCCAAGGGGCGGATTATTACATCTCCCTTATCATTGTAACTGGAGCTTGTGTATTATCCCAGGATTGCTCTCAGACCAGAGTGATTCTGAATTAGTCTTGAAAGAAAGTACCACGCCTTCAACAAACTATAGGAACACATACATACATGCATACATACCTATGTGTATATATACACCTGTGTGTATGTACACATATACCTAGACAGATACGCGTACATATGCCTATAGACACATATTTCAGGTTTACTTCCAAAGGAAACAGGATTGATCTTATCCATGTATTTCTGAGAAACAAGCACAGAGCTCGTAGGAATTCAATACTTGGGAAACAAAGGAAATTTAATAGCTTCAGAAAAGAATCGTGATAATATGGTTAAGGTGATTCTATTTTCTACACTGAAACCTTACCACAGCACCCTACACTAGTTTTATAATGAAATTCAGCATAAGGCAAGTCTGTCTTGAATTCCATTCAAGGGCATTAGTTGCTGAAACCTCAAAGGATTTAATCAGAAGACACTGTGCTCTAGTTCTACAGATGCTGAGGGCAATAACTGCCCATAACGGTGAGGCTTTGGCATATTTTAGTCCATATGTGAACTTTAAGGCATAGTGACATAACAGCTATATCCCTTTGTGGGTTTCTGTCTTCATTATGTTATTGAAGTTTTTCTAGGTTTTTTTTTTTCTTCATCATTAACCAAGATAACTTTTTTGAGGTGGGGAAGGACAGTTTAATAGGATACGTATTCCCCTAAAGTTTCATCCCTCAACTCTGAACTCCTTGAACTTCCACACATGAAGAAATCTTAAGCACTAAATGATTAATAAGAGAGCCATATTTTCCTACATTATTCTTTGTATTTCCATTTTTAGGATTGCGCTTGTCACATAAATTAAAAATGCGAAAAAATGTCAAAAACAAAACCAACAGCAACAATTAAAATAGCTTGACAACATATGGAAAAAGGTTCTGCGTTTGGTCTTGGCATACTTACAGCAAAAGAAAGTTTAAAAAAATAGATATTCAAATACTTTAAACCATCTTTAATTTCATCTCTGATAATGCTTCCTCTTTCATTGATGCATATCACAAGTACTTTATCTACTAACTTTATAGAAGCTCATCCTGAATTGCTGTTAGCCAGCCTCCTGGAGGATGGCCTCTCAGAGCTTAGCTGGCCCAGTCCTGAGGTGACAGGCCCACAGCTTATCACTAGGCCTGTACCAGAGGCATTTCTTCCCCTGATGTAGCCTTGGAGAACACCTCCACACCACAAAGACACATTGTGGTAGGACCGTAGAGAAGGAACAATGCAAATAAGATTTTATAACCTCCCTTTCTCCTGCTTTTTTTTTTGCTGCCCTTGAAAGGTGGCATGGTCTGTAGGGTGGAGTCAGAGTCCTAGGTTCACGACTTCCCCACTTATTATGAAACTTTAAATAAGTCACTGTGTCTTTCCAAGCCTCAGCCTCTTCTCTGTAAAGTAGGGCTATTTCTACTTCTGAATAATCCTCAAAATAGAGCAGTGGTTCTCCACCTTCCTAATGTGGTGACCCTTTAATACTCGTATGTGGCTGTATCTGCATATAGGCGGACCCACCTGGAGATGGATAGAGGAACCGTGTCTCGGTTCCTAAGACCATCGGAAATATGTGTTTTCTGATGGTCTTAGGCGACCCCTGTGAAAGGTTCGTTTGACCCCCAAAGGGGTCGCGACCCACAGATTGAGAACCGCTGAAATAGAGAATTGTCCTGAGAATCAAATAATAATGATAATAGTTAGCATTTATCTAATACTTTAAGGTTTACAAAGCACTTTACAAATATTATCCCCTTTCGTCCTCACAGTAACCCTGGGAGGGAAGTGCTACTATTATTTATATAGTTGAGGAAAATTAGGCAGCAATTAAGGGACTTGCCCACAGTCATAGCTACTAAGTGTGTGAAATGACATTTGAACTCAGGTCTTCTGACTCCAGGTCCAGCAAGATGGTATTATCAATAAACCTTCTTGGAATAGGGAAATGGTGTCATGAGTGCCAGGCTATACATTAAACCACACTTTTTAGCTATTTGCACAAGATTTTTTAAATTTCAGCCTTGTGAAAGGAGGCACTCATAATTACATATAATTGGATTCCTTAAGAGAGAGTTTAAGTCTGCAAAAGTAAAAATTTATATAGGGTTGAGAGTGAGTTGCATACTTTATCTCATTTAATATCAAATACCAAATTTCTATTCCATTTGCCAATTCAATAAACTGAGCATTGGGTTTGTTTGTGATGAAAAGCCTCATCCAAAATTTAATTAAAGACATGGAGATCTCTTAGGATAAGAACAGGAATTTATTCTCTTCCCCAGGAGAAGAGGACGGTCTTCCCCATGACTGATTATGAGGGAGAGACAAGGCAATATGGAGGGAGCAGAGTTTTAAACCCTAATGCACTCAAGCCCCTTCCCCGACTGTCCCTTCTCCCATTGGCTGAGAAGCAGACTCAAGTCTCTGCGTGAAAATCTTCCCCAAAGTCACAGGGAAGCCCGCCACTATCTCTCAGTGGCTGGGAAACAGGCTTACAAAGAACAAGGATGTTGATTGACAGCAAGGGAAAGTGGGAAGGGTCCCAAAGCAAGGGAGGAGGAGTGAGCTGTGGCTATCCTTGACTCCCACTAGCCGGCAGGAGGAGCCCACAGAGGCCAGAAATCAGAAAGACTTCTGAAAGGGCTTGCTGCTGATTGACAGCAGTAATGGAGGGAGGAGGGCAGTTAACAATCCAAAACTGCCTGAGAAGTTTTCACTCTCCCCAGACAGGTTAGGCACTTGGGGAGGGGGGGGAGGGCGCCAGAGTGATACTGAATTTAGATAAGACTGCCTCCTTGGAGTGTATAGCCTAATAATTCCCTAGAGTGATTCTTTGTCATTCTTCTTTCCTTTCTTTCTTCATTTAAAAAAATTTTGAGTTCCAAATTCTCTCCCTCCATCCACCCCTTCTTCATCCATTGAGAAGGCAAGAAATGCAATATCCATTATATGTTTGAAGTCATGTGAAACATTTCCATATTAGCCATGCTGCAAAAATAAATACATAAAAAAGCAAGAAACATAAAGAAAGTGGAAAAAGTTTGCTTTAATTTGTGTTCAGATTTCATCAGATCTTTTTCCAGAGGCAGATAGCATTTTTCATGAGTCTATTTAGAATTGTCTTGGATCATTGCATGGATAAGAGTAGCTAAGTCTTTAACATTTGGTCAGTCTTGCAGTAGTTAGTCTTGCTGTTACTATGTACTAAGTTCTCCTGGATCTGCTCACTTCACTTTGAAACATGAATTCTTTTAAGTCTTCCCAGGTTTTTCTGAAATCATCCTGCTCATCATTTCTTATAGCACAATAGTATTCCATCACAATTACCTACCACAACTTGTTGGACCATTCCCCAATTATAGAGCATCACCTCAGTTTTCAATACTTTGCCACCACAAAAAGAACTGCTTTAAATATTTTTTTGTATTTATAGGTCCTTTTCCCTTTTTAAAAAATCTCTTTGTGATACAGACTTAGTAGTGGTATTGCTGGATCAAAGGGTATGCATAGTTTCATAGCCCTTTGAGAATAGTTCCAAATTGTTCCCCAGATGGGTTGGATTATTTCATAAATCTACCAACAGCCCATTAGTATCCCAATTTTTCCACATGCTCTCCAAAATTTATCATTTTCTTTTTCTATCATGTTAGCCAATCTGATAGGTTTGGGGTGGTATCTCAGAGTTGTTTTAATTTTCATTTCTCTAATCAGCAGTGATTTAGATCACTTTTTCACATGAGTATAGATAGTTTTGGTTTCTTCTAAACACTGCCTGTTTATATCTTTCCACCATTTAGCAGTTGGGGAATGGCTCTTATTTTTATAAGTTTGGCTCAGTTTCATACATATATTTGAGAAATGAGACTTTTATTAGGGAAACTTACTACAAAATCTCCCCACCCCACCGCCCACCGCCCAGTTTTCTGCTTTCCTTCTAATTGTGGCTGCAGTAGTTTTGCTTGTGCAGAAAATTTAAATTTAATGTAATCAGAATGATCTATTTTACTTCTCATGATCCTCTCCATCTCCTGTCTGACAGGTGAAATTTTCCATGCTCCCCTGCTTTGCTTATCATATCACCCTTTATGCCTAAATCATGTACCCATTTTGACTTTCTTTTGGTATGTGGTGTAAGATGTTGGTCTATGCCTGGTTTTTTCCAAACTGCTTTCCAGTTTTCCTAGCAATTTTTGTTTAGTTACTGAGTTCTTGTGCCCCAAAGCTTGGATTTTTAGGTTTGTCAAACGCTAGATTACAGTGGTTATTTACTACTGTGTATCGTGTACCTAATTTATTCCTCTTATCCACTGCTTTATTTTTTATTCAGTACCTGATTGTTTGATGATTATACGTTTATAATGTAATTTGGAATCTGGTCCTGCTAGGCCACCTTCCTTCACTTTTTTTATTGATTCCCTTGATATTTTTGACTTTTGGTTTTTCCAGATAAATTGTTATTATTTTTATTGGCATATAACTGGACAAAATAACTCCTAATAATTGCTTTGATTTCATCTTCATTGGTAGTATATTCACCTTTTTAATTTTTTATACTGATAATTTGGTTTTCTTCTGTTTTTTTAAAATAAAATTAACCAGTGGTTTATTATTTTTTTTTTTTGGCATAAAGCCAGCTTCTTGTTTTATTTATTAGTTTAATAGTTTTTTGCTTCCACCTTTATTAACTTTTCCTTGGATTTTCATCTTGGGGTTTAATTTAGGATCTAAAATTTGTTCTTTTTCTAGTTTTTTTTTAGTTGCATACCCAGTTTATTGTTCTGCTTTTCTCTCTTTTATTGATGTATGCATTAAGAGATATATATTTCCCCCTAAGTACTGCTTTGACCACATCCCATAATTTTGATATGTTGTCTCATTGTTGTCATTATCTTTAATGAAATTATTGATTGTTTCTATTTGAGTTTTTTGACTCTAAATGAGTTTTTTGACTCATTTTTTAGGACTAGATTTTTTAGTTTCCAATTTTAATCTATGTTTCTTTCCATGGCCCTTTATTGAATGTAAATTTTATTGCATTGTGGTCTAAAAAAATAAAAAAGGCATTTATTATTTCTGCTTTTCTGCATTTGTTTGTGAGGTTTTATGTCCTAATACATGATCAATTTTTGTGAAGGTGTTAGAGGGCAATTTTCAATAGGAAATTATTTAGATCAATCTTTTTGTTGAAGCAACTATCATAGCTTGACTGAAGCCATTGAATGATGTGGAAACAAAACTAGTTGGTACCTTTTGATTTGATGCAAAAGGGTAAAGTTAGATACAAAAATATAGAAAGAAACCTTTATCACATAATTAAGAGGGTACTTGGAATGGATAAGATAAGATCACCTGACTCAGCATATCCCAAAATGTGTCCACCAAACTAAAAATTTTTTTGATGTAGTGATATTATTTCCTCTAAAATATTAAATATGAAATTGTATGTGTATTAGAATATCCATTATATGCAGCAGTTTTTCAGCATGAAAATAGGCTAATTTCCCTCCACTTTGTTACAGTAGTTCCTCAACTCACCTTTCTCCTAGGGGTATTTTATAGCTCCATACTCACCCACTCTCAAACATTTATGGGATCTGATGATGATATTTCAGAGTGTGTCCTATAGCCAAAATATTTTGGGAAATGTTGACTAAATTGTTAAAATTTTCCAAGATCCATCAGTATACATGATGACTACAGTGGTGTAAATAAAAACTTCACTGAAAGGCAACCAAACTCTGCTTAATTATAGTGACCAATCTTGTGAAGCCCATTTCCTTCTTTTTGCTAGAAAAGTAGCAGGATCGGGGATGCAAATGCTACATATATTATCAGATGCAGTCTCTATGTTAAATGTAGCTCGGGTATGGCATGCTATCTGTCACCTGTACCCCCTAACCCAAACTGTCTCACACACCTAATCTGAACTAATGTTGACAGGTCAGAGGTTCCCAGAGGAGGATATGCTATGCTAATATTACTTAGTTCTCAGGGTCCTGTGGTTTGTATGTGGAGGGGTGTATTCAGATGTAGGTGTGTATGTATTTCTATTACTTGCCATGTTAACTCCTGAGCCCCCATTGGTGTGCTCTCCATTTACACACAGTCAGTCACAATGATATTGATTCTTAGACATGAAATATTTACTACAAGATAAGATAAAAGCAATAATAATCATAACTTTTACTCAGAGGCAAATGAAGAAATAGTCATAACACTCAATAGGAGGCAAAAGCAAGAATTATCAAAATATCACAGCTCATTCATAAATCTGAGTCATACCCTTCCATCAGGGCACACTCAGTGTGTGGATCAGAGGGAGTGGACATACATTTATAAAAACCTATCAATGAGGTCCTTGCTTAGGGAAACCCATATGCTAAAGGCAACTCATAACTCTGGACTGCAGGCCTTAATGTCTTTAGGGAGTAGTCTGTATGTTATCTAGAAGACAACTTCACTCCTAATCACTCCCTTTCTGGTCCACAGAGCTCTGCTGCTAGGCAAAGCTACTTCTGCTGTTCTTATGGATGCTGGAACAGTGTGAAATTGTTTTAGCACATAGCTTTCCATGGCAGGATCCTGAAGAAGTGATATGTTCTTTTAGCAAAATATGTCAGCATTACACTATTTTGGTGAAAAGCAGTTTCTTTAAGCTTGGAATTTTTAAGCTCTCTTCTTTATGGGCTATGAGGGTTTTCCCTTTTTCAAACCAGAGGGGCAATCAGGGCAACATAAGCACCCCTGAGAGGTTTCCCCTTCTCAGCCAGTAGTTGACTCTAAAGGGTGATAAACTCAATCAACTCTTCTACTTTCCTCTAGCTGGCTTTTAGCAGCTATAACACACTAATCCAATAGTTCCTTAAGTCCTCCGCAAAGCCTACCACTTAGCTATACTTACCTCTAGTTGGCTTCTGTATTCTGTAATCAGTTTCTCTCCTTGCCTCCTCTGTCTTCTGTCACCAGCTTCTTATGACTTTTCCTGTTTTTAGCTTCTTCTCATCTCATGTCTCCTGAATCTCCATCTGGCCATCATTCTCTGGCTTCTAATGCCTCAAATCAGGGTATACTTGTGCTTAGTGACTCATGTCTACCTTATGATGTGAAACTAAAAATACAATTTTCTATGAGATATGCCTTCACCAATCCTTTTATAATCCTCTCATCATCCTCAAATAGCTCTGTTCTTCAAAACTCTGAAAACAGTTGTGTACAAAGAAACCCATAAACCATAGAGGATTGTGACCATCATTGCCTCAGTGCCCTTACCATTGAGCTACTTTTCAAAAAGATCCCCTCAGTACATTTATTTGAGTGACTACTTTCTTTTTTATGTATGTTTTTATTTTCTTTTAAAATAAATATTTATTTAAATATTTTGTGCAACTTAAATTTTATTTTGAAAATAAATTATTGAGCATTTATTTTCTCTGTTTCTAGTCCTCGGAAGGAAGGAAGGAAGATAAACAAAACCCTTGTAATAATTGTCCATAGTCAAGCAAGACAAAATATTGCCTTGCCCATGTCCAAAAATATATGTTCCATTTTGTATCTTTAATGTAGTAGCACAGTTCATGATCAATTCTCTGGAATCCTAGTTGGTCACTGTAGTAATCAGAGCTCTTAAATGTTTCAGAGTTATTTGTTTTTACAATATTATTGTTATTATATAAATTATTCTCTTGATTCTGTTCAGTTCACTCTGCATCAGTTCATATAAATCTTCTAAGGTTTCTCTGGAACTGTCCCTTTTATCATTTCCTGATAAATAATATTCCATCACATTCATATACCATAATTCATCCAGATATTACCCAGCTGATAGGCACTTATGGTTTCCAATTCTTCACCATTAGAAGAAGATTTGGGGGGGGGGAGGCGGTACATATTAGTCCTTTTCCTCTTTGATATCTTTAGGGCGTCATAGTAGTGGTATTGCTGGATCAAAGAGTATGCACAGTTTAGTAACTTTGAGAGCATAGTTACAAATTGTTTTACAGAATAACTGAAACAACTCATAGTAATCATGCATGTTTTCCCACAGTCCCTCCAACATATGTCATTTTCTTTTTTTTTTCTAATCATCTTCATCAATCAGAAAGGGACCAGGTAGAATCTCAGATTTGTTTTACTTTGCATTTCTCTAATTGTTGGTGATTTGGAGCACTGTTTCCATATGGTTTTGATAACTTAGATTTCTTTATTGAACTGATATGAAATACCTAATCATGTCCTTGGACCATTTATCCACTTGGGAATGACACTTATTCTTATACATTTGTATTGATTTCTCGCATATTTCAGAAATGAGACTTTTATTAGAGAAATTTGTTGCAAAGATTTCTTCCCATCTAATTTTCCCTTCTGATTTTTATTGCTCTGGTTTTATTTGTGGGGAGAAAAAACTTACATTTTAAATAATCAAAATTGTCCATTTTTTTCGTTTGTGATTCTCTCTATTCTTTTATGGTGAACTCTTCCTCTATTCATAAATCTTATAGGAAATTTCTTCCTAGTTTCTCAAATTTGTTTACCTTTCATATCTAAGTCATGTATCTTCATTAGGAGCTTATCTAGATGTAAGCTGTGAGATGTTGGTGTATACCAGTTGTGGGGCTGTGAGGCCACATGTGGCCCTCCAGGTCCTCAAGTGTGGCCCTTTGACCACATCCAAACTGTTTTGTTCATGAAGTTTGGATTTGGTCAAAGGGCCACACTTGAGGACCTGGAGGGTCACATGTAGCCTCAAGGCCACAGATTCCCCACCCTGGTCTATACCTAGTTTTTGTCATACGCTTTCTAGTTCCAGCAACTTTTGTCAAATAGCACAACCCCAGTAGCTGAGGTTTGTCAAACACTACGCAGCTAGGTTTATTGGCTTTTACGTGTTGTACTAATTTGTTCCACTGATTGACCTCTCTTTTTTTAACCAGTACCAAATCATTTTGATGATAAGTACTTTGTAGTATAGTTTAAAATCTGGTATTGTGAGGCAAGAGTGAGGTTCTCAGAATAGTCTACGTCTCTCCTCAAGGACTTTGATCTGGGGGACTGTTCTTTTTCTTCTCCTTTCAACAACCCCCAAATGTCCACAGAACACAGGGGCAGGCAGTACCTTCAGCACAAAGAAGCATTCACAGTGGAGGAAGGGAGTATGTGGAGAAATGATTGTGATATGAAAACCAAAAAAAGATTACTAAAACTTTAAAATAAAGTTGTCTTAGGTACTGGCTAATTTTCTTTGATTATGTGGCATTGAACCTGCAGCCAGCTCCCTTTTTGCTCTTAATCTCCATACTCCTCCCCCTTCTCTTTTTCCTGATAACGCCCTGTGTAACTTGACTGTTGCATCACCCTGGGAGTAGTTCCAGCACTATAATGTAACTTTGTTCGGTGGGAATCAAATGTATAGTCTCTGATTGTACATTTTTAACTCCACGTAGAACCTTCAAGAGGTTCTAGAAAATTTGGGAAGAATTATAATGTGGTACAGGCTTCATGGCTCTGGAGAAAGTTCATCAGTATCTCTGTTGACACAAGCTCTTGGAGAATAGTTTCCACTTTGTGCTATTTTTCCAGCAAGGGTGAAGCATTTCTATGAGAGTAGGATTCTATTAGAAACTGGCCAGATTACTGTTGACTTGTTGGCTGACAGCCTCCCATTCCCTCAGGTACATCAGCACTTTATCTCTCCCCCAAATCTGAGGAATAAAGTCAGCTAAGGAATGAATCAAGGTGCTGTACGTTTAACAAGTGAGTTAGCAAAGGATATTTTTAATGATCTATGTTTATTTTGCTCTAGCAAAGTCTGTTCTCTGTTCAGTACTGATGTTTGTTAAACAGACTTTTTTGAAAATCAGAAATGAGCAAGTTTTCTTAATCAGATTCAAGTTCTTGATTTAACTTTGCCAGCTCTCAAAACCCTTGATCTCCATTCTGGTGGAAATTGAATTTTAAATTTGCTTTTGGAAGATCTGTGTCATATTCTCCAGACTACATACCACTTAGCTTCTCCCTTCTTAAATTTCTCCAGTTAGAGATATAAATGTAATCCGTTATGAGAGGCAGCATGGTATGCTGGAAAGCACACTGGATTTAATCAGACTCAAGGTTTGAATCCCTGCATCGTGACTTACTATTCGTGTTGTTGTCTTTGGGTATATGACAGCACCGTTCCAGGCCCCAATTTCTTCATCTACAAAATGAGGCCTTTAAGACTAAATTGTTTCTAAAGGGTACTTCTAGCTGTCAGTGGGACTCCATGATCCTTTCCTTTCTATCCTCATAGGGATGATTTTAAGACAAATGAAAGAATAAATGTGAAACCGTTTGAGATCCATGTGAGAAAGCTGTTTTTTGCTCACATTTATATCTCATGTCCCAAGCTGCCTATTCATTCCTGCATAAATTTCATTATGCGGTGGCTTTGCTTAGCCATACATATCCTGGTAGGATTTGATGCAGTCATTCCTCATCTCGCATTCTGGGCATATTTACCTTCTGAGTAATGGCCACTAATTCCACAGAGTGGAAAAAAACTGAGTCTTAAGCAAGTTTTTGAAATTTCTACCCACTGGCATATACATCAACTATGTGAAATACAAAGAAAAGGAAGGTCATTCTAGACTTTCTGCATTTGTATGTACATCATGTCCTTGGTAGAATAAACAGACTGAAGTCAAAAGTTTATGATAATAAGAGAGAGTTCTAAGCAGGATTTTCCTGAGAAACAAGTAATTTTTCTAATCCTTCCCTTTTTCTTCTAACAGGTTTTTTTTTGTTTTGTTTTGTGTTTTGGTGTGGTCCTGTGGTTTTATTGGTGTTTGAGAACTCCTCTTCCACACTTGTATATCAGAACTTATCCTGTATCTCATGGTTTTAGAGAGTTGCCAAGAGACTGAGAATTTAAGTGACTTGACCAGAGTCTCACAGCTAGTATGTCAGAGATGAGACTTGAACTCCAGTCAACAAGGGACCCTAACCAATAGGCCATACTGCCTTACACATATTACTAATGATATATTAGTATGTCATAACCTTTAACTTAAATTTGTGGTTATATTCTTACATTGATAAATATTTTCACTTTATGAAAAGACATAACGGTCACTTGACCCTTTTTTTGTGTATATATCTCAGTCTCAAAAACTGAACATTTCCCTTTCTTATCTCTCTAGAATCATAGGACTTAGTAATGGCAGCTTGTAGGTCATGACTCCAGCTTCCTCTAAAAAGATCTCGAGGCCCAGGAATGCAGAGACTTTCTGCATTTGTATGCAGAGATGACTTAATGCTACTTCAGATCTAATAAGTCCAAAAACCTGGACCTGAACTTGTCATTCATGAGAATATTTGAGGTTCTAAAATTCATAATTGTGAAGCATATCACCAATTTCTCCAACTCCCCTCTGTGAGTTTTTGTCAGTGTGGATTCCAGTCCTGTCATTCTTTTATATGTTTGCAGTGTTCTCATTTGTGGGCCTTCTGAGTACAAGGTTCTTTCTCTTTAATGTTAGATATTTGATCAGAGCTCAATGTAAATGAAGTAGAACTATGATGTCCTCAGATGATGTAGTAAAAAGCTATGGTGATAGTTATGCTATGGAATATATGCCAGCTAAAGGAAGCTAGCCAAGAGGGGCAGTGGTTAGAGCCTGGGACCTGAAGTCAGGAAGTCCTGAGTTCAAATCTAGACTCAGACACTTTTTGTGTGACCCTGAGCAAGTCACTTACTTGCTGTCTGCCCCAGTTTCCTCAACTGGTAAGTGGGAATAAGAATAGCACCTACCTCCCAGGATTGTTGTGAGGATTATATGAGATAATATTCATAAGGTGCTTAGCACAATGCCTGTAACATAGTAAATACTTAATACATACTTGTTTCCTTCCTTCTTTCAATTGATTTTTAGTTTTGTTCCTTGACCACGTTGTATGTACTGTTCTTTTGATTCTGCTTTTTTCACTCTGCATCACTTCATACAAGACATCTTATATTTCTCTGAATTCCTCATATTCAATATTTCTTATGGCGTCCTATTAGATTTGTATGCCACAATTTGTCTAGCATTTACCCAATCAATAGAGACTCATTTTGTTTCCACGTTTTTGCTACCACAAAGTGCTGCTATGAATATTTTGTTATATGTAGGACTTTTTTTTTTCCTGTCATTAACCTTCTTATGGAATGCTCCATTAATGGAGTTGCCAGTGAACAACAACAACCTTTTTTCTAATACATCAAATTGTTTCCCAGGACAGTTGGATCATTTTACAGATTCACCAATGATATATTAGTATGCTTATCTTCTGTAGCCACTCCAACACTGAGAGTTTCCATTTTTTAAAAAATCATCTTTGGAAATTTTATCTCACCCCCTTCTTTTACAAATGTGGAAACTATGACCCAGAGTTAATTAAGTGACTTACCTAAGGTCACATAAGTGGCTAGTTGGTATCATTCAGATATTATTTTAATTTCCTTCTTGATATATTTTCTCGTTAGGTTCATGTGCTCCCAGCTACCTAATCAAGTTCTGAAGAGCATAAGCATCATTGACAGCCCTGGAATTCTTTCTGGAGAGAAACAACGTATCAGCAGAGGTGAATTGTTTTATTATTATAATTATTCAGTTTTTCTTCACTATATTATTTATTGCATATAATTTTTATGTATTTCTTTCTCACTTTATAAGATAAAGGCAAAGGAGTGAGTGCTTCCTGAATTCTTTCTTCTGTGTGATTCCATCAATCCATTGAAATAGCCCCTATCAAAGTAATGCCTACAAAGCTTGGGAGGAAGTCTTAAGACTGAAAGAACCCCAAGAAACTAAGAAGGAAGCCACAGACCAACAATAAGGAACAGATTCAAAGTTATTAAGTGACCTCTAGAGTTCCATAAAAGTTTACACTTAAAACCATCTCCTACCTCACATAAACTTTATGCACCTAAGGTGCATAGCCACTTGCTTGTTTTTTGTGTTAATTGCTCATTAGACTTTGGTCTGCATGGGAAAAGTACAGGACATAGTAAAAAGCAAACTAGTATAAGAGCAAGAATGCTCCCTTTGCTTTCTCCTCAGGTGGAAATATCACTCACGTAACTTCTACATCACAGGGAGGCAAAGGAACCTCTCGGAATTTTTTGCTTCAGAGTACAAAATTGTAAACTTACCAGTTCTATGAGCTTTTATTCCTGGAGAATTTTAATAAAGGAACTCAGTAGTGTGTGTGAGTTGGATTTTGCATAATTCTACCTGTAAGATAATAGACTTTATAATCTTTGGAGATCCCTGGAATTCCTTGAATGATGGAGTACCATTTAGTCCCAGAAAAAATGGATATAATTCTCAGGACTCGGGAAGTCTGGGTATAGAAATTCCACTTGGATAGTCATGAAAAACTTCTCAATTATGTAAAACAACCTCTAGGAAATCATTTAGAAAAAGACTGTGATATAAAGGGTCAACCCACTCTATTTTTAAGGAAATGGAATCTCCAAAGATGTATTTGCTATTTGCTTTTAAATAAAGGAGACTAGAGATACTATTGCCTGAGTCATAGCAGTTCTCAAACTTTTTGGTCTTAGGACCCATTTGCACTCTTAAATTATTGAGGTTCCCCCCAAAGATCTTTTGTTTATATGGGTTCTACCTATTGATATTTACTGTATTAGAAATTAAAACATCTTAGCATTATTTTTTTTTATTTTTTTTTGCATTTTTATTTAAAGTTTTGAGTTCCAAATTCTATCCCTCCCTTTCTTCCCTCCTCCCTGAGGTGGCAAGCACTCAAATATAGGTTCTACATGTGCAATTATGTAAAATATTTCCATATTAGTCATTTTGTACAAGAAGACTCTAATAGAAAAAATGAAAGAAAGCAAAAACTAGCCTGCTTCAGTCTGTATTCAGACAATACCAGTTCTTTCTCTGGAGGTGGATAATATACTTTATCATTAGTCCTTTGAGATTGTCTTCAATCATTGTATTGCTGAGAATGGCTAAGCCATTCACAATTCTTCATCAAACAATATTGCTGTTACTATGTACAACCTTCTCTTGGGTTTGTTCACTTCACTATGCATCAGTTTGTGTAACTCTTTCCAGGTTTTTCTGAAATCATCCTACTCATCTTTTCTTATAGCACAATAATATTCCATTACAATCTTATACCATGGCTTGTTTAGACCTTCCCCAATTGATGGGCATCCCTTCTATTTCCAATTCTTAGACACCACAAAAAGAGCTGTTATAAATATTTGTTGTACAAATAGGTTCTTTCCCCTTTTTTTTGGATGTCTTTGGGATATAGACCTAGCAGTGATATTTTAGCATTATTAATGATAATAATTTTAACCTTGTAGACTCCCTGAAAGGATCTTGGGGATCCCCAAGGGCCCCTGGAACATATAACCCATAGATAAGCATTAGGACATGGCCAGTGGAGGAATTAGTTTTTCTCAATTACATATGTGTATAGGTTTGTATGCATATGTGTATGTATGTATATATGAATATTATATATAACATAACATATGTGTATGTGTATATTATATATAACACATATATATTTGACTAAAAAATAATATTCAGGTAATAACTAGAATTCAGAGCCCTCTAAGTACTTGTACATTTTCCCTTCCACTTCACAGAGGTAATTAACTATCTAAGACAATGAAAACAGCTATAATAGAAACCACTGGGCAAGAATGCAGGAAGGATTGACAGGATAAGGGAGATATCCTGAGACAAAGAAGGAAGGGGAGGAAAAAGTGCAAAGTAAACATACCAGAGATAAGCATCCCTTTCTGCTGGCATTTCAGAAATGCTGCCTTGGTTTTTCAGCTATTCTCACTCCCACAGAACACATGGCAGTTCTTCGAGATGAGTTCTATGTACAACAGTTCCTCCGAATGTTAGCCCTGCTGTGGTTTCCACACTAGAAGGGAACAGTGCGTTTGCTTGAATTATGAAATCAGTGAATTGGAAGAGATCTTTTACAAAACCGTTTAGGCTGTCCATCAGCCTCCAGGAATAATTGTACTATCCCAATATAGGCAGTTTTGTCAGTTCCAATCTTTACTGAGTTCTTTTTAAACACATAAATTTATCAAGCTGCCACTGGGTCTTTAGCTCTAGATTCATTGTCGTAGAATATTAGAATTTTGGAGCAGGAAAGAAGGAAGGAGGGGAAGAAGAAAGGAAAAAAGTATTTATCAGATTATTCCTATAGGACTGGCACTATGTTAAACACTGGCAATACTAATCAAAAGAAAGATGGTCTCTGCCCTCAAGGACCTTACATTCTAATAGAAGAAGAAACAGACTAAAGGGAGCTGAAGAGGGAAGGACTGGGCAGAGCAGGGTTGGGGGTCCACTAGGGGAGGGGCAATCTTATGGAGGAATATTCCAGGGTGACAGACAAGTCACTGGGATTGTAGCCTGTTCCTGGGCCAGGAAGCCCCAGCTGCAGAGGGAAATTCTAGGATGAACCAGCAATAGAGAGGGCATAGTTTTGAAGTCCAGAAAGTCAAGGGTCCATTGTCCTATGTAGCAGTGCAAGGAGGGCAGATTTCAGAAAATTGAAGAATTTCAAGTCAGTGGTGAGGGCATATTGCATATTTTCAGTTTTGTTTCAGTTTTAGTCTACAGTCTGATTTCTTTTTTGCCAAATCCCAGCTTCTTGCTCTCCATAGTCCCCTTGGCCTACATTAATTTTTCTCTTCTTTTCTATTTTAAGTAGTCAGTGGTTGTGAGTTCACATGTGGCAAATATACATATGTGTGGTGGTTAGGTATGTATATGATTTTTTTAACGTATGTATTCCTTATATTCTTTAAAGAAAAAAAGGCCCCATTTTTCAGTAGGCTTTGAAATGTGGTTCTTTCAAAGACACTTTGTAATAACCTGACTCATCCTGTTCCTGTGATAGCATTGTACAGATCTGCAGGGCAGCATGAAACACTGTGCGTTAGAAGTAGAGGGCACCAAAGATTATAACTGACCCCATTACATTACAGTAGTGTTTAGTGTAAGAAAGGGCTTAAAAGAGAACACTCTAGGAAAAGAATGCAGTGCAGATTTATCACTCTAAAATATATTATACCCAAATATAGGCATTTTCAACTACAATTCCACAGAAAGAAAATATTATACCTTATGTCTGTTTCATTTTATCAAAAATACTCTTTTGGGGCAACTAGATGGCACAGTCAATAGAGCACTGGCCCTGAAGTCAGGAGGACCTGAGTTCAAATCCACTTAACATTCACTAGCCCTGTGACCTTGGGCAAGTTGTTTGACCCCAACAGCCCTCCAAAATGCAAAAAAATATATATATATTCTTTTTCTGTCTCTCTGTCTCTCACTCTGTCACTCAGTCTCTCTGTATTTCTAAAATATTAGATCTGACTTTCCAAACTACCACCACCACCACAAAGTCCTCTTAAAAATCCCAGAATCTGTAAACTAGGAATCCAGGACAGAATACATTGACGGTAGCTAGAAGCTTTAGGTCTGTAAGCAAAAAAATTCAGAGAAGTCATCCCTCTTTAGCTTTAATTGCAGCATAAGCAAATCTCCATCCTTTGTAATACCAATGTCACTTCAGCAGTATTTATTCCTGGGGAGACAAAAAAAGAGACAGCTGGGGGAGGGGAAGTATGTTTCTTCTTCTGGCCATCTCCTTCTCCATTACCTTTTGCCCTTTCCCTTGTGAGTTATTGGGATAGTGGAAATCTGAAGTAAATAGGCAATATACTTTCCATTTTTAAAAATATTAGTAAATAGTATGATTTCTTTTTAGCTAAATCCTATTTTTTGCTAACTAAGGGCTTCATGGCATATACTAATTCTCATTCTCTCCCTTTCTCTCTCTCTCTCACTCTCTCTTTCTCTCTCTCTTTCTCTTTCTCTCTCTCTGCCTCCCTCCCTCTCCCTCTCCCTGTTCCTCTTCCTCCCTTCTTCCCTCTCTCTCTTCCTCCTCCTCCTCCTCTCCCACTTTTCTTCTTTACTATTTCAAGTAACCAGTTGTTGTGTGACTGCCCTAAAGTGTCTTTATTGGGGAGAGAAGGTGTCTGAGAAGTACAATGGGCAGGTTGAGTATTTTATATTTTTATATCTGTTCATGGGCTTTGGTGACTTCTTTAAATAATAAGCATTTTCTGTGGTGGGATGAAATGAAGGCTGTCCCATATATCTCATTGAGATGCTCTCAATGGAACTGGAGACCCCGTTATTCATATTTGGAGAAACTTAGACATGAACCTTGCCTAAGTTTTCCTCAGGAGTTTTCCCCTGGAGTTAGGTGGAGCCAAAGAGAAATAATGATCCTCCTAAAGGGTAGAGGAGTTGGTGGGGGAGGTCAGGCTCCCAGGATTAGATCTGATCTGTGTAAACCCAAATTCCTCATAGGGCAGTGGCCACAGGTGACAGTAACTTCTTCCAAAGCCCAGCAGAACCATCATCTCATTTTCTAATTTTTCCCTACTGCTATTGTCTCCCCTATCACCTGCCAAAAATTAACTTGTACTTTGTATCAACATGTTGTTTTCTCTCAAATAGAATATAAGCTTCTAGAGGACAGGAACTATCTTATTTTTCTCTTTGAAAAGTGCCCAGTACATAGTAGGCCTGTAAAAAAACATGTTAATTGATTGACCGATTGATTGAAAACTAGCATCAGAGGCTGAGTAACCTATCTTCAGCATATCACTGCCTTTTGTAGGTTTAGAGGTTTTATATGAGAGGATGTGGTTTACAAATTTGATCTTTTATGGTATCTGACAGCATAAGAAATGCCATTTGTTGAATGAGTTGTACTAATGAGAATCTGACTACTTCCAGAGGGATGATGCCTCAGGGTCTCTTTAGCCTGTGGGATCCTAAGCCCTATAGTCTACTTGGATGGTTGCCATGATAAAAGTGGGATATCCCCACCACTGCTAACCTAGGGTGTCTCTGTGGACAGTGTTACCACCTACAGAAATTTCAGGTGACTGCTTCTATATTTTACTATGGCATTCAAGGTCAGTCTTCTAATCTAAGGGTTCAAGTCCCACCTTAGATACATATTGGCTGTCAGATCCTGGGCAAATCGCTAAATCTTTCAATGTCTGAGGGCTCTCTGAGGTTATAATTTCTACCACAGCCCTGGGTGGCATAATGTGCATAAAGCACCTTGCAAATCTAAAAGACTATATTAATACTGACCATGATCTGTTATCTGCATGGGTAGAGGGAGTAGCCTTATCAGGAAGTCCAGACACCAAGTCTCAAGTTTGGACAACAACAGCAACAAAAATCATACTATCAGAGTTCTACTTCAATGCCATCTTGGGTCGTAGAAGGCTATAGGAGTGAAACACAAGCTCTGGTAGGTCCTTTCAAGTTGGAGAAGCTTTGATCATGGACCCAGCCAAAAAAAAAAAATTGGATTTCTCTTGTCTAAGGACCAGCCTAATTATATTCAGAAGATGATCATGACAGCCAAAGTTGCCCATTGAAGAGGATCTGTGTGGGGTGTGGGCAGGTAAAGGAAACCAGAGATTCTGGAAATATAGAAGGAACTGGTTTTAGTTATGTGTTAAAAGTCAGTAGGTAATGAAGAAGCAGAAGGGTAATTAGGCTGGTAGGGGAGAGGCAGAAAGGAATGAGTTCAATGGAACCCAGGGACCAGTTGGAACTTCCTTAGAGAATGGACTTGAAATGCTGTCCTGCCTGACAAAGCATATATTAAGTGCCTAACATATACAGGTTCCATACTAGGTGCTTTACAAATATCTCAAGTAAAAGAGGTTGGAACTAGGGAAGCAGATGGTTCTTTGGAGACTGCTGGAGCTTAAGGAAAGTTCCGTCTTGGACTATCACAATGAACTAGAGAATATACACATCCTGGGTCATTAAGATAACATCTATGTGGTTGGGCACAGATAGGTGACTAAAAAGGAAATATCCAAAATGATTCAGTATCTATGATGTACATTATAGTATATAGAAATAGACAAGGAGAGGCAGCTAGGTGGCTCAGTGAGTAGAGCACTGGCCCTGGAGTCAGGAGGACCTAAGTTCAAATCCGACCTAAGACACTTAACACTTACTAGCTGTGTGACCTTGGGCAAGACACTTAACCCCAATTGCCTTACCTTCCCCCTCCAAAAAAGCAAAATAAAAATGAAATAGACAAGGAGATCCTATATCTCTGGCCTGTACCTTCAATTGCCTACCCATGCTGTATAGAATTTGTACACATGTAAGTCCTCATGTAGTAAAGTGGAGTTTGTTGCCCATCACACTAACCTTGCAAGTATATTGCTATCAGTGAATTACTGCAGTATTGTTTCTGGAAAAGATGCTGTAAAAACTGGAGCATATCTAACCATGAAGAAGATTTTTGTTGGCAGTATAAAAAAAGATAACAGAAAAATATGATTTAAAAGACTCTTGAAAGATAAGGTAAGATTGAGCCATAGAAGTTATGGAAGATTGGCATATTGGTAGTGAGAAGATTTGCTTTTGTACCTTTTGATGGTCAGGATACAATTGACAAAATTACTGTTCAGAAATATACCTAGTAAAACTAACACAAGGAAAGGCCCTTTCTTTTTTATTCATTCATTCATTCATTTGTAATTTTCAACATTCATTTCCACAAGATTTTGAGTTACAAATTTTCTCCCCATCTTTCCCCTACCCCCCACCCCAAAACAGTGATCCTACTGAATACTCCTTCCCCCAATCTACTCTCTCTTATGTCCTCCCACGTCCTCCCTCTGACTTTCTAGTAGGGCATAAATTTCTATACCCAGTGCCTGTATATCTTATTTCCCAGTTGCACGTAAAAAAATAAAAATAATTTTTTTTAACATTTGTTTTTAAAACTTTGATTTCCAGATTCTTTCCCTTCTTCCCTCATCACCTACTGGGAAGATAAGTGATTCAATATAGGTTGTACATGTGTAGTCATGCAAAACGTTTCCGTAGTAGCCATATTGTGAAAGACTAACTGTATTTCCCTCCATCCTATCCCGCCCCCACACATTCTATTTTCTACTTTGACCCTGTCCCTTTTCAAAAGTGTGTGCTTCTGACTACCCTCCCTGCCATTCTGCCCTCCCTTTTATCATAGGAAAGGCCCTTTCAAAGCAAGAGATGCAAGCTGTTAGCTCAGAAAAAGGTCTTGAGGTGGCTCAGGCAACTTTCTGGGTCACAGAGGAAATTCTGAAGATGTAGAAGACACTATGGACATGGTGGCAGCAGAGGTAGTTAGGGAGGTGGAGATGGTGGATATGATGGATTTGATGCAGATGGTGGCAACTGTGGAGGTCTTCCTGGCTATAGTAGTAGAAAGGGTTATGGTGGTGGTGGTGGTGGTGGACCAGGGTACAGAAACTAAGACGGTGGATACAGGAGTGGTAGTGGTAGAGGAAAGAAAAGATGATCACAATGAAGGAGGAAATTTTGGTGGTAGTAACTATGATAGCAATGGGAATGATAATGATTTTCAAAATTATAATGAACAGCCTCAAAATATGGACTCATGAAAAAAGGAAGTTTTGATGGAATGAGCTCAGAAATTCCTAAGGTGGTGTGTATGGTAGCCAAAGCTTCTAAAGAACTTATCAGAGGCTCTTAACAGAAGACAGTGAAGAGGTGTCAAGAAATCAGCATGTTACTTTGTAACAATCATGGATTCCAAATGAAGTCATGCAATCAAATGCATTAAAGGAACTATAAAAATTAGCCACAGAAGGAATGAAGATCCATAGTGAGAACAGCCCTTCAGCTTAAGCAGGAAATCGCTCTTGTTCAGGATTGTCATAGCTACAGTATACATGAAGTGCACCTACTGATTAATGCCAGGTAGAGTCAGTTAGGTGCACATTTGTGAGGTCTGAAATCTCTTGGAGTTTTAAATTGTGGCAGTGGGACCAGGGATAAAAAATTAAGGAATTTTTAACCTTTCTCTAAAAATAAATAAACAAACATTTTTCTCCTGTTACTGTTGAAAGCATCTTCTCTCCTTCTACTCCAGGTAAAGATGGGAAACAACCAGGCACCATCATCCATATAATCACTGGGGAGAGAAAATAAAGATTAAAATAATTTCTCAACCATCTTTCTTCTGCAGACTAAATAATTATGTGATACAGGGAAAGACAGCGTTCCTATTTGATAGCTATATTAGCATTGTTGTATTTTTTGTAAAACATAGTACAGAGCATCTCAAGAATGAAATGACTTCTTACCACTCTCCTCTCATAAACCAAATCTTAGAATTGGTATCGAGTAGTTAACAGTGTGCCATCTTAAATATTCATAAAAAATTAATCGATTTATTATTAAATTAATTTAAATTAATTAAAACTCCTTCTTAGACTCTTCTCTAATTCAATTCAGCAAGCATTTATTAAGTGCATAGTGTATGCCTGCCACTGTGGCTACAAGGACAAAAATAAAACCATCTGCCCTCAAGGAGCTTACAATTTACAGGGGAAATATGTACATAAAATATGTGTGTATGTATGTGTGTACATATATATATATACACATACATGCATGTATACACACATAAAATAAATACAATGTAATTTCCGGGAAGCCTCTAGTTATGACTTCTTTATGGCTACTGAAGTAGGTACAAATAAATAATGTGTATCCTTTTAAGCAGTTTCCAGGAATAACCAAGCCATTGTCTTTAGGAGTTCTGTAAACAACCAAAAAAAAACAAACCCCAAGTGATTGGTGTGGGAGTATTTTAATTTGCTTCTTCATTTGGATGCCTATGATTCTTCCTTCCCATCATGGGCAGCCTTCAACTCAAGAGTTTCCTCAGTTCCTTTATAATTATCAGCAGGTCTTCAGGAACAGAAGGAAAAATACACAACTGCATTTTTTTGTTTAATTATTAATCTGTGACTTCATTAGTTACTTCCTTTTTACAACATTCCATAAATAAAGACTGGTTTTTTGTTTCTCTTAAATTTCTACCAAAACAACAGGAGGGATATGGGTATCCAAATATGCAACAATAGCAAAAAGTTAAGGTTTACAAAGTGTTTTCCACACAGCAGTTGTGAGGTAAGCGATATGACTAAGTGACCTGCCCCTAGTCACAAAGCTGGCTCTCTGAGCCAAGATGGGAACCCACATCTTCTGACTTCAAATCTAAGTCTTCTTCCACCACACCAAGCAGCCTCACCAAGAAGTATTTGTACTATTAATAATTTTGTACAAATACAGAGAAGCCTAGCATTCTTATAGGACTTGATTTCTCCCTTATGATGGGTGCATTTCAATGAAAGGGGTCAGTGGGTGAGATTTGGAACATTAAGTGTTCTCTCAATCTGTGTGTGTAAGAGAGAAGAGGAGAGAGAGAGAGAGAGAGTATGTGTGAGAGTGTGTGTGTGTGTGTGTGTGTGTGTGAGAGAGAGTGAGAGTGTGTGTGTGAGAGAGAGAGAGAGAGAGAGAGTGTGTGTGTGTGTGTGTGTGTGTGTGTGTGTGTGTGTGTAAGAGAGAAAGAGAGAGAGAGAGACCTACCTTCCCCACCCTTACCTAAAAGAATTTTGTTAAGGAAGAAAGTGGTGAATGAGATGAGCCAATTGGTGGGTCATTGGTTCAGTGAAATTATCCTAGAAATCATGTCTCTAAATGGGACTGTGAGAGATAGCATACACCAGTATCTGTCCAGTAATTTTCTTTTTCCTTGTTAATTTAGTTTGATGCTGATACTTGTACACCATTGGTGTCACTCGCATAACACTTTCAGCCATAATGCAGAAACTCTGAGGGCTTAATTTTTAATGCTCCATAACACCATCAGTTTAGAAGTAGAAGAGATCTTGGGGTCATCTAATGCAGCCCCATTTTACAAAGGAGGAGAAGTCACACAGGTAGTAAGAGGAAAGGGCAAGATTTGAACTCAGGTCTTTTGTAATCCAGCACTCTTTACCACATTCCCTACATGTGGTCACAGTTTTCCTTAGATAACTGCCCTATGGTATCTTCTCTGTGACTCTAATGATAATGCTAGTGTCTTTGTCAAGATGCTTGAAATGAGAGGAACATCTAAAAATTTAAGATCATCTCTTCAGAACCTAAGGAGCCAGTACAGTGGATAGGGTGCTAGAAAAGACTAGGAGTTAGGAAGTCTTGTGTTCAAGTCCCTCCGTAAATTGCCAGAAATGTCAACCAAATATTAAATGCCAAATTATTATTTAAAAAATCAATACTAATAAATAAAGCTATTCTTATTGTTATTATTAAACATTTTTATGATGTCTCATAGGATCATAGATTTTGAGCTTAAGGCATCTTAGAGGTCATCTAATCCAAGAACAGATTTACAGATGAGGAAACCGAGATTCACAAAGGCTGAATAATTAAGATCACACAAAGGGCACACTTATTACAAATAGTAAGTGTCAACACTGGGACTTGAACCCTGGGCTCTGACTCAAATCCAGGGCCCTTTCTAGTATCCCTATGGATTCCAAAGGGAATTCTAGATTTGGGGTTAGAAAAGTCCCTAGAGGTCACCTAGTAACCCTTCACATTATAAAGGAAGAAGCTGAGGCCTAGTGAAGTGACTTGTCCTCAGTCATACGGAGTGTAAATGGCAGAGCTGGTATTTAGCCTCAGGTCTTGGCTCCAAATCTGTCACTATTTGTTTTGCAGCCTTCAAATGACTGACGGTAATTATAGCAATGGCTCTTAGCGTTCTAAGATTTCTTTGACCATGAAAATAGAACCAGTGCTAAGTCTTTTTCCTAACGTTTTAAACAATTAAAGAAAAACTCTGGCTGTGTCATATTGGGCAAGTCACTTAACATCTCAGTGTCCCAGATAATTCTCTCTGAAGATAAGCTGCAAAAGAATTGCTAATCTACATTAGTAAAGGGATTTTCCTTACCAGGTGTTTGCTGCCTGAGCAAATATTGTATGAGGTTTTAAGATTTTCCTTAGAAAAGGCAAACCTTTGTTTTAGGAGAGACAGTATGTAGAAGAAAGTGGAAGATATCATACCTGTCCCAAAGACAGGTACAGCAACAGACATGAACCCAAAGCATGAACGAGGCCAAATTAGAGGGTCCTTATTTTGTAATGAGATTTAAGAACAGTAATAGCAATCAGATCCCCACAACAGACAATTACAGGATCGTGAGATATGGAGGTGATGGTTTACACATGTAATCACTGCCACTTAGGGAGACTGAGCCTGGTAGATCCCTTGAGTTCAGAAGTTCTAAACTAGGGGCGGCTAGGTGGTACAGTGAATAGAGCACTGGCCCTGGAGTCAGGAGAACCTGAGTTCAAATCCAGCCTCCGACACTTAACACTTCTAGCTGTGTGACCTTGGGCAAGTCACAAATCCCAATTGCCCTGTCCTCCCCCCTCCAAAAAAAACAAAAAAAAAAAGTTCTAAACTGCAGTTGGACTACAGCCATTTGGGTGACCATGCTAAGTCCAGCACAAAATCCCCAGGAATGGAGGGCCAGCAAGTTGCCTAAGGAAGGGAGAACTGGAACAAGTTGGAAAAGTTGGACATGTTACAACTTCCATATTGATCAGGATTGAGATCAGCCCCATGAGTGGCTGTGACACTCCCAGCCTGGGTGAGATGGGGAGACCCAGTCTCAAAAAAACCCCAACAAAAACAGTGTGATACCACTGTTCTGGCCTCATACAGGAAATACTGGTTTCCTTTTGTTCCAGAAAGATTGCTGACAAACAATTCATGTCGCCTCTCCAGCTGGTACCAAAGGAAATTCTAAATCACAAAAGCTGTCATTTCTGTTCTTAATGTGATCTTTTTCTTCGCTGAGGTTTAAAGCAGCAAGTATTAGCTACCTGCCATCCATTTTAAGGATCATCTAACATTTTAAATGCATGATTTTTCATGGCATCTGACTTGACCTAAACTGACAGAAGCAGCAAGGTATAAAAACTAACATACTTGCCTTAGAGTCAAGAAAAGCTTGATTCAGATCTCACCTCTGGCACTTAATTACGTGAGCAAACTTGAGTTTCATTTTCATCATCTCTGAAATAGAGGTAATAATTCCATTAGCACTTCCCTTATGGGGTTGTTGGGAGACTCAAATGAGATTATGTGAGACAATTTAGCTCTGTTAGTGTCCGCCGTAATTTTTATTAACTTGAAAACAACCCAGACCTTTTAAAACTGAATACTGGGAGGGTGGGGTGCCATAGCAGATAAAGTGCCTGACTTATTTGAATAGAGTTTGAATCCTGTATCAGATCTTAACCTCGGAGTTACCCTGAGTGAGTGACTTAAGCTCTCCCAGCCACAGTTTCATCTGTAAAATAGGACTAGCACCCAACAGGGTTGTGCTGAAGGCCAAATCAAATGAGGTAATATATGCCAGGTGCTTGTGTAAAGCATGTTGGAAACCTTAAAGCATACACAAATATTTGCAATTATCACAATTGTTGCTATTATTTTCATTCCTGGGTAGTTTATTATCCAGTTCAAAAACCTGCCTGCTCTTCGAGGCTTTGTGCTAGAGTGATAAAAACAAAAGTGAACCAGTCCCTGACCTCAAAGAATTTGCATTCTTTTTAAAAAGTTAACATTTTTTTTGAGTAACATTATGAACACAGCATATTCCAAGATACTCTGATATTGATATAATGGGGAAAAGAGGTAAAAAAAAAACCTTTTGTCCTTATGAAGCTTATATTCTAGAACAGACGGACAAACCTTTGTGCTACGCACAGATCAGTATAATGGATTGTGCAACCAATCAGATGCATGTAACACAGCAATGGCTCGTTCATCTGGCATCCTTGGAGACTGAGTTGTTCTAGAAAAGTTAATTTTCCAAGTAATTGATGCTTATCCCTTCAAGCATTAAAATGTCTGGTGGTTAATGCCAGAACTGGGATGAGGGCCCTGGTACTTTGCTTTGAGGTCTGAATTTAAAGAGCTAGTCCTCCTGCATCCTAGAAACTGCAGATTTTAATGCCAAGTTAACGAGATTAATTTGTGAAAATAGGAAATTTCCTCAGGCTGATCTATGCTTCTCTCTCCTTTGTGTTAATCGTTTTGGTTGTAAATATTTCTAATATGCATTTCATACTTTTCTGCTTTCTTAAGTAAGGGATTCTCTGTATGTAATTAACCTTCTGGAACTAACTAAGGGTTAGCATGGTTTATAGTGCAGTTCTTTGCTTTTAGGCTTTCTGTTCTCTCTCAAGTATCAAGCCTAAAATGGCTCTGGGAATTTCTAGGATGGGATTGATGTCAGAGCTAGTCAAGAGATGGAATGAAGAAAGAAGATAAGTGATAGAGTCAGAGATCATGACTGACTAAGAGATCAGTGATGCCATTAGCAGAAATAGGAAAGTCATAAAGAAAAACAGGTTTATGGAGAAAGTTCAATTCCACCTGGGTTCAGTTCAAACTTCTGGTTGTTTGAATTGCCCTCAGGGTGTCCAGGGTGGAGATATCCAGTAAGAGGTTTGGAATGTAGGTTTAGGTTGTGGGAAAAAGTTCGAACCAAAGGTATCCATATAGAAGGCTGAGTACATAAACTTGTGGAAGTCTGTGGGTTCCCACTTACATGATCTCTCTCTGTCTCTCTATCTCTGTCACTCTCTGTCATTGCCTCTCTGTCTCTCTCTGTGTCTCTCTCTTTCCCTTCCTCCCTCCCCTTCCTCTCTTTACCCCCTCCCTCCTTTCTTTTCTGCCTCTTTCTCTTCTTCCCCCTGTTGAGGGTTAGATAGCATGGATTTCTATTGAAATCCTTTGAGGGTTCTATTAGTCTGAAAGAATTACCAGGCATAAGCAGTCTTGGCAGTTTTAAAAGGGTTTATTACGCTTGTCAGCGGGCTGGAGAAAATTAAGGGGAATCCTTCGAAGTGTGAGGATTGGGGGTACTGATTATATAGTAACAAAGTCATACAAAGGTGGAGTTAGGGAGGAACACCCAGCCTGTCTGCCCTGAAAGTTCCCCCTTTGATAAGGTGGAGTTCTTTTGTTAGGAGTTATCTTACAGCTGACCACTAGAACAAAAGGGGGTAATTGTTTCTCTAACTAAGGAATTCTTTTAAGAATTCATAGGTGTGGCATGTTATAGTTAACTAGTTAACGAGCTTCAGGGAAGATACTTACAGGCTGGGGGCGGGGGAAGTGACAGAGTTAATTTAATGCTTCACAGCTGAGGGGGAAAGGTGACTTTCCACAGGCCGATGTCACAAGCTGATATCACATACCCAGGTGCCCGAATGAAGAGGGGGAAGGGGTGTGGGATTTCTAACGAAATCCTTTTTAGGTTCGTTGTCAGAAAAAGAATTTACTGGACTCGGCTGTCCTTTGGTAGAGTCATAAAAGTTTATTGTTTCACTGAGGCAAGGGCTGCAAGCTGAAAGGGATTTAAGGCAGAGTTACGCCTTTCAGCAAAGC
>CM053589.1:42148294-42163592 GCA_028646515.1 Pseudochirops corinnae | reverse complement strand
GAAAAGGTGGGATTAGGGAGGAGTCTGGGAGTGGTTAAGTGCTTAAAGGACCATACATTTTTGATACCAACTGCACCCATAATGCATTGAGAAATTCCATTGGGTTGGGGAGGAAGGGGTGTGATTTTTGCCTTGACACGTCACTAGGTAACTTTTGGTCAAGGATGAATGACATAGGTCCAACATAGCTGCTGGGAGTATAGGCTTGATTGTTTCAGGAGGTGCCAAGTTTGGAAGCTAGACTGATTAGAGACCATCTCAGGAGGGAGTTATCTCCTTGATAAAGTTGCTCAAGGTTTCTAAAGCGCAGCTGGCCTAAGAACAAAGGCATTATATATTTCTCTAGGAATACTTGAGTGATTGATTCATGGGAAACTATCTAACAGACTTTGGGAAAAGACTTTGGGACTGGGGGCAGGGGAAGAAGTGGAGTGAATGCCTTTATGGCTGAAGGAAAGTGTGACTTTTACAGCTTAATGGCACAGGCTTGTTACAAACTTATGTGACATACGTAGTTACCAACCACAAGTGAGATTTTTACAAACTGGGGTACAAAAGCCCCACCAAAATGATACAGAAGTACCTCATCACGAACACAAATGAAATTCAAGACAAAGTCACCCCAAAATATTACAAAGGCACCTCAGCACCCTCTTCACCCCTTCCTTCTGTAGTTCTTCCTCTTTCCCTCTCTCTCCCCCTACTTTCCTCCTTCTCTACCTCTTCCCCTCTACTCTTCTCCTCTTCCTTTCCCCCTACTTCCTTCCCTCTCAGCTTCCTTCTCTCTCTCTTTTCCCCTTGCTTTTTCTTTCCCTCTCTCTTCTCCCCTCCTCTCTCTCCCTACTTCCCTCTTTCTCTCCTTCCCTCTTCTCTCCCCCTCCCTTCCTCTTCTCTCTTGCATGCACACATGCACTCATACACACAACAGGAGGAAGAAGAACCATTAAAGCAGGGAAGGTATAGCACAGAAATGGAAAGTCAGTTCAGTGTCACAGAAGCAAAGCAAAGAAGATGTGTCAATAAAGGAATAGATAACAATATCAGATTCTAGATAGAGGCTGAGGAAAATATGGACTGAGAAAAGGTGATTAGATTTGGGAATTGTCAGCTTTTTTAGATTGCTGTTTCAATAGGGTCATAGGAATGGCAACCATAGAGGTTAAGGGTGGTGAGTTATGAAGCAGTGAGCATTGGAAGTATAAGGGAGAAGAGAAATAGACAGTGATGTAAGAAGATGGCAAGATCAAGGGAAGATTTTTCTAAGATAAGGGGAGATCTAAGTATGTTTTAGGGAAAGGGGAAGGAACAAGCAGAGTAGAGAAGATTGAAGATGAAGAATAGAAAAGTTGGTAATTGATGGGGCGTGGTTCTGGATAAGTTTAAAGGGAGGGGACTGTTGGACAGGTTGTCTTTGCCAAAAAGGAAAGACACCTCTTCCTTTGAAACAGGATGAGAGGATGGGTTGGGTAAAGACAGATTTTGAAATATTTAGGAAAAAAGGAGGAGCTCACTATTAGATGGTTTTAAAGATCTCTCTAAAGAGAAAAATTTCCAAAATCTTCAATAACTCAAAAGTATAATAACCTGCACTGCTAATAGTCTGAATTGCTTCCTTTTATGTAATATAAATGTCTCTAAATACAAGAATATTATAAAGTAAAGAACATTACTTGCACATCCCAAGTTTGAATAATTTGCTACTTTCCATTCTGGTAGTCTGATGATCCTGGAGGACACAGTTGTTGATAAACTAAGAAATTTCAGAGGACAAATGAGTAAAGTGGAAAAGGAGACATTGGGTTGAACCAGAGATAGTGTCTGAAATTTAAGACAGCCTAGAACAGAGGAAATACTAGGTTGGGAGTTTGAAATAAAGGGTCCAGGGAGATAATGAGTTGGAATTCAAGAGGCTTCAAAGGAGGGCAGTTTCAACTTGAAACTAAGGGAAAAGGCCCCTGAGGCTCAGACAGAAAAGAACCTTGATTTTCTAGAGAGCAAAGGGGAACTCAAGAAAATGTCCCCACTGGGACTCTAGTGGGAAGATCAATGAGTCAGACCCACCATGAAAAGTGCAAAGATGAATTTGTTAGTCAGTTAACAAGCATTAAATGTTTACTATGTGCTAAGCCTTGTGGATATAAAGGCAGGCAGCCCTCAAGGAACTCACATTCTAATGGAGGTGACAAAATGCAAATAACAAAGTACATATTATATATAAAGAGTAGGTGGAAGGTCATCTCTGAAGGTTGTTGCTATTTAAAAATCACAGACTAAGGAGCTAGAGGGTCATGCTCAATGAGTATCAAGAAAGTAAGTGTAGTTGAGTAGTAGAGTATATGGAGGGGAATAAAGTATAGGAAAACCAGGAAGGTAAGAAGAGCTTTGAATGACAGGATTTCATATTTGATCCAGGAGGTTATAAAGGGACACTGGAGATAACTGAGTCAATTATTTTTTGTTGGTTGTGTCTGACTCTGTGACCCCATTTAGGTTTTTCTTGGCCAAAGAAATGGATTGGTTTGCCATTTCCTTCTCCAGATTTCCATGTTACAGGAAACTGAGGCAAACAGGGTAAAGTGACTTGCCCAGGGTCACATAGCTAGTAGGTATCTGAGGTCTGATTTGAACTCAGGAAGATGAATCCAAGCCCAGCATTCTATCCAGGATGCCACCTAACTGCCCAATAAGCCATCTGATCCCTCACACCTTTATTTAGGAAAATCACTTTGGCAGATGAATGGAGATTGATTTGGAGTTGGGGAAAGACTTGAGGCAGGTTGACCAACCAGAAGCCTGTTTTAACAGTCCAAGCAGGATATGATGAGGGCTTGTGGCAGGATAGTGGTAGCTGTGTGAGTGGAGAGAAGGCGACCTTAGACAAGAAATGTTGTAAAGGTGAAAATGTCAAAACTTGGTGACAGATTGAATACATGGTATGAGTGGGAGAGAAGACTTCAGGATGATACTGAGGCGTTGAGCCTGGGTGACTGGTAGGATGGTGGTGTCCTTGACAATTATAACCCAGTTTGGAAGAGGGGAGGGTTTGTGGGAAGATGATGAGTTCTGCTTTATACATGTTAGGTTTATCCTATAGGACTTCTAGTTCAAGATATCTAAGGCAATTGGTGGTGTTTGACTAAAGCTCAGGAGAGATAATAGGTCTGAGAATCATGTGCGTAGATAGAGGTGATCATTGTACTAACTGATGAGATCACCGAGTCAGAAGACTGTTTTCAGATTCAACCTGTGCTATTTAACTGCATGGCTTTAGTCCTATCTGCTCACGTCAGGGTCAGGGCCTGGGTTTCCCAGTCTATAAAATAGAGGGTGCAATTAGCCCCAAGGGGCCTTCTGCCTTAAAATCTATGACCCTGTGACTCCAAAGGCCACAGAGGAACCTTCTGACCTGAAGGTGATTGTGAAACTGGAAGAGGCAGATTAGCGTTTGAAATCTGTGACTAGACAACCAAGTAACATAAGACCTGTAATGATTTGTCATTTATATGCTGAGATCCTCTCACATTCTGTTAAAATTTTTAGACTGTGTTTTCAGGGGACTGCATAGGGAAGGAGATGCAAAGGGGTTCAGATCATGACTTCTGAGGTGAGGTGTTAAAAAGAGAAATTTCTTTCCCTTTTTAATTTTTAATTTAAATTTTAGGGATGTCTTTTGATTTTACATTACTTTCATTTATCATTATAACACTACTTCTTCCCAGAAAGTTGTTATAACAGTTTTTAAGAAGAGAAGGAAAAAAACGTTTTAGCTAAATTGACTCACGCCTTAATTAAGTTCAACATTATGTTTAGAATTCCATGCTCTTGCTCCCTCACCATTGCAAAGGAAGGGCTATCCCTCCCTTTCTAATTTCCAGGTAGTAGAAAGATATCCAAGATCATCTAGTTTCAGGAGTCTACTGTTTAGAAACTGCCTTATAAAGGGGCCCATTCTTTTATACTACAGTGGAAGTCACAAGTTCTGAACGAGAAAGGATATCAGAAACCTATACTGTAGTCCAGGGGTGGGGAACCTATGCCCTGGGGGCCACATGTGGCCTCTAGGTCCTCAAGTGCAGCCCTTTGACAGAATCCAAACCTCACAGAACAAATCCCTTTAATAAAAGATTTTATTCTGTAAAACTTGAAGTCAGTCAAAAGGTCATACCCAAGGACCCAAAAGGCCACAGGTTCCCTATTCCTGATCTAGCCCATACCTGAATAAGAGTCCCTGCTAAACAAGTAGCATCCAGTTTTTATTTGTAGAGGTCCTAGGTTTGAATCCTTCCTCTGTCACTTATGACCTATGTGACCTTGGATTTATCCTCCATGGGCCTCAGTTTCCTCATCTGTGAAATTAGGGGAGATGGACTAAATGACCTTTGAAATTCCTTCTAGCCTTACATCTATCATTCTGTGACTTCTAGTAAGGGGGAGTCTGTGACCTCTAAAAGCAACTTACTACACTTTAGGATGGATCTACTTGTTGGAAAGTTTCTTTACGCCTAGCCAGAGTATCTCACTCCTCTACTTTTTCTCCATTCAATTTCACCTTTTTTCAGTACTTACTGTACATGAAAATATCTCTGTGTGCATTTGAGAAAAACAGACAGTTGGGAAAGAGGAGATAGAGAGAGGGGACTGTAGATAGGAATAATTATTTTGATTTTAGCTGTTGTCCAAAATAATTTTTTAAATGTGTATATCATATATAATAACTCACATCTATAGCTTTTAAGGTTTGCAAAGTGTTTTTAGATTTGCAAAGCACAATTCCATAAGGCAAGTATTACTGTCCCCATATTACTGATGAGGAAACTGAGGCTCTGAGAGTTTAATATAAGCTCCTTTCATGTAGAGATTGCTTCATTCTTTATATTTGTATCCATAACACCTGGCATATCCTAAGTGGTTACTAACGTGTTTTGATGGATTGGTTAGGGGACTTGCTGTGATCACCCAGCTATTCTAAGTATATAAGGTAGGATCAAACCTAGATCCCCTGACTCCTAAATCCAGCATGTTCTATCAGTTACACCAAGTTGCCTCTTGTTTAAAAGGAGCAATAGGGTGAGACAGTAAGGAAGTTAGAAATTACTTAGAAAATTAGACCCTATTTATCTCAGTCTTGGCTTTGCTTTTTTTTTTTTTTTTAACTTTTGGAATTCAGGGATCTGAAGAGCATTAATGGTCTTTCTGCCTTTCTGAACCAAACGCAAGATGACAAGATATATTGTTGCTTTCCAGGAGTTTAAAGTGTTGCTTGGCCCTGTGACACTTGGGTGGAGTCTATAAATTGTTGGCAACTTGCCTTGAAAAAATGAAGGAATACAGTTTGCCAGACTGACTCCATCTGATTAATAGAGACATTGCGTGTAAAATTCTTGTCTATGGTACACAAAGTGTCCCCTGAGAGAGGTGGGGAATGGGCATTGTTCCCCATTTACATGACACTTAGATTCCTGAATTTGGTTACTAAATTCTTGTAAAAAGTAAGACCCCCAAATAACTAGTAATGTCTTTCAGTAGGAAGTTGAATGAAATTTTGTCCAAAAAATTGGAGTAGCTAATATTCTCCTAGGATATGAAAGTTCTGTTCTCTTCCTCCCCCCCACACCAAACCCACCCATCCAACTTGGCCAAGAATGACTGCATTTACCTTCTAGAGATCAACTGTTTATGTATTAGGATAGAGGGGAAGGGGTACTGCTGGAGAGATGGGAGATAAAGCACATTCAATTCAGTTCGACAGCACATATAGGCTCCTAGCCTCAGCTTTGGATGGGAACTTTGAAGTCATCCGATTCAACTACCTCATTTTACAGATGAGGAAACTGAGGCCCAGAGGCCCAATGGCTTGTTTAGGATCATATAGGTAGTAAATGGCAGACCTGGGATTCGAACCCACTTTCTCCTAATTCACTATTCATTTGCCTCAGTTATGTACTAGGCACTGTGCTAGGTGCTGGGGAAAACTAAGAACAAAAAACAGAGGAGACCTTGCCCTCAAAAAGCTTGCCTTCCCCTGGGAGAATGCAGGCACACAGGTCAACAACTATACAATCTACAGAAAGGCAGCTCAGGGCGTGAGGGAGAGAGTTGAATTTTGAGACATGACAAAGAAAATCATTCAATAATAACATTTTTCTCATCCCAATTAACCACTTGTCAGCACTTTAAAGCACTTTGAGCTGAAATGCTTTTTACAGTGAGAGCTTAGCACTGTAAGTGGTTGGTGCTTGAGCCATTTGAGGAAGGACACAAGCCAAATTCGGTTCACTGAGCATTTAGCCTTTTGCTCCAAGAGTTGCAGATTTTTTTTTTTTTTTTTTTTTTTTTTTTTTTTTTTACCAATGATGCTTCTGGCGCCATTCTAGGGTGGTAGAGTCAAAAGGATGATGGACTGGGAGTCAGGCTAAAAACTTGCTTTGGAATCTGGCTCTGACATTTACAATCAAGACCTTGGACCAACCTACTTAACTTTACTGAATCTTATTTTCCTCATCTGTAAAACGAGTCTAATTATATTCATGGATCCTACCTTGCTGATTGGTTAGGAAGAAAGTGCTTTATAAGAATATAAAAATATGAGATGTTATCCTAAATAACATTACTATCTTTGCTGTGAGTTGTTCTCTTGTAGTACTCTCTGCACATTTTTTTTTCATTTCAATAATGAGAAATGGCATAATACTGAACCCATTTTATCATTCCAAATGTCCCTTTTATCAGGTCATGTAAGTCTGGAAGACGGTTTCATTTCAAGCCCTGCCTTTAGACACCTAGTGACTTTCTGGGCCTAGTTACTAGACCCCGAAGTGGCAAATTCCCTAATATTATAAGTTGAAGAATAATTATCCATGTGAATTCATCAGGAATTCCCTATGCCGGAATCACAGTGAAATCACAGGCCCAAACCAAAACAAACAAAAAAGTCAGGATATTTTGGTGGGCTAAACCATAAAGCAGAATCTCTTCTCAGTTCCCTTATGTATAAAATTAAAATGTAATGGTATCTTCTGTTGCCTTTGTTTATATTCTCATCCACTCTTGGAGCTGAGAGGGACATCAGCAGGTCATCACAGTTATTTTTGTAACATCCTTATGAGGTGGGGAGGGACAGGTTATGATGATGAACTTGTTTATTTTATGGAGACATAAACACAGAAAAATAAAATTATAGTGTCTTGGATCAAATCCCAAAGAGATGACAGGAGACAGAGGATAAGAATAACATGGACACCATCCTCTCCCAGGTCAACTGTTTGCTTGTAGATTCCATAGGATACCCCTTCAGTTGTGGTGACAGACAGCAGGATGCTTTGAAAGCAGGAGCCTTATGGTAGCCAATACTGAAATTTACCAAAGGAACAATGGACCTGAAAGCTTTTGAAAACTTTGCATTGAATTCAGCAAGTTATTTATTAAATGTCTACTACATGTCAGACTCTCCCTTAGTGTCTGTGGTTACAAATGCAGAAAAGGTCCTTGACCTCAATGACCACACAGTCTACTGGGGAGAAAGACATGAACACAGAAGAGAAAATACAAAAAAATATGGAGGAAGTAGTTTCAGGTGGGCAGATAGGTGGTGCAGCAGATAAAGTGCCTGATGTGGAGTCAGGAAGACCCAAGTTCAAATTAGGCTTTAGACACTAGCTGTTTGACCCTGGGCAAGTCACTTCACCCTGTTTGCCTCAGTTTCCACATCTGTAAAATGAGCCAGAAAAGGAAATAGCAAACCGTCTTTGCCAAGAAAACCCCAAATGGGGTCACGCAGAATCAGTCATAACTGAAACTACAGAACAACAGCAACAGCAATTTCAGGTGGGGAGAGTAAGGGTGAGGAAAGGAGTCCCAACAGCTTAGGGGTTGGGTGGGGATGTGGAGAGACAAGAAAGGCTTCATGTGGGACTTAAGCCGTGCCTTGATGGGAGCTATGAATTCTAAAAGAGTGAGAGCATCACAGACATGTGGGACAGACTGCATAAGGGCACGCTGAAGCTGATGAGGGTTAGATTTTGGGGGGATTTCTAATGAGAAATCCTTTCCAGGTTAGCGTCTGAAAAGAATTACAGGCTCAGCTATCCTTTGGCAGATTTACAAAAGTTTTATTGATTCACAGGGCAAAAAGGGGTAGGGTGAGGAAAGCTGCAAAATGGGGGGGTCAGAGAAAGTCTGTAAGTGTAACGCTCTGCAGCGGACAGATGGCCTGCTAGAAAGACCTACCTGCTAGAAAGGGCCATCTGCAAAGTTCTAAGGGCCAGAGACACATTCTTAAAGATACAAAGCTGTCAATCATGTTCATTAAGCTAATGAGGTGTACAAAGGTGGAGTTAGAGAGGAACCTGGGAGGAGCCAGGGCGTGACTAATACTTAAAGGGACATGCACCCTTCACATCAACTGAGCATGCGGTTTACCCATAATTCACGGGGACATTCCAAAGGGAGGGGGAGCAAAAGGCGGGGTTTTGGCCCTGAAACATCATAATGTCAACCAACAGCCAGATTTGAGGTCAGATTACTTAGGAGAAGTACTTTATCCAGTTTGGGAAGGATGGGTCTTGTTTTGGCCGGTTACTAGTAGTGCCTTGAAAAGAGCCTTGTTATCATAGCTACAGAGATAATGCTTAGTGGCTGGGGGCAGGGGAGAGACAGTTAATGCTTTACAGCTGGGTGGAGGGAGGGAACGGAGCCAAACTGATCTCACAGCTGATGGTAAAGACTGAAGTTACAGCTATGCCACAGAATATCACCCCAAAATATTCAGAGGCACCCCATCAAAGCCACTTGACCTTTCTTCACATATAGACCAACAAAATAAAAAACTTTAGCACAAAGATGAAAGCACACAAATTTCTTCTTTAAACCATCTCTTAAGTGGGGAGTTGGTTACACTCAGGGGTGTGCTGGAGTCAGCTCTTAATCATTCAGTTTTCAGTGTGAATATTTACACCTCAGGAATGCTATTCATTTGTTTTGTTGATTGACTAGACTTAAGAGAGTGACTTACAAAATGTTAATAATGCAGATTAAATTTAAAGGTGTGTCCTATATAAATTTTTCTTTCCCTGCAAGTCGCTTATTAAACATTTAGCAGCACACCACTGGTTACAGCCTTTCTTGTGTAGCTTCCATTAGGGGATTCTAGAACTAGCTAGACCTAGGATCTGGTCCCTGTACTTCTACAAGCATTCAGACAAGAGAACCATAGACTTGGGAAAGCCCCACAAATCATCTGGTGCAGCCTGTACCTGAACAGCAATCACCTCTGCACCGTCTTTCTTGCTACTCAAATAAGCAGATTAAGACACCAGATCTGTAATGCTCCCTTTCCACTTTAAATTAAGAATCATCCAGTCTTGGTTTGAAGATTTCCAGATATAGAGAATTCACCTCTGAGGAACATCCTTTTTTGTGTCAGGTAGTAGAGTGTCAGTAGAATATAAACTCCTTGAGGGCAGAAATCATACGTTTTTTCATCTTTGTATGCCTAGGGCCTAACTCAATGTCTTGCACATAGTAGATGTTTAAATAAATAAATGTTTAAGTCAAAAGTCTCTCTATGCTCAGAAATTTTTTCCGTCATATTGAACACAAATCTTCCTGCCCCTCATCTCTCTATCATTCCTCATTGTGCCCTTTGGGGACAGATCCGTAGTACAATTCTAATTCTTCTTCACATGATAGCCATTCTCGTACTTTTGTGTCTCCAGTGCTCAGCATAATGCCAGGAGCATAGTAAGCACTTAATAAATGTTTATCGATTGACTGATTTGAGAACAATTTTAATGTCACCCTTAGGACTTTCTTCTCCAAGCTAACAAACCCCATTTCTTTCCTTTAAGAGAATTTAGCAAACCTTAAAGAGTACTATATAAATGGAAATTCTTCTTCATCATCTTTATAGAGCAGTGGTTCTCAACCTTCCTAATGCTGACCCTTTAATACTTGGATGTGGGCGCATGTGGGCAGACCCACCTGGAGACGGATAGAGGAGCGGTGTCTCAGTTCCTAAAACCATTGGAAATATGTGTTTTCCTATGGTCTTAGGCGACCCCTGTGACCCCTGTGAAAGGGTTGTTCAACCCCCAAAGGGGTTGGGACCCACAGGTTGAGAACCACTGTTATAGAGCATGATTATGAGGCTTCTCACAATGCTGTTTGTCCTTTTCTGGATACTCTCCAGATTGTCAGTATTATTCATAAAATATGGTACCCAGAACTGAACACAGAACTCCAGAAATGACCTGAGCAGGGAAGGTACATCAGGATTATCACCTCTCGTGTTCTGATCACCACAGTTCTATTAATAATGCCTAAGGTTATATTAGCATTTTTAGCCAGTATGTCACACTGTTGACTCACATGAATTTACAATTCTCTAAAATCCCTGTCTTTTTCACATTCAACATTTATTAAGCACCACCTATGTACAGAGTATATAATGTCTTCTAGACGTTATTTGTGTAACTGATTTTTTTTTTAATTCAAGCATAGGGCTTTGCATTTGCTCCTTTAAATTTTATCTTAAAGTTATATATACTATTGTTCTGTCCAGTTGAGATTTTACTCTGCCATCCAAATAGAAGCTATCTTTCACAGCTTTATGCCATCTGCAGAGTTATAAAATCATCCTAGAGGCATGAACAAGACCAAGGCCTGACCCCTGGAATATTGCCACAAGAGACCTTCCTCCAGGCTGACATTGAGTCATCAGCTAATTACCACTCTTTGGGTCCAGTCATTCAAGAGCTGAATCATAAACTCATAGATTATAAAGCTGGAAGGCATACTAGAAGTCAGCTAGTGTAGCCCCCTCATTTTACAGATGAGGAAAACAAACCCCAGAGCCATTAAGTAATTCACCCAAGGTTACCCCTGTAGTAAGTGACAGAGCTGAGATTTGAACTCTGGTCCTCCATAAGTGCGGCACTCCATACCAAATTGAATACACCTACCTGTCCACATCTGCCCAGTTTGTCTGCAATGATGTCATAAGATGCTTTACTTTTTGAATGTTTAAGAACCCCCTCAAAATACTTATTTTACTCATTGTGTACAGCACTCAAGTGATCACGTTTTGAAACTTCCAACCTTCCTCCTCCATGTCTTAGAATCTCTGGCTTCCTTTTCATACTTAGCCCAGGTACCACTCACCCACCCCAGCTGCTAGGTTCTCCCCCAGAAAATTGCCTTCTGTGAACTGTTATTTATTTTGCATGTACTGATTTCTGTCTTTTGCCTCTTTCAGTAAAATGTTAGTTAGTTGTGAGCAGGGACTGTTTTTGCTTTTCTTCATATTCCAATGCTTAGCACGGTGCCTGGAATATAGTAAGTGCTTAATAAATGTTTGTTGATTGATTAATAATAATATTCATAAATACATATATATGTATAGTCACACATATAAGTAAAGAGGTATGTGTGTATACATATGTGGGTATATAGAAACTATACATATGCATGCATGTGTGTGGACAGATATATACCTCTCTTTTTTTTTTTGCTTTTTTAGGTAGGGCAATTTGGGTTAAGTGACTTGCCCAAGGTCACACGCTAGTGTGTGTGTGTGTGTGTGTGTGTGTGTGTGTGTGTTAAGTGTCTGAAGCCAGATTTGAACTTGGGTCCTCCTGACTCCAGGGCCTGTGCTCTATTCACTGCACCACCTTACTGCCCCTTATATACCTCTCTTTATCTCTAACTATATATACACATATACATATATATATATATATATACACACACACACACAGACTCACTTATATAAATATATAAATATCTGATCCTTGTGACCACTTGGTTATATTTATATCCACTAGGATATAGATATTAGACATAAATACTATTATTATATTCATTTTACAGATAAGGAAACTGAGGTTTAATGACTTGCCTAAGGTCAGGTGGCTAGTAAATGTCTGAGGTCAGATATGAACCAAGGTCTTCTTGATTCTATCCATTATACCACAGATGAAGATTTAGTTTGTAGTAAAGAGGAGACTGAGAAGGGGGTGGGGAGAGGAAAATCTAAGGAAGAGAGAAGAAAGTCTGTTCTGTTTGACTTCAAATGCACATAATTTTGCAAGCACTGGCATTCGTGTGGCTAGATGGGAGACTCAGGGCTGGAGCAGACCAACAGGTGTGGGTGGGTTCCTCAGGTAATGCCTTGAAAAAGTGAGGATTTCTTCAGTGCTGTTCAGAGTAATTCTGTCAGGGTTTTCTTGAGGGGTGACCCTTATGGTGATAAATGCAGTAATCCCTGCATAAGAAGAGTTAGGAACCCAGACTCCCTTTAGGTGCTCAGCTGAAAAGGAGAATTGTTGGCAATATTATTGAATACCTACACAATGAAAACGTTAATCCAATGGCATAAAACTGAACTCTACCCTCCTTTCAGAAAGGCCCACTTTTTTTTTCCTCTTTGCTGATTTTAACTTAATAGTTTATTTTTCCCCAATTCTTTTTTTTTTTTTCAAATTTTGAGTTCCAAATTCTCTCCCTCTCCCCATTCCTTCCCTCATTGAGAAGACAAGCAATTTGTCACAGGTTTTATATAGATAGATAGATAGATAGATAGATAGATAGATAGATAGATAGATAGATAGATATTTCTATGTAACTCGTGCTATGGAAGAAAACAGACCAGAAAACTTAAGAAAAAAAAAAGGAAAGTAAAGAAAAAGTCATTTCAATCTGCATTCAGCTTCCACTAGTTCTTTCTCTGGAGATGGGCAGCACCTTTCACCATAAGCTTTCAGAATTGTCTTTGGATCATTGTATTTCTGAGAATAGCTAAGTTATTCACAGTAGATCATCATACAATATTGCTGTTACTGTGTACAATGTTTTCCTGGTTCTGCTCATTTCATTTTGCATCAGTTCATGTAAGTCTTTCCAGATTTTTCTGAGAGCTTCCTCCTTCTCATCATTTCTTATAGCACAATAATATTCTGTCACAATCATATACCACAAATTGTTTAGCCATTCCCCAACTGATGGACATCCCCTCAGTTTCTAATACTTTGCCACCACTAAAAGAGCTGCTTTAAATATCTTTGTACAGATAGATCCTTTTCCTTCTTGCTTGTTTGTTTTAAATCCAGATACAGAATTAGTAGTAGTATTTGCTGGGGTAAAGGGTACGCATAGTTTTATAGCTCTTTAGTCATAGCTTGAAATTGCTCTCCAGAATGGTTGAATCAGTATACAACTTCAACAACAGTGCATCAATGTTTTAATTTTCTCTCCTTTGCTAATTTTAAATATAAACAGATTTCAGCTCCCAATTCAATACAAAGGCTACTTTGGCCTTGTAATAGAGATTTTAAGCAATTTTAGTGCTGACTTGTTTATTTTGCAAGTTTTAATACCAGAAACAATTAGATACTCCTTTTCCTAAGAACTCACACCTTTTAAAAATATATCTCAACCCTCTAATTTGAGGATTTAGGAGAGCAACCATTAGATAAAAATAAAGCTTCTAAAAATATAGTTTATCCCTTGCCCAAGAGCCATGTTATCTCAGAATCTAGTTATCTCAGGATCAAAGCCAGTAGGGAGCTGTCCAACTTGAATAAGAGTCCTCTCCACAATATACCAAATAAGTGGCCAAGAAGTCTTTGTGGGAAGACATCCTGTGAGAGAAACTCATTACCTCCCTTGGCATCTCATCCACTTTTGAATGACTCTAAATGTTAAGAAGTCTTCACTTACACAAAGCTTAAGTCTTCATCTTCCATTGCTCCCTAGTTCTGCCTTTTGGGACCAAATGGAATTGAGTCATTTGGGAATGAGAGGAGATCTTGAAAATATTTAAGATGAACTTTGAGTAAGATGCCCCCAAGGCCATTTAGGAGGATATCTGCTCCAGATAACCTAGAGAATCTGATGGACATGCCCATTAGGTAAAAAATAGGTGTGTCAGATCTAGAACTCCAGCAGAGTGGGGGAGCATGAGAGTCAGAGGATTGGGGGAAGGACAAGGATCTTAATGAATCTGTGACAGAAGCCTTGCCACCCTGATGCTCATCAATGGGAGGCTTCTCAGAGTTTGTAGTTACAGGGCAGAAACCTTGGTAAGGAGCAGGATGGGAAGGGTTCATGGATTTAGAACTAGAAAGAGCCTCAAAGCCCATCTAGTCACAGAATTTCAGAGGGGTAAGGTACCTTAGTAGCTATTTAGCACAAACCTCCTGCCCTCCTATCCCTTCATTTTGCAAATGAAGAAACTGAAGTCCAGAGATGTTGACTTGCTGAGGGTCACACAGGAAGGAAGTAGCAGAACCCAAGCCCTCTGATAGAGCTGAATTCTTCCTCTCAGCTCTGACCCTTGGGGTCTTTCTGGTTAGTTCTTCTTTCTTGACTCTCTAGTCTAGTCCAAGTTTATTCTATCTTCCTTAGCTTCCTCTTTGGTCTATAAGGGAACAAAGTTCTTTTCTTTTGGGGCCTCAGATGTACTTCTAATTTTTTTCTTCTAACTAAACATGTACTTCACTTCCCTCAAAATTCAATATATACCCCATTGGACCCTATTCCAATAATCTTGTTTTAACTTTATCCCTTTATTGTATCTTAGATTTTTGGGCATTTTTAGTAACTGTTCTCCCATCCAAACTGGAAGAAGTCATCCTGGATTCTCTTTATCTTTGTCTCTGCTCTTATTCTCTGAATCTAGGAAACATGAAAAGTTACAAAAAGGCAAATTTAGGCTTGATTTAAGGAAAAATTTGCTGACAATTAGTGCTATACAAAAGTGAGCAGTAAGTTTCCCTTCACCAGAAGTCTTTGGGAAAAAGCTGGATAAGAACCCTGGTGGGTGCGTCATATATATAATAAGGATTCAATATGTGTTGTCTTTCAGTATGTCATGTTCAGGTATGGGTTGTGCTCTATAGTCTCTAGCTTCTCTTCCAATTTTGGGATTTCCAAAGTATCTCAGAATGTCAGAGCCAGAAGGGACGTTAGAAATCATTTGGTCCCTCCCAGATGAAGAACCTGAAACCCAGAAAAGGAAAGTGAGTTGCTCAAGGAAACACAAGTGTCAAAGCTATGACCTGAATCCTCTGTACTACACTTATCATCTTGCAGTCTCCTCAACTCTACCATTCTGGACCAATTCATCCTAACTATTCTCTATCAACTCCAACCACACAAAAGTTAGTTGTGATAATTTACAAAGTCAAGAAGAGCTCATTTGTCCATGCTCCTCTTCTACCCCATTCTCATTTTTCGTCTCCCTTCTCCTGGTTTTCTTGTGTCTTTCTACTGATGGTGTTTGTGTGTGTGTGTGTGTGTGTGT
>CM053589.1:42107180-42147794 GCA_028646515.1 Pseudochirops corinnae | reverse complement strand
GACTTCTTGAATACACTATTTTCTATAGGTTTTGTGGCAGTACCCTCTCTTCCTCAGCTCCTTTGCTGGCTCATCACCCACATCATTATTTTCCACCCACTCCCTACAACTATGGGTTCCATCTAAGGTTCCATCCTAGGCCCTCCTTCCCTCTCCATCCCCTCCCCTCCCCTCCCCTCCCTTCCCTCCCTTCCCCTCTCCCTCAACTGCCCTGTATTTAATGAATTTGTATGTATTTGTATTCATTAACTCTATGGTTACACTGCACATATTTTACATACGCTTGTGATCTCTCCCGTTAAGATCCTTGCGAGCAGGGATTGTTTTAGTCTTTCACTTGTATCCCAGGCTCCTAGCACATACAAGGCAGTACTGGTAATAGGTGCTTAATAAATACTTGTTAATTGTTTGACTTTAAGAAGCTAGGGAGTGCCTGACCTTAGACTCTTAGAATTAGATCTCAGATATGAACCTTAAAATTCTAACCCTTCTGGGGCAGCTAGGTGGCACAGTGAATAGAGCACTGGCCCTGGAGTCAGAAGGACCCAAATTCAAATGTGACCTCAGATACTTGACACACTTACTAGCCATGTGACTTTGGACAAGTCACTTAACTCCAATTGCCCTCCAAAAAGCAAAAAAAGAACATTTTAATGTCTTTTTTTTTTTTGCTTTTTGGATGGGGGAATGCAGGACAATTGGGGTTAAGTGACTTGCCCAATGTCGCACAGCTAGTAAGTGTTAAGTGTCTAAGGCTGGATTTGAACTCAGGTCCTCCTGACTCCAGGGCCAGTGCTCTATTCACTGCACCACCTAGCCACCCTTAACCTCCTTATTTTTCAAAGGAGGAGACTAGTTTGGGGACATGGATCTGGTTGGAAAATGTGAAGATATTCTACAGTGCAGTCTGTATGTTTTTGATTAGCTATTATCTGAACATCTGTGTCTGGCTTGTTCACCATGCTAATGAGGCCAGGGTTTCAAGGTTCCTAGAAAATTAGCTCTGTTCCTTGCTAGGGTTATAGAGAGTACTTCAGCTTAAATCAGCCACCCTCCAAATGACTTAAGGTTTTAAACTGTCTTCCAAGAGATAAGGTAACCGTTTTCTCTAGTTGTACCTTACTGGTCATTGTGGAAACCAGGTAAAAGAAATCCACCTGTGCAAATCTCTCACAGCTACTGGAAATAGAATCCCAGTCTGCATGTCCGGCTCACTGGGGGTCTGGTATGTCATCTTGGTGTGCAAACAACAACTTGTTCATTCATGATCTCAGAATAAAACATCTTAGGAGCTGGTGCTGCCTGGTGCAGAAGTAGGTCTCAGATGACAGTGGTACTTGCTATTAACTTGGGAGATTGTTTGTTCTAGTCTACTGAATTTAAAACTAAGAACTAAAATCTCAAGTTAAAGTCCTGGCATAGCATAGTGTGACCCGTTTCCTTAACTCCTAAGTTTTTCTCAATTCTAATTTTGGAGCAGTTAGCTCTGAAAATGAATTTGGCCCTCGTGTGACAATCCCTCATAAGATCCAGGTAGACTATGGAAGATCTTATGGAAAAGAGGGGGAAACGTGGGCCTGGGAGTCAGGCCTCAGGGTTCTAGTTTGGGCTCTGCTGGGCAACTTAAGTCTCTTCTGTAAAATTATGGGGTTATTAGACTAGATGATCTTGAAGACTGCTTTCCGCTCAAATATTATGTGATTCAAATGCGAATCAGACATAAAAGAAATGGATTGTAGTGCTGGCGGGGATGGGAGAGATAGAGAACCTGTTCACATTAAATCAATATAAAGTATTAAGTCAATGCAAGGTAACTCTGGGGTAGGAAGTGGCACTATAATTTGATACTGGCATTTATTTGGCCCAGTGATTTAGGAAACATTAGAAAGAGGCAAGAAGAGATTAAAAGTGGGGGGATGGGGGAAGATATTGGTGTGTGTTGTTAGGGCAAATAGAAATTGAGATTTTACAAAGCTGATGTTTTCAAAATAATTTGGAGTGAATAAAGCATGAACCCCAGAGTCAAGAGGACCTGAGTTCAAATCCAGCCTCAGACACTTGACACCCTTACTAGCTGTGTGACCTTGGGCAAGTCACTTAACCCCAATTGCCTTGCCTTCTCCAAAATAATAATAATAATAATTTAGAAGGCTAAGGACAGCATTTCACAGGCAAGTTCTGAAGCATAATTAGAGAAGACCATGTATCAAGAGCCTTGGACATTGAAAGGATAATTTTCTGCCATCCTAAAACTATATAAACTCAAATGACCAAAAGAACAAGTTTTTCCTTTTGTTCTGATTACCGATCACAGCATAGCCCAGATGAGAAATCTCTTGCTCATGCCTCCAGTGCTATCTGCCTTTTTTCTCTGGTGTTGCTTCCTTCTCTCATGGCTGCCAGCTCACATTCTACCACTTCGTCATTTGGCTCAGAACCTGTGCTAATGAGTCTTTCAGAGAACCAAGACATTGATAGTGCTGAGAACATTTGACTCACAGTCTGTCCTTTGGCAAAACCTATATTTTTTTAAAAAATAATTTTTAAAAGCTCTAGACTGAAAAACTCTTTTTAATCCAAATTTCTTCCTATGTAAGATCTCCCAGACTATCCAGCAAGAACTTGGCTGTTCCAGTCTAGATGTTCTCACTTTTGAATGGTTCTGAAAGAGTTTAAGACATTGCTTCCTCCTTTTGAGGCTGGACTCATGCTTTCTCCTTGTCACAGGCTAAAGTAAGAAAATGTTTTTGGGAAGAAAATTCAGGTATTCTATTGGGCTTATGCTTAAATCACTCTGGTTTTTTAAAAAAGTGTTCTTCTTTAGGACTTCACGCTGACACATTTTCCCCTATATTTCTTTCTTTTTTTTAAAGGTTATGACTTCTGCCAGGTCCTACAGTGGTTTGCTGAGCGAGTCGACAGAATCATCCTCCTCTTCGATGCTCACAAACTTGATATCTCTGATGAATTCTCAGAAGCGATCAAAGCCTTCCGGGGCCAAGATGATAAGATCCGTGTTGTGTTGAACAAAGCTGACCAAGTGGACACTCAGCAACTTATGAGAGTCTATGGTGCACTCATGTGGTCTCTGGGAAAGGTGATCAACACTCCAGAAGTGCTTCGAGTCTACATCGGCTCCTTTTGGGCTCAGCCCCTTCAGAATACTGACAACCGGAGACTCTTTGAGGCGGAAGCCCAGGATCTCTTCAGAGATATCCAAAGTCTTCCTCAAAAGGCAGCTGTGCGCAAACTCAATGACCTCATCAAAAGAGCAAGGCTGGCCAAGGTAACCCAAGATAGCCTTTGAAATTAGTCTTTTCTCCCCTGAATTGTTTCCTTTCTTCCTTATCCAGAACAGGAGGGCTCTCTTCCACAAGGAAGATGAGAAATCAGGACATGGAGATTTTCAACAAAATCGTAATGAACGCTTGATATCAGGAAGATCCTGTAGTTGTACTGAAGTATGTCCCGTTGGGTAGTTGCTGTGGCTATGCTGACAAGGAAAGAGTACTGGGATGGTCACCATTTAACCACAATCGAAGAATACTGGCCCATAGAGTGAAGATTTAGAGGGAGATAATCAAATAGATTCTGAGTATTTGGAAATTATTACATCTCACAGGCTCAAGACTATTCCACGCATTCTGGTCATAGTTCAAGGCTTTCCCACTGAGACCACCTAAGAAAAATAAATTCATTAAAGATATTCTGTAGAGAGAAAGGAAAACGACCCTTCCAAGAGAAACAAAGATAGAAAAAGTACTTTGGGTAGAATTTGGTAGAATTTAGTACTTTAGGTAGAATTTAGAATTTAGAATTTTGCCTCAAAGGCAAAGACTAGCCTTTTCATTTAGCAGATGCATCTCAGACAGGTTACATGACTTGTCCTAGCTAAGCATTTTTTGCTCTACCTCAAAACTTTAAAACTGAAAGAGATCTTAAAAAATCATCTCATCTAATATTTTCAAAGTCAAGGAAACTGAGAGGTTAAGTACCATGCCTAAGATCACACAGCTTAGTTCACTGATGGTGCTGTGACTTTCTAGCCAGATCTTCTGACTTCTGACCCACTGTTCTTTTCATTATTCCTGTCCTTTTGGGTACCAAGTGATGGGAACAATAGAGCTACCCTTTGAGTCCTCTAAAGCCAGATCATCAGTGTTTTTGTTAGGAAGAGAATGCTATTGCCTATCACTCATTGTGTTCTGGAAACAGTGAGTCACTTTCTCCTCCTTTACCCACTTCATAGCCGGATCTTCTGGCTGACCTCAGATGCCCAGCCAGTCACCATTCTGTATCTGGATATCACTTTCCTTTGGATACAATGTCCCTTCCCCTCAGCCACCAAGGAATACCACCACCTTTTACAAACTCCAAGATTTCTATTTCTCTTCTAGACTGACTTTGTATTAATGCCATCAGGCTTTTCTCACCTTTCTTTTGCCAATAAAAATACCTTTTTTAGTTCCTCTGCCCCATCTATGCATTTATCAACTTCTGCTAAAAAATACATATTCCACCCGTATCTTTCAGCTGATGTACAACTATCGAGTAATTGGGTGAATCCCCTCCTTGTTACTCTGTCTTCTTTACCAAATCCTTCCCATTCCAGAGCAAGCTGCTTTCTTTCCAAATTTATGAGTGCTCTTGAAGAAAATGTCTTCCCTTGTAGTGAATTCTATTTGTTATCTGAGTTCTCTGCAGGTGTTGTTTTTCCTTCCCTTACCTAACTGATCCAGCTAGGTGGAAGCCTGCCAACCTGCAGGCACCATGATAAGTCTACAATTATAGACAGGTAAACTATGTCACATCCTTTGAAGGTTTCAAAAACTTTAAAACTTTTTTTTTTGGTCTTTTTGGAGTGAGAAAGGTAGGGAAATTGGGGTTAAGTGACTTGCTCAAGGTTACACAGCTAGTAAGGGTTAAGTGTCTGAGGCTGGATTTGAACTCGGGTCCTCCTGACTCCAGGGCCAATGCTCTATTCACCTGTACTACCTAGCTGCCCAACTTTCAAACTTATTATCTAACATTCATCCTAGGAGCCAGCTTAGTATAGTGAAGAGAAAAAGATTGGAAAAAGATTTGGAAGACCCATGATCTAGTACTAATTCTGTCACTAAGTAGTAATGTAACATAATAATGTGTAATGTAATAACAATAATTATAACCATTAATAATGGTGGTTATAGATATAACACTGTAAAAATATTCTCTTATTTATCCTCACAGCAGCTCTGGGAGGTAAAAGCAACTGTATCTCCATTTTACAATTGAGGAAATGTTATGTTACTCATCTAGGTGTCTGAGGCCAGACTTAAAATCCATTCTTTCTGACTCCAGGTCCAGCACTGGACCTGTAAAGTCACTTCTCCTCTCTGTTTGCTGAACCCGTTTCTTTGTTCATTAAATGAATATGGTAATAACTCCCTATTCACTAGAAAGCTATAAATTATCATGTAAGCATAAGGGTCTGGTGGCCATAGGATGATGGGATTTAGAGCTGATGATGTGGGTATTTTACTTTGTAACTTTGCTTTGTTTTTAATTTAATTTCATTTTTAGTTTATGGAATAAAACAAGCATTTCCATAACATAGTACAATAAAAAAAGATGATTTTTCATGAAACTGCAAATCTACTATTGACAACTTGCTATTCCTTTCAAATATACAACAAAATTATCGTTTAAATTTTTTATATCTTTTCTTCTCCCCCTTTCCCCTGCCTTAGCAATGGCTGCCATTAGACACAAATAAGTATATTGGAAAATTATTCCATACATACTTCTATTTATCAGTTCTTTCTCTAGATTCAGATAGCATCTTTCTTCATATGTCCTTCATAGTTAATTGGCAATTAACTTGGACATAGTTCAAGGCTTTCCCATTGAGACCACCTAAGAAAAATAAATTCATTAAAGATATTCTGTAGAGAGAAAGGAAAATGACCCTTCCAAGAGAAACAAATATGGAAAAATTACTTTTATATAATGGGCAAAATAACTTGTTGAAAGTTGTTCTTAAAACAATATTGCTGTTACTGTATACAGTGTCCTCTTGGTTCTACCTCTTTCACTCTTGACTATTTTGTGTGAGTCTAATCATGTTTCTCTAAGATCATCAAGCTCATCATTATATAGCACAGTAGAATTCCATCACAATTACGTAACACAACTCATTCAGTCATTCCCCAATTGATGTACATCTCCACAATTTCTGGGTCTTTGCCACCACAAAGAGAGTTGCCATAAACATTTTAGAACATAAAGGTTCTTTTTCTTTTCTAATCATCTTTGGAATAGACCGAATAGTGGTATTACTGAGTCAAGGGGTATAGGTAGTTTAATAACTCTTTGGGCATAATTCCAAATTTCTCTCCACAATGGCTGGATCAGTTCACAATTCTACCAACAATGAATTAGTGTCCCAATTTTTCCACATCCTCTCCAACATTTGTCACTTTCACCTTCTGTCACTTTAGCCAATTTGATATGTGTAAAATGATATCTTAAGTTTGTTTTAATCTGTATTTCTCTAATCAATAATGACTTAAGAGCATATTTATATGACTATAAATTGTTTTGATTTCTTCATTGGAAAAGTGCCTATTCATATCCTTTGACCATTTATTGATTGGGGAATGACTCACATTCTAATAGTCAACAGAATTCTTTATACATTTTAGATATGAGACCTTGATCTGATAAACTGTCTATAAAAATTTTCCCCCCGGTTCTCTGCTTTCCTTCTAATCTTGGTTGTATTTTTTTTAATATGTACAAGTCCTGTTTAATGTAATCAAAATGATCTATTTTGTAGTCAATTTTGCTCTCTTATTAATTCATTAATTGTTCACCTATCCTTAAGTCTGATAAGTAATATGTTTCATGTTCTTCTAATTTTTTTTTTTGTAAAATCTCTCTATATCTTGGTCATGTATCCATTTTGACCATAACTTGGTAAATGGTGTGCGATATTGGCCCATGCCCAGTTCCCACCATACTGCTTTCTAGTTTTCCCAGCAGTTTTTACCAAATAATGAATTCTTGAGAAGCAAAGTCACTAAAACTCTCATTGGATCCTAGCACTAGAGCTAGAGGGGACAACAGAGATTATCTATCCACCATTTTACAGATTAAGAAACTGAGGCCCCGAGAGGGTCATTAATGTGCCCAAGGTCATATAGATAATAAAGGGCAGAAATAAGATTTGAACCTAGGTTCCCTTCACTCAAAATCCATCCATCTTTCCTTTTTACCATGCTGTTCCCCAAGGTCTAAGTGACTAAAATTTTCATGCCTTTCCTGGGATGTCAAACCCTCTGTCTGAGCTGATGCAGAGAGCTTGGGGGGAGAACCTAGCAAGAGGCCAATCTCTGCTACAGACGTGTATTCTAGCACCATAAATGCAGAAGACCCTTGTGTTGCTAGAGGGAGGATCAGCCTTCCTGGAAAAGACCCAGACGTTTATAGGAGGACAGAGTCTAGTATGTTCTGTTGTGTGATATACCATCTGCACCACAAAGAGAGTGAAGATTAATACCAAAATGACTAGGGAGATGATGGGATAGTTAGAGGGGAAGGAGAGGAGTGAGCAATAGTGAGGGTCACAAAAAGGTTCTTTTCTTTGTAGAGAAGTATATAAGAAGCAAGGGTCTGAACTGAATTATACAACCTTTCGAACATGGCCAATGATTGATCATAAATTAGAATTGGAAAAGGCCTTCAGCATCATCTAGTCCAACCCTCTCACTTTACAAATGAGGAAACTGAGGCTGGAGAGGTTAGGAGATTTGCTCAAGTTCATATAAGCATTGTGTCAGAGCTGGAATTTTTTTTTTTTTTTTTTTTTTTTTTTTTTGCTTTTTGAAGGGGGGAAGGCAAGGCAGTTGGGGTCAAGTGACTTGCCCAAGGTCACACAGCTAGTCAGAGCTGGAATTTTTTATTCAGATCCTTGGATGCCAAATCCGGTGCACATTCTACCACACCACACTGGCTCCCCTTGCACATATATTGCCTGTTCATATGATATTCTAGCTGGAGAAGCTTTCCTTTGCTTAAATATATAAACCATCTGAATTTGTCGTCCTTATGTTATTTATGTTTCATAGAAACTGACCTCTATTTTTTTTTGGTAGCTAAGTCTTTATGTCCCTCCTGACTCAATTCCTCTGTTTCACATGTACACTTTGAAATATTAAGAAGCCTTTTCCAAACATCTACATGTACATATACTATAGATAAAGCCTCTGAGATAGCAGCTTCCTGGCTTTCTGTGTTAATTATGCATTCCATGTATTCCATAAAAATCTTTGTTCCTTCAGAATACAAACTGTTTCAATAAAATATTTAAAGAAGGAGGGGAAGGCACAGAGGATAATTTTTAGAGTCTGAGCATTCCAGGGTCTGAGTTGAAATAGAGTACAGCTGTTCACCATGGCGACAAGACAGTAACCGAAGCAAGTGACCTCATAACCAGCCAGGATTCATCACATATCCAGAAATAAATCACAGTTGTACTAATTCACATTTCTATGTGTTTCATAAAGCACTTTCATCACAGAAATTTTATGATGCTATGGAGGGTAATTATGATTAAAGAATTTGTCCCATGATCCCAGCTAGTTAAATGTCCAAGCAAGATTCAAATCCAAGGGCAGTGTTCTCTGTACTACAGCAAGTGTCTTGTCTTGACATTCACAATGACCAGTTTACTCTTTTGAAGACAGTTTAAAGTTGTTCTGAGAAAGGATAAAACAAGTGTTTGACAGTTACATTTTCATGCATCCTGCTGTTAAATTAAAACCACAGAAATTTGGAGATAGCCTTATGACATGAATTAATATGATTTTTACCAAAATATGTATGATACTTGCTGAATTGCATATGCTATGTTGATCTCTTTCCTTAAAACTCTGTTTCAAAATAAAGGAAAACCTCTTAGTGTAGTGTCTATTTGGGAACCCTAAAGGAATCTTAAAGTCATAGATTTTTGTAACTGAAAGGGATCATCTAGTGACCAATCCTCTCATTTTACAGATGGAGAAACTGAAGCCCAGAGAGGTAGAATGATTTGTCCAAGACCACAGTAGCAGTCAGGTTTTGAAATCAGCTTCCCTGACTCAAAATCGGGTGCTCTTTCCACTATCCCATTCCCCGAGGACCTTTTGCATTCCTAACTTGCTATTTCTGTGACTTGAGGAGACGACTTGCTTCTCTTCACAACTCATGCACAAATGAGTTCCCTTAAAGATGACAATTTTATCCATAGATATTCATGATTACTGGTTCTATTCTTTCAAATACAGTTGTTCTGAGAAAGGATAAAAGAAGTGTTTATGAAACGAGAGTGCGTATAGTGAATTCTTAGTAAATTCCTCTTGAATTCTATTAATCAAAATCAGACTAAATACAGGAACTTACTAATTAGTCACGAATAATATTTTGGCCGGGAAGTGAGCCATAAGCTGCAGAGGGTGAGCCACGTTCATTGTCTGACCGCTGTACCTTTTTTTTTAACACCTTTCAATAGAATAGGAAAGGTTCCAACCCAATTGTTTATGGATTTATGCACAGCTAGAATGAGTCAACATGTGAGGAAGGAAAAGCTGAAAAGAAATAAGAAAAAGATGGGTTGTTTATTTTAAGAGTTTTATAGAATTAGGATTGGTCTTCAAGGCCATTCATTCAGTTTTAGTAATACCTGGGAGTATTCATCTGGCATTGAGCCAGACTCAGTCATGCTGGTTATTTCCTGGTTTTAATTTAGACATTTTGGGGAGCTGCAAAACCTTTCACACACAGGTTTACAGTGTTCTTCCAGTTAAAAGGTCTACTTTTTTGTGAGATTTTTAAAAATATGCCAAATAATATAAATGTGCTGATGAAAATATGCACGTAGGTATGTATGTGTCAGAGTGTGTTCTCTGTGTATATACACATGTACATGTACATACATTAGGGCCCATAGGGATAGAAACTAACATATCTGCAGAGAAGCAGTTTTCAAATGGCCAGATTGATCCTACTCAAGCTTGGGCCATGTGGTGGCAGGAAATCTCACTCGGGGTCCTCCCCATATGAATGCTTAATTAATGTATTTCAATAAAGAAAGAAAGAACTAGTAGGAAGTTAGTAGTAAGTAGTTTAAAAAACCATCTGCTATCATCTGCAACTGCAGTGTGAACAACATATGAGAATGAGAGCAGGAAGAGGTCACTGACATGGGACTGAACGGGCATTTGTGTTGATTTCCTGTATCTTGCTCCAGCTTCTCTGTGTCCTAAGGAATGTCCTGTATCTATTCCCCTGGGCTGAGTTTTGTCAGTGTGGTGCCCACAAAAGGCAAGGAGCTCGGGGATCCAGGCACTGGGAGGGAAGTCAGCCAGTGCCAAGATAAATGCCCTCACACAAAGGGTACAACGAATTGCTGCCTGCCTGAGGCTTCCTAATGAAGTCGTTCCCTTTTCCCTAAGGATGTGCCTGATTCAGAGGTCATTCTCTCCCACATAATGGGGCCCAATCAAGAAATGTTTCAAGGTCGACCCTTGAATAAGTAAGTCCCAGGGGACCAAAATATGCCAAGTTTTTTTTTCTATCGGACCCCCTTGCTCTGGGACCTAATCCTACCCTTCTCCCCACTATTGACAACACACTGAATTCGTGCTTTTCTCATTTCTAGGAATACATTCATCTCTATAAGAATGTGTCTTTGAAATCTGTATTGATTTGTGACCTGCCCATGTTGGGTCCCACTCTTGGTCATCCAGTTTGAGTATCCAGGCCTCTGAACTGATAGAATTTAAGTTCCTTCAGGGCAGGGACTATTTCTTTTTCTTTTCTCCTCTTTTTTGTCTTTGTATCCCTGGTGCCTAACATAGCTCCTAGGACATTTGTTCCATTTGTTGGATCATTTTAGTCATGTCCAACTCTTCAGGACCCCATTTGGGATTTTCTATTTTTTATAACTTTTTTTTTTTCTTTTTGGAGGGGGGAGGGCAGGGCAATTGGGGTTAAGTGACTTGCCCAAGGTCACACAGGTAGTAAGTATTAAGTATCTGAGGTTGAATTTGAACTCAGGTCCTCCCGACTCCATTGCTGGTGCTCTATTGACTGCACCACCTAGCCACCCCCCCCCCCCCTTGGAATTTTCTTTGCAAAGATGTTAGAGTGATTTGCAATTTTCTTCTCCAGCTCTTTTTGTTGTTGTTGTTGTTGTTGTTGTTGTTGTTAAACAACATTTATTCTGAGAAGTCACACAAGAAGCCTGGTGGAGGTGGGCGGCCTCTGGGCGGAGGCACGAGCTGAAGACCCGCCCACTCCCCCAGGGTCCCTGACTAAACGCAGCTGAGCTTCTTTTGTGTGACTTAAAGCCTTTCACTCTTGCAAACAAAAGATAACTCAATGAACTCGAACAGTCTCTGAGATACGATCCAGATCAGGGCCGAGTGGAGAGCCCCTGACTCCAGAACGGCCTTGGCCGAGTTAGAGGTTAAGGTCAGGCTGGCCGCCCGAGCCGCCCGGCTGCGAAGCCCAAGGGCTCTCGGTGGTCCCCTGGTTAATCAGTCCACATCACTCAAGTCTCTTCTTCTGTCTAACCAAATACTTAGCACCTTGGGCAAGTCACAACCTCCCTGGGCCTCAGTTTCCTCATCTGGATCTGCTCTAGGACCTGAGGAAACTGAGGCAAACAGAATTAAATAACTTGCCCAGGGTCACACAGCTAGGAAGTGTCTGAGGCCAGATTTGGACACTGGAAGATGAGTCTTCCTGATTCTAGGCCTGGCACTCTATCCATTGTACTACCCACCTACTCTGTTCTAGGACACATCAGGCCCTTATTAAAGTACCTTTTGTTGTTTGACATTTGGTTATGATGGTACCTAATATAATGCTGAACCAGGACATATAAAGGAACATGGAGAGGTGCTGAAGTTTGTAGTAGATTTGTTGGAAGAGACATTTAATGCAGTTATTTATAGAGTTAAGCAGCTAAGTGACAAAGTAGAGAGAGCACTGGGCCTAGAGTCAGGAAGAACTGAGTTCAAATCCAGCCTCAGACACTTACTAGCTGTGTGACCCTGGGCACTTAACCTGTCTGCCTAAGTTTCCTCATCTATAAAATGAGCTGGAGAAAGAAATGGCAAACCACTGTGGTAACTTTGCCAAGAAAACCCCAAATGGGGTCATGAAGAGCTGGACAAGACCGAAAACCAACCCAAACAATTTCTAGAGTGCTTTGAGGTTTGCAAAGCACTTAACATTATCTCATTTGATCCTCACAACAGTTCTGTAAAGTAGCTGCTATAATTAGCCTCATTTTGCAGATAGGGAAACTAAGGCTTGTCGATTTTAAGGATCACACAGCTAATAACTGCCTGAGATGGGATTCAACCCAGGTCTCCCTGACTCAAAGTCAGCACACTATCCACTATGCCTTGCACTCCCTCTGGGGGCTATTGGAAACTTAATAGCTGAAATGACATTTTAGAATCATGTAGTGATTGGGGTCCAACTATAATAATGATTTATATTTGCAACGACTTTGTGGTTTGGAAAGTACTTTGTAATGTGATCTCATTTGGTCCTTACCATGAGTGAGGCAGCTTTCCAGATGGTTACCACTGATAACTGGAACACTCAAATGTATGCAGGACCTTTCTAATAAGGAGATCTGATAATACACTCTTATTTGTTCTTTATCATCATCTCTTTGCATTGGCATTTCTTTTACAAAGGGGGAAATGAATGTAGGAAGAGGTAAAATGCCAAAGTCACCCTATGAGTCACTGATGGTCAGAACTAGAGCTGGAATTTGGTCATTCCCAGGCTATTGTCCCATTGGCCCTAATTTATTTGGGATTCCAAATTTTCACTAGCTTCACTGGGAATTTGGAGTCTTACCTACAGAATGAATTGGTCCTTTAAGATGTGGGAATAACCCATTTAAATGTCGCTTCAGGCTCTGCCACTCTCTGTATGGCATTAAACAAACTGACCTCTCCAGTGCCTGGCATACAGTAAGTGTTTAATAAGTGCTTATTTTCCTCATCTGTCTTCTTTCTGGGCCTCGGTTTCCCATATATAAAATGGAGCCATTAGGCTGGATGATCTCCAAGGTCTTTCCAGTTCTAAATGTCTATGATTCTATTAATACTTTTCACTTGTGAGCACACTTAATGGTAGGGACCACATCTGACCCACCCTGTGGTGGTAGTCACTGGGATTATTAAGAAGAGAAATACAGGGCTTTAGGAATCACCCAGAAGCTTACAATTCATAGACCTACAAAACTTAGAAAAGTAGGAAGTAATGACAAAACCCAAAAGTGAGTTAAGAGATATATACAGATTGTGTCACCAGCTCCATGGCCCATTACTTGCCCATTCTACCAGGTCAGGGTATATGGCACACCTTTTAAAAAATTTTTTTTTTATTTTAGGTAGTCGGGGTTAAGTGACTTGTTCAGGGTCACACAGCTAGTATCTCAGTCCAGATTTGAACTCAGGTCCTCCTGACTCCAGGATTAGTGCTCTGTCTATTAGTACCACCCAGCTGCCCCACACTTTCTTCTTCCTTCTCTTCTACCTCCTCCCCACTTCTACCAAATCATGGACACTGTCCACAGCAAAGCTCTCTCTAGTTACACCACTAGCCCTTTATTCATGCCTAGAAAGCATTTAAAACCCATCCCTCTAAACAGAGGTTCCTAAACCTAATCCATATCTAAGGGTGACTTCAGCGGCTCAAGAAGTGCCAGAATTTCCCACCCAAAAAAGGGTTAGAACAAATTCACATTATTTTGTTTTCATTTTTTAAACAATGGATAGCATTTTTAGGAAAGAGGCAGTATCACCAAATCACACAATCCCTTGTGAGAACAAGTACAAGAAGGTTCAGAATGACTGCTTAAAATACTCTCAATAAGCATCACTTCCTGCATTATAGATACAACTTTCTATCTGAATCATCTTATAAATCAATCATTAGCATTCACTGAGCATTTGCTCTGTGCCATTGGATCATAGATTTAGCATTGGGTTACAGATTGAGAGGGATTTTAGAGGTTGTCTAATCTAACCCTCTCATTTTACAAATGAGAAGACTGAGGCAAGTGACTTGCCCAAGGTCATACAGATATTGTGTTACGATTGGAACTTAAACCTAGGATCTGTCAGCTCCTAATCCAGAGTCATTTGGACTCAACTTCACAAGACATGGGCCATGGTGAAATTTGATGCCTTCATTTTCCAGGCATTCTAATTTAGCATTAAGATTTTTTTCTCCCAGGGTAGCTAGGTGACACAGTGAATCAGCCCTGGCATCAGGAGGGCCTGAGTTCAATTCCAGACTCAGACACCTAACACGTACTAGCTGTGTGACATTGGGCAAGTCACTTAACCCCAATTGCCCTGCCCTTCCCCTCCAAAAAAAAAGCAAAAAAAATTTCCCCCTCTTAAATCTTACTATGTTGTGCAACTTTCAATGCAGTAGACTCTTGTTTTTTAAATTATTTAAATGATAATATTTAATAATTCATCTTTACCATCTTCAACTGTATCTTTCAGCAGTGATTTTTAAAAAATAATTCAGATGGTAGCCAGTACTATCAAAAGTATACTCTTATGGTAGAAAAACAGGAAGGATAAACAGTGGTTGTCAAGTGCTAGCAAGTCTTCTTTTTTTCTAAATTTGGTTTTCCATTGTTGGTGCTCAGTGTTGGGGCGTGTCAAGTGGCTAAAATAACATTCCCTAAGCTTTGTGAGAGGGAATAGGATGAAGCCAGCATTCAATCAATCAAAAGTTCACTGTGTAAAAAAACAAAACAATTACGATGCCTCTATTTGGTTACCCTTTGTTTCTCTGCCTTCCTACACTAGAATCCTGCCCTTGAGAAGCAGTTTTTGCATTTGTTGGCTTTTATTTAGCTCTCAATGTCCCAAGGAAGTGCATACATCCTACACACTGGCCATGGCCAGTGATGAGCCCAGAGCATGTATCTGTTTACTTCTTTTTTTTTTTTTTTGCTTTTTGGAGAGGGGAAGGTAGGACAGTTGGAGTTAAGTGACTTACCCAAGGTCACATGGCTAGTAATTGTTAAGTGTCTGAGGCTGGATTTGAACTCAGGCCCTTCTGACCCCAGGGCCGGTGCTCTACTCGCTGCACCACCTAGCCGCCCCCATCTGTTTACTTCTTTCATTAATTTTCATTGTTCCAGCAAGATTATAGCCTGAGTCGATTTTATTTTAATAGCATTGCCTATAAGCCACTGTCATTGTCTTTTTCTGTAATTGCTATTCTGATTTTCATCTTCTCTTGCTTTAGTTGCTTGCTTGACTTGTATAGCATATTACTGCATAGAGTTCAAGGTGTTAGCTAAACAAATAGCTTTGACCTGGAACATTTCGGAGTGTGCTCTAACAGTGGAAATTTATAGAAAGGCAGAAGTATTAGGGAAGGGTGTTACTTCTTCGCCACTGTCGGCACAGACATAGCCACCTAATTACAGTGCAAAAAAACTACATTGCTACTTTGTCTCAGTGTATGAACTACACTCAGAGAGATAACTACAGGTAAGGTCTGGTTACTCCCTTTGTACAGGTTAGCTGTCCCAGTAGGACTTTGGTAGTTGGTTGACCATTATTTCAGCCTCTAGAATAGGTAAGCTTTTTGTTGCTTAGAGACCATAAGAATGAGTCCCAGAAAAGATCTTTTCTGTCCAGGGCTCACATCCATCCCTTTATTCATGTTCAAAAGTGTGTTCTCATTTCTCAATTCAATCACTTCCCTGTATTCTGCTCCCAGGATTTTCCCAGAACCCTCCTCTGTGTATCTCCTGTATTCCCTTTTGTCCTGCGTTTGGGGTGGCTCACGTCTGCTATTTTACATTTCTTTGTCTCCAGAGCAAACATTAAGATGAATATTAGTATAATCAAAAATCCGCTCAAATACTTTTAACAAATGTATATTACCGGCTGAATGAAGTATGGACTTCTTGCCCAGTGTTCAAGGCCATCTGTGATCTAGTTGCAGCCTAAATTTCCAGCTTTTCACTAGTCTGTAGATGGCAGACAAACTGGTTTACTTGCTGTTCCCTGAACGCAGCAGTAAGCTTCCTTCCCTGTGTGCCTTTGTTCTTGTTCTTACTTCTATCGTGAATGCCCTCTCCCAGCTGAAGTTAAGCATGACCCCGAGCTTGCAAACCTGAACTTGGGAAGGATAGTGGTTCCCCTCCAAAATGACCTTTTATTTACTTATCTGTGTACATGTTGCATCTACTAATGGGGAAGGCAACCCATACAGGAGGTAAGCGCAGCAAGTCAGACACAAAGGGCTGGTGGCCCTTGGGCTGCAGGAGCAGAGTAGGTGATGATACATCTTTTTGAATGTTTCTGCTAATAAAACCGCATCATTTTCTGATGTGGAGCCATTTGACAGTGCCCAAGGAATTTATGGCAACAACTTTCTATTTTGAGTCTTTTAAAAGCTATGGCTGCTGAGGAGACAGACTAAAGTACCTGCTGAGAGAACAGGAAAGGGGAGGATTTAATGGAGCTTCTTCCTCAGCTGGAAATAATTTAGTATTGGGGTTTAGAAAAGGATGAGCCCCCAGACAACAATGTATGCTAAATGCTTTACTACCCTATCTCAGTTGACAAATAACTATAAAAAAATACCAGTAACTACACTTTAAAATAATAGATTATAGCATAGTAGAATATCTTGGAGCTTTATTTTAATAATGGCCTTGAGGGCAATGGGGGTCTTTTATGTTACTTGGCAAAACAGTGTTTTGTTAAGGCTCTCCCAATCTTTGGACTTGATGGGTCATCTAATGGGAAACTGCTCTATAGCATTGTGAATACAGTGAATAGAGCACCAGCCCTGGAGTCAGGAGGACCTGAGTTCAGATTTGACCTCAGACTCTTGACACTAGCTGTGTGACCTTGGGCAAGTCACAACCCCAATTGCTTTGCTTTCCCCCCTCCAAAAAAATATAGCCTCCTGAATAAATGGTCCGCCTGAAACTTGCCTGAAAACATCCAGTGATTGGGGAGTTTTCCTTGTCTTCTGGTATTTCAATAAAAAACCCCTTCAGAAAAGTTTTGGGGCAACCTGCTGTATGCCAAACTTTACACTCTAGGTCAATAATATATTACACTCCCTAAAGTCTTTGCTACTAAGAGAAAACAGAATGTTATGGGGCTTATTCCCCCACCCACTTCCTCATCCCAACCTTCTGCTTCTGCCTGGACAAGTCTGAAAGGTAAAGGAGAGTCGAAAAGTCAGTGGGTGAGGTCTACAGGTGAGTTACTAGTCTGCTTTGACAGTGACATTCTCTTACATCAATAAAATCCCAGTTCTGCTCTTTCTTTCCTCCTCCCCCCAAAAGAGTCATCATTTGTAATCTCTCTTATGGAAAGAGATAGTGAAAAAGAATCATAAGCTCAATACAACTCAATTTCCATCTTTTCATCTCAGGTACATGCATACATCATCAGCTACCTGAAGAAGGAGATGCCGGCAGTATTTGGAAAGGAGAATAAGAAGAGAGAGCTTATCAGCAGGTTACCAGAAATCTATCTCCAACTGCAGCGAGAGTACCAGATTTCAGCAGGCGATTTCCCTGAGGTCAAATTGATGCAGGTATTGTAGAGGCAAAGGGGAAATCATTGGCTGGCAGCTCTCTGTTTGCTGTGTATGAGATCCATATGGCTTACTCAGGGCCAAGAAAAACGTGCAAGTACCCTATGTGTCCTTGAAATTAAGTAAAAACTTAGCAGTTCTTTAAACCTACTACTAGATTCTTTAAACCAACCTTCCCTCCCTTTAGGCAGTGCAGAAGCAGCCAAAATAAAGGAGCTTTCTGAATTGTCCACAGCATGACTATCTGCCAACGTATGAGAGAAGGCAGGTGGGCAGCTCTCTTGGGTTCCATCAGAGGACCTTGTCTTGACTTTGAACTGGTGTCTTGCTGGTCTTTCTTGAAGGGGAAGAATAGGGAGCTCTATCTCTGCAGCTGTCCTGGTAAAATTGAATGCTCTTACATTCTAATAATTGGCTTCCAGACCTCCAGCTCAAGGAGCTGAATCATAGCATTTAGAGCCATGTAGCAATCTGTGTGATTCACACACTGCAGGTGACTTCTTGCTTCTTAGACTCTCAGAGGCCAGATGACAAATAGCCCAGCGGGTCGTTCGGCCTGACCCTTCTGCCAGTCAGCACCGATCTGCTGGGATTAGGTATTGCGTCCAAGCTCAATGCAAAAGCCACAACAATAGCCAGTGTTTATGTAACACTTGATCAAGCATCATTAAATTTGATCTTCATAATCACTCTTCAAATTAGATGGTATAAACAGTATCATCCCAATTTTTCAGAAGAGGAAACTAAGTAGCTAGATAAACCAGCTGGATGCCACAGTAGATAAAGGACCAGTTCTGGAGCCAGGAAGACCTGAGTTCAAATCTGATCTCAGACAATAGCTCTGTGACCCTGGGCAAGTCACTTAACTCCCTTTGTCTCAGTTCCCTCATTTGTGAAATGAGCTAGACAAGGAAATGGCAAGCCACTCCAATATCTTTGCCAAGGAAACCCCAAATGGGGTCACAAAGAGTTGGACATGACTGAAACACAACAACAACAAACTTGCTAAGTTAGACCCAGGTCTTCTGATAACAAGGCTCTCTCCACTCCATTAGACTGGGTCGCCTTATGTGAGTCAGTCAGGGTTATTTGATTCAACAATGTGCTCCTCCCCCGCCTCTGCCTCTTAGTTTTACCTAGCTCCCCTCAAAGCTCAGTTCAGTTCAAGCACCTTGTAACAGTCTCATGAATAATAACAAATCGTTATCTTTGGCCAAGAGGGTGGTTAATCTGAGGGCCATCCAACAGAATTAGAGCCAAAGGAACCCCATGTAGTCCAACCCCTCTGGTTTTATAGAGGAGAAGAGTGAGGACCAGGTAGGGGATGGCAGGGCTAGGGTTCAAAGTCAGATACTCTGCCTCCAAATCTGTCATTCTTTCCACTGGGAGTTTAAAGAAATTCTTCCATGGTATGAAAAATCCCATCATCTGAATTGTTACTGTTCAATCCTGTCTGACTCTTCATGACTCCATTTGGGGTTTTCTTGTCAGAAATACTGGAGTGGGTTGCCATTTCCTCCTCCAGCTCATTTTACATATGAGGAAACTGAGGCAAACAGGGATAAGTGACTTGCTCAGGGTCACATAGCTAGCAAGTGTCTGAGGTCACATTTGAACTCAGGGAGATGAGTCTTCCTGATCCAATCCTGGTACTCTTGCTCTATGGCGCCACCTAGTGACCAAAAACTTTGACTACTTTCACCTCTTATCATTTTCAGTTTGATGGGTATGAGATGAAATCTCAGAGCTATTTTGGTTTGCATTTCTCTCCTTAGTGATTTGAAGCATTTTCATCTGGTTGTTGCTAGCTTAACATTTCTTCTTATTAGAGCTGTTTGGAACAAAGTTCTGTTTACTAGAACTAGACTGAGATCGAAGAGGCTTGGGGAGGTTCTGGCACTTCAGTGCCGAGTCAGGGGCAGGAGAGGAGCAGAGAAATTGCTGAAGACAGAGAGAAGGCTGAGCCCTCCTAGAGAAGAGGGAGGGAGGAGAGTGCCCTGAGGAGGCCTGACGGGGAGAGAACCACAGCCCTGTGCTCCCTGTACTAAAAATGGTTGTGAGAACGATACCTTACATTTGTGTGGTATTTCTGCAGTATCAAAAATAGTATCCTAGATTTATAACCCAAAGGAAACTTAGGGGTCCTTGAGTCCAAACCCTTCATTTTAAGTGTCAAGAAAATGAAGTACATAAAAGGTTAAGTGGCTTGCCCAGGGTTACACAGCCCAGTAAGGTAAAGGTTTTGAGGGGGGCTGTTTGGGTTTTTTTTAGCCTTTTAAGTATATCCTTTTACTAAATTGGAACTCTCACTTCTGTCTCCTCTATAACAAGGAATGACCCACATCAGCTGATCAACAGCAGTTTTCAGACAAGCTTAGGAGAGAGAAATGAGATCTAGGATTTCAACATTTGTTGGGGGGTGGGGGTGTTTCTCATATTTTTATTGATATCTTTTGTTTTTATATCATCTTCATGTCCAAACATATTCCTCTTCTTCTACCATGTAAGTCACCCTTGTTTAAAAAGAAGTAGTAGCAGTAGTAGTAGTAGTAGTAGTAGTAGTAGTAGTAGTAGCAGTGTAGTAGTAGTTGTCATAGTAGCCATAGTCATAGTTAGTAGTCCTCGTTTGGTACCATACCCACAGATCCCACTTCTGAAAGAAGGCAAGGAGATTCATTTTCTGTGAGCCCAAGCTTGGTCATTGTAATTATACAGAGCTGAACACTTGAAGACCTTTTCAAGGGAGATTCAGTCCTAGAAGGCATGTTAGAGGTTATCCAATCCAATTCCTATCATTCTGCAGATGGGGAAAGCGAGGAATGACTTGTCCAGAGTCCTGAGTGCCAAAGCTCAAATTTGAACCAATTCCTCAGACTCCAAATCTAGGGTTCTTGCTCTTACTCCAGTAGTCTGAGTCTTAATTTGTGACCTTATTATCAAGGTGCAAGTCAGACTCTGTTTTTCAGACTTACTCTAGCTTTACTGCATGGATGTGTCAGCCCCACAGAATGCAGGAAAATATATGACTAATACATTGTGCTGATGCCTGGAAACTGGATCCTTGCATCACTTAGGAGAGCTTTGAAAAGCAAGCTGATGTGCACATTTCAGCAGCAGGGGGCAGCAGAACTGCATCTTCTGATCTAAATGTTAAGGACTCAGGGTTTGAAAGGCTTTGCTTCCCACCCTGCCCCGCCTCCCTAAACCCTGAAGGGTTGAAAATATACCTTCATTTCTTTGTAACAGTACATTTCTGGAGGACTATGGGTGTGGAAAATTACACATACTGTCAGACCCAGAAAATTGTATGTATTGTCAGACCTCTTAATGTGTTGGGTTTTGCTCAAATGCTTTTTTTTTCATATTCTTTTTTAGTCTTTGTTACAAGGGGTGGGCGACTGGATGGGGCAAGGATATATTTGGAAATGAAAGGGATTTTAAAAAGAATAATTAAAAAAAAGAAATGCTGCTCTAACTAGGTATTATGTAGGATTCAATATTTCAGAACTAAAAGGAACTTTAGAGATCTTGTCTGGTCTAGCCCTCTCATTTTATAGATGGGGAAACTGAGGCTCAGAGCATTCACAGACTTACATTGTACCTGTCTTCTTACCCTAAGGTTGTAGTGAGACACATGGTCCCATCTTACCCAGAAAGTACAATAGGTCATAGTTATTACATGAGGCTTATCTTTCCTCTAGATTAGGAAATGACAGAAAACAAAAGTTTAAGTTAAGGAAGAAGTTGACTTTTGTTTCTTAGGGAGCTCATTCTCCTAAAGCATAGATAGGTCATACCATATCACTCCACCACTCAGGAAATCCCCTTTACCTAAGACTCAATGACAAACTCTTCTATTTGCCATGTAAAGCTGTTCCCAGCCTGGTTCCACCCTGCCTTTCTAGCTTTATGTCACTAATATCAGCTGTGCATTTTACAATCTGGCCAAAACGGCCTTGCTGTTCCTCACACATGATGCCACATTTCTTAACGCCATGTCTTTGCGTAGCCCTGCCTGCTGTCATGTACTCCTTACCACCTACGCCTCTTAGAATCCCTAGTTTTCTTCAAAGCTTAATTCAGGCATCATTTTCTACATGAGGACCTTCTCAATCCTTGAAACTAGTAATGTCTCTCCCTACAAATGGCCTCATATTGACTTTGAATATAGGTGTGGGTGTGGGTGTGAGTGGGTGTTGCTTTCCCACAATAAACTCTAAGCTACTTGAGGGCTGGCACTGTTTCATTTTTGTTATTGTATTCCCACTACCTGGCACAGTGCCTCAAACATAGTAAGTGCATAATCGTAATCAATAGTTGCTTGATTGATGGGTCATAGGGTCATAGGTGTGGACAGACTCTATCCAACTCCCTCATTTTCTGGATGAGGAAAGTGAGGCCCAAGGAGGTTAAGCAACTTGACCAAGGTTACACATGACCACAGAAGACCCAAGTATTCTGTTTCCAGGGTATGGACTCTTTCGAGCATACAAGTCTGTTCTCTATGTTCTCATTCCATTAAATAGAACAAAAGAACAGATAAATCTGACAAACTCTCTAGTGTGTACTCAGTCACTTCAATACTCAACAAACATTTATTAGGCACCTACTGCTTAAGCACTATGCTGGGTGCTAGGGATATAAGTACGAAGAATGAAACATGTCCTACTTGCAAGTAGTTTACATTTAATGGTGGAGACAAGTTCATATATAAATGTAGACAAGAATAAATGAAAGAAAAATAAATACAAAATAGTTAAATACAGAGTAATTTGATAGAGGGGACTAGCAGGATCAGGAAAGACATCTTGTAGACAATATTGTTTGAGCCACAGCTTGAAACTGAAGAGATTCTGTGAGGTGAAGGTGAGGAAGGAAGCAATACCAGGCATGAGGATCAGCCAGTGCAAAGGTATGGAGATGGGAGATGGCATATTATATGTGAGAAACAGCAGTGACTAGTTCAGATGGGTCACAAAGTGCTGGAGGACCTGCAATGTCCAAAGAACCTAAAAAGATAGGTTTATGAAGGGCTTTAAAAACCAAACGGAAAACTCTGGGCTGTATCCTAGAGGCAACAGGGAGCCCACGGGAGTTGTTCAGGAAAAGGATAGTTAGATTTGCACTGAAGGAAAATCACTTTGGTAGCATTGTGGGGGATGGCCTAGAGACCAGTTCTGCACAGTGACAGTGATTCAGGTAAGTGGTGATGAGGGTCTGAGCTAAGGTGGTAGCTGTGTGAGGGGAGATAAGGGCTCAGATTTGGAGAGAGAGTGTGCAGTCCAGAATGATGCTATGATTCCAAACCTGGGAGACTAGGAGAATGATGTTGGGCAGTTTGGAAGAGAGTGGATTTGGGGGAAGGGAAGGATAATGAGATGGTTTTGTGTATTTTGAGTTTGAGATGCCTGTGGGACTTCTAGTTTGAAATACTCAGAAGGTTCTGCTCACAAGGAGCAGAACCAGGAGAACACTTTACACCTTGGTGTAAAGAAGGCAGGAAAAAAGCTCAGGGGAGGCCTGGGGGCAGCACAGATAGAGCTGTGTGTCCTCTGCGTGGAAAGAATCCTTCAAAAGGAAGAGTCTCTTTTGGAATGGGAGCTGCTTGGGGCAGGGGCTATGGTGGGCTTGTATATGAGGACCCAGTGGAGCAGTTAGGATCCATTTCCTTTCTGCTCTCCAGCATAGGAACTGTAGAAGCTTCCTGCCTCCTGACTGCAGAGAGCTGACATTTCCCCCCTGCCAGCTGTCTGCATATTTGCCCTCCCCCATATGTGTTCCCCTCAGGCCTGGGCTCCCTCCCACTCCCCCTACCTCTCTGTCTGCTCCCCCATATGAAGGGATTCTTTTGTGTCAACTTAGCATCCCTGGGAAAGGGGCTTGAGTACAGTTTCTACGGAGATAAGGTAGGTGTGTGTATCCACCCCAGAGGAATCTTAACTTGCTGGTCACCAAAGTCCTTGCATTTTTGTGTAGGCCCTTCTCCTTCTCCTTCTCCTCCTCCTCGGCTTGCTTCTTGCTTAATGAAATGTCATGGCAAGCTTGTTTGTCTTTTTCAGTTCTGCTTGACCATCCGGCATCGTTGGCAGAAAGGACCAACCTACAGTTTCAGTGCTTTAGAAATGGGACAGAAAAAATGTCCTCAGCAAAATGTAATCCCTTATGTAGGAGTCTTCAAGAGTTTTCAAGAAGGCTTGTTGTCTGATTATGGCCAGTGTGGAGAGTTCTAGCCTCTCTCTACACTGGCCCACTCAAAAGATTAAGTCCCGTTTCCTGTGATGGAAGGGTTCCCTCACCAGGAGTCAGACTAGGTCTTTTGTCTGGACCTGCTAGTTAAATTGAGAAGCTTTATAAACTCTGATCCAACTTATTTTTTTTAATTAAATTCTTTCATAGAATTCTCTTCCATTTTCTGCTTTTACTTTGTCTGACTCCCTTGGCTCAACAGCTGATTCAATAGATCGGATGCTCAGTGACTGGAGTATTTTAATAGCCCTGCCTCTGCCATAAATACCTTTTTGATGTGGTGTCAAGGCTTCAAACTAGTCTCTTTGTGTAATTGTTAGTTTATAGCCCCTTTCAGATTATAAAGCTCAGTCAAACATGGAAGCAGAGATTGTTAACTCACCTTGTGAAAGGAAGCATTGATGTCTAATTGTAAAAGCATGTGAGATTTTTCCTTCTCCCCCACACATCCACCTTGGAATGGAGGAGGACCATGGGTATTGAATACTCATGGTGTCTAGTTTTGTTTAACTGATTTCCCCCCTTTCTTGTTTATTGTTTGTTAGAAGGGATAACTTGCTGTTTAGGAGGAAAGAAATTGGAAAAAAGGTGATGGAAAAGCAAAAAGTACAGATGAAAAATATTTTAAGTAAGTGGGAAGGCATCTAAAATTGCTGTTTGTTTTTTTGAGCTAGGAAAAAACAACTATGTGGACGGTTCTTTTCTCTTAGAATAATTTTGCCCAAAATAAAGTTGAATCACCTAACTACAGTGACTCTGTCTTACCCTTTTCCGATGTGATTTAGTAGCATTCCTGGACTGAAGGTAGAAAAACATGAATTCTAGTCCTGGTTCAGCCACTGATTTGGTAGGCAATGACCTTGGGACAAGCAACCTTGGATCTTGATTTCCTTATCCGTAAAATGCGGATAGTAATATTTTCTCTTCTTCCCTCCCAGGGTTGTTATGATGTCCAAGTGGGAGAATAATGTGAAAGTGTTTTAAAGAATATATAACCCACATGTACAAAAATATTGATAGCAGCTCTCTTTGTGGTGTCCAAGAAATGGAAATTAAGGGGATGCCTAGCAATTTGGGAATGGCTTAACAAGTCGTGGTATATGAATGAAATGGAATACTATTGTGCTATAAGAAATGATGAGCAGGCAGATTTCAGAAAAACCTAGAAAGACTTACATGAACTGATGCTGAATGAAGTGAGCAGAACCAGGAGAACATTGTACACAGTAACAATCACAGTGTGTGAGGACTGATTTTGATAAACTTAGGTCTTCTCAGCAATGCAAGGACCTAAAACAATTCCAAAGGACACGTGATGGAAAATGCCAGCCACATCTAGAGAAAGAATTGTGGAGTCAGAATGCAGAGCAAAGCAGACTATTTTCTTTTTTATTTTGTTTTATTTTGCTTTTTTTTCTTTCTCATGTTTTTTTCCCATTCATTATTAATTCTTCTATTCAGCATGACTAATGTGAAAATGTGTTTGATAGGAATATATGTGTAGAGCCCGTATCAGATTGCAAACCATCTTGGGGAGGAAGGAGGAGAAAATATAAAACTAATGGAAGTGAATGTGGAAAATTAAAATAAATAATTTAATAACTTTTGGAGAAAAGGGAATATATGACAATGTATAATAATATAGGTGATGTTATCATTACTCTAACATGCTGAAAACACTGCCTCTATTTTAAAAAAGTAAGATGTGTCTCAAGTAGCTTTAATTTTGTTCATTAAAAAATAAATGTGCACTGTGTTTGAAAATCATTTGAGCAGATGGGAAGGGCAGATTTGGGGTCCCCACCAGGGAGAAGGCTCTAGAAAACAAGCATGCATCCAGATTTAAATATTTGAAACTTGCTTTAAAAGAAAAGTCATTTCTCCAGGTCAGCCAGTGAAAAGAAAAGCAATTATATTATCCAATCTTTGGAGAGAGTCTAAATGTCTCTGCAATTTGTCATTTGACAGGAGCAGTTGGAAAACTATGACTTCACCAAGTTCCACTCCCTGAAGCCAAAACTGATTGAAGCTGTGGACAACATGCTGACGAACAAGATCTCCTCCTTGATGAACCTCATCAGCCAAGAAGAACTCAGCATGCCCACTCAGCTGGTGCATGGTGGTGCCTTTGATGGGACCACTGAGGGCCCCTTCAACCAAGGCTATGGAGAAGGGGCCAAGGAAGGAGCTGATGAAGAGGAGTGGGTTGTAGCCAAGGATAAACCAGCCTATGATGAGCTCTTCTATACCCTGTCACCCATCAATGGCAAGATATCTGGTATCAATGCCAAAAAGGAAATGGTGACCTCCAAGCTTCCCAACAGCGTGTTGGGCAAGATCTGGAAACTCGCAGATTGCGACAACGATGGCATGTTGGACGAGGAAGAGTTTGCATTGGCTAAACATCTCATCAAAATTAAATTAGATGGTTACGAATTGCCCAACAGCTTACCTTCTCACCTTGTACCTCCCTCCCACCGGAAATCTCTCTCAAACATAGATTAAGAGACAAGAAGCAGAATGAGGCCGTGTAGCAGAAAGATCTCTGGACTTGGAATCTGGAGATCTAGGATCTAGTCCTCAATTTGCCTCTTTCTCAATGTGTGACTGAGCAACTTACTTCATTTTAATGGGCTTCTGATTCCTTATCTTTAAAATAAGGAGGATGAACTAAATGGCCTTTTCAGTTTCCTTCCAGCTCTAAGTTCAAAGGGTTCTCTTCTAGCTCAGGGGTAGGAAAAGGGGTATAGAGGAAAGAAGGAGAAGGGAGTAAAATTGTCCAAAGGGTTATTCAGAAGCCTAGAGGAACCACAATATGAAATTGGGTGTTGTGGTAATTCAGTGCTTCATCGCTTTCTACTTGAACCACCGAAAACACCATGTTCGACAGGCCTTCTGCACATACCCAGGTCTGTTTAGCATCAATGATTTCTGTAGCTGCTTTTACCCTTCACGGGTAGGTCATGGGGTGAGAGAGAGAAGGGCGGTCTTATTTATTTGGTTTCTGCCATCCTTAGGAAGAGACCAGGGGTTGACTCCACAGTTGCCCCACTGCCTGCTAACTAGAAGAAAACTACTTCTTGAACCCTCAAAACCTAGATTTGAAAATGAGATGTTTTCTTCATTTTGTGTATTCATATCCCTGCTCTAGGCCTAAAGGACCTGAGCATTCACCCTTGCTTAAGTGAGCGCAGTCTGAAACAGCAAACCCTAAAGTTGATTGAGACCATTTCTCCCTCTCCACCAAACCTGTACTCAGTTAGGAAACTAAGGGGAACATTTCTCTAACCATAAGCAAGAATGCTAGCATAGGTTTGTAGTCAACAACTAGTTACTTCCATATGGAATACTTACAGGACCAGCATCCGTTTAAAATGTACCTGTCATCATTTTGTATCAGCAGTCTTCTTTGGATGACCATTAGTAGAAGAGGTTATTCTCTGTAACATTATAATGACATTATATAATGTTATAATAACTTAGAAGATCCAAGTTCCCATATCATCAGCTGGTGACAAAAGCTAATTACTGTTTTCTAAAAGTCAGGGATTTTTATTAATTCCAGCAAAAAGGTGAGGGTAGGGAATAAAAGCCTTGTTTCAAAGACAGTTCACTAACCACCCTCTTTAAAAAGTCAGGCATTGTATACAACCATGCCTTAATTCAGATGAGGTTCGCATTTAACCAAAAATTGTCTGTTTGTCTAATGTTTCCTGTAACTCTGTTCTCTCTGGACCTTTTGTCCAAACTCTTGTTTCAGGAGGATAGTAGTAGTTAGACCTCTACATGGGGACTAGCGTGGGGAAATCACCAGGATGATTTTTTTTTACTTAGATGAAGACAGCAAAGGGTGAAGTCTATCTAGTCGAAGTCCCAATAGTCATAGAAGTCAATGAAATTATAATAGTCCCCATGGCTCTTTCAGAGAAGCCAACTGGTCACCTCTTTGTCCCTTTGTCTTCTGATGTACCAAAATAAGAAATACTAAATTCAAAGGATTCACTGTTTCTGTTTGGAAAGGGTTTTGGGTTGGTTTTTTTTTTTAATCTCACTCCCCATACTCTAGTTTAACTTTCTAAATTTGTTTATTTTAAAGGGAATTAAATACCCAACTATGCAAATTGTTTCCATTAATGAACTTCTAAAACACAATTTAGGTCAGCATTTATAATTCCCTGTACTAAAATCAGAGTAAAAAGTATTTCCCCCCATTTCTGTGTGGGTGTTGGCCCCATTCTTGGACCACAGCAGTGTTGTACTTAAGAACAAAATGGGGCAGGGAGGGAAGGGCGTTAAAGTGTTCAAAAGCTTACTCTAAAGTTTGCTGGATTCTCCATTTAGATTTATTTTTATTCTCTCCTGTTTGACTGATTGTCATGTATGTAAAAACACTTGGTTTTTTTCATATTCTTGAATATATATATATGGACATACATGTATAAACTTTATACACAGAGATTGTGTATGTGTGTGTGTGTATGTATGTGTGTAAAAACAGCACAGTGAAGTGAACTTCACACTGGATTTGGGGTCAGAGGAAACAAGGTTTCAATCCCAGAACTTCTGAAAAGACCTTATTAACTTGTGATGTTGGAAACCTCATTTCTTCAACGGAGCTCAGTTTCTTCATCTGAAAATGCAGAGGTTGAATCTAAACTATTTCCAAAGCCTTTTCTAGCTCTACTTTCTGTCCCACATATGTTCCTGGAAAAAAAAATTAATTTGTGGGTTATTGCAAGGCCCAAAACAAGGGTTTTTCCTATCACAAAGGTTTATTGTATTTTGTACAAAAAGAATCATTATGTTTTCTGAACCATTGATAGTTGAGTGATAGCCCAATAGAAAATATAAATGAATGAAAGCATTTTTTATTATAAGGGTAGCTTGGTGGCACAGTGGATAGAGGGCTGGGTCTGGAGTCAAGAAGACTCATCTTCTTGAGGTCAGTTCTGGCCTCAGACACTTACTGAATATATATGTGACCTGGGCAAGTCATTTCACCCTATTTGCCTCAGTTTCCTCATCTGTAAATTGAGCTGGAGAAGGAAATGGCAAATCATTCCAGTATCTTTGCCAAGAAAACTCTGGGGTCACAAAGAGTCAAATACAACTGAAGATGACTGAAAATGTGCCAAGCACTGTGCTCAGTTCTAGGGATAAAAATACAAAATTTGAAAGGTTTTTCTTAGGATTTTGGTTTTTAGGGTGTTTTTTTTTTGGGGGGGGGTGGCCTTTTCTTGTATCCCTGGCACTTAGCACAGTGTTTAGCACGTGGTAAGACCTTAATAAATCCCTAAGGAAATTTCTCTAAAGGAGAAAATAACACCTAAGGGAATGGTGGGCACAGAAGAGAGGCTCAGAGTCTGCCGCAGGGCAGTAGCTTGATATAGGCCCTTTCCAGAAGTTCTCTGAGTTAGAGATGGGAGGCAGTGGGGACAGACATGTGGATGAGCGCAGAGGCTGACTGGCCCAGATTGACTGGAGTGAAAGCCAGGCTATGTGGATCCAGGGATTCCAGATTTGGGGATGCAGTATCTGTCTTGAATGGTCCTCCTTAGAAGGAAACAGAGCACCATGGTTTATCTGTCTCTGTGCTCTTTTGGGCTGCAGCATTGTCTTTACCAACAGCAGACTGAAGAAACTCATGTTTCCATTTTTCTAATAGCCCAATATAAGGAAATTGTTCCCATTGAGAGGTTGATGGGAGGAAAAGAGTGAAGGACAAATGATTTTTAGAGGGAGGATGGGAGCATGCCAGTTTCTTATCTTAGCATCAGGGAGCCACCAGTGACATCCAGCCCACAGTGTTTTACGACTGTATCCAAAAGACCATGCAGATTCCTTATTCTTTTGCATATATAATGGAGTTGGAACATAGCTTTGTTCTAGTTACTCAGTCTCTAACTTAGGTCTAGATTAGAGAGGCAAAAGCAGACCTGTCTCCAGCAGCTATAAATCATGTAGAGACTTGTTCTGTTTGGTCCCAGAGAACTGAGCAAGAACCAATGGGTAGAAGTTGCCAAAAGACAAATTTAAGCTTGCTCTCAGAAAAGACATCCTCAAAATTTAGAGCAGTCCAGAGATGGAATTGACTGCATGGAGTGGTGAGAGGTTCTCCATCATTGGAGGTCTTCAGACAGAGGCTGGGTTGCTGCTTATCCAGTATGGTTTGTGTGATAGGGTTTCCTTTCAGGTATGGGTTGCACTATGTGGCTGTTGAGGGCCCTTCAAACTTAGATTCTGTGGTTCTTTCTCAGTGCCCCTTCCTTGGTTTCACCTACTATCTTCTCCAAATCAACAGCTGCCAGTGAAACTTGGGAATGTGGCGGCCTTTGGAGTATGGTGAAACTTGGGTGCATAAAGAGGGATTTCAAATGAGGACCTGAAAAACTCTTCTAGTTCAATGCCCTCCTGAGTTACTTAATGGAAATGGGTTTTTTCTCCTTTGTAATGAAATTTTTAAGATTCTGAACTTAGAACTCCCCCGAAAAAAGCATTTTTCTAAACACAATACAAAAATAGAGCTCCATATGAAACCATAAATCTCCATTTCATACTAATTAACATTTCAAGTATATAATAAATTCTTTATATTCAAAACTGCCCTGCTTGTCTGTGATTTTAACGGAAATGTTTCTAAAATTCCAGCCCCTACACAGAAACTGTTTCTGGGCAATTGATGGCACATACATCTGTTGCCTTGAGTTTAGAAAAATTGCAAACTCTTCCAAAGTAAAAACCCTAGGGTAGTATTCCTACTAATTAGGCTACTCTCCCATCTAGTTACTCCAGAAATAAGATAGTAGATTTTAAAATTCCACTTGCCTAAATTTCACACAATTCCATGCAGATATCAATGGGGAAAAGATGCTGCTTCTGCCTTACCCCGCAGCAAAGTCCTTTTTGCAGTCAAATACCTTGTATCAAGGCTACTCAGCTGCTTTTTCCTTCTCTCAAGCCTCAGCAAGTCACCTTGCCTGCATTCTTGATGGCATCCACTATTTAACATGGGACCCATTTGGCTTAGAAGACTTCTCTCAACTCCTCAGTTCTAGCTTCTTAGCTTCTATTGAGATGGCTATCACCTGACAACAAGAAGCAGAGACACTCTACATCTTAAGCAAAACAGCTAACTAACTGTTGGGAGGCAGCATGATGGATGGAGTGAAAAAGAATTCTGGCTTTGTCATCAGAGGACCTGGATTCAAATCCTGATACCTGTATAACAACCTATGTAACCTTGGTCAAGTTTCTTTTTTTTTTTAATTATTTTATTTCTCTTTCATTGGTCATGAATTTTTGTTTTTAATATTAACAATTTTACTTTATTAACTAAGTTTTCCTATTTTTAAAAGTTCCTATTGTTTTCTTTTTTAAAAAATGTTTAACATTTATTTTTCTTAATTTTAAATTCTAAATTCTCTCCCTCAATCTTCTCCCCTACCCATTGAGAAGACAAACAATATAATACCTATTATTCTTGTGAAACATTTGCAAACATGCAAAACATTTCCATATTAGCCACATTGGGGAAAAAAAAAAAAGAAAAACCAATATGCTTCAATCTGTACTCAAAGTTCTCTCTCTGGAGGTGGACAGCATTTTTGATCATGAATTCTTTGGAATTTTCATGGATCATTATATTGATCAGTGTAGCTAAATCTTTCACAGTTGATCATTGTTACATTACTGTTACTGTATACAATGTTCTCCTGGTTCTTCTCGCTTCCCTTTGCCTCATTTCATATAAGTCTTCCCAGGTTTTTCCAAAACCTTCCCCCTCATCATTTCTTATAACACAATAATATTCCTTGGCCAAGTTTCTTAGCCTCTCTAGTGTATAGTGTCCTTGTCTGTAAAATGAGGAAGCTGGACTAAAATTCTTCTAAGGTTGCTCCTGGGGGAACATAAAACCTGGGGAGGAAGAGCTGAGCTCTGTTAACTACTGTGAATTGTAGAATCCACAATCAATGATCAGACTTTTATTTCTTCTGGTTTTGTGAACTAAAGGGTTGGGGGACAAGGAGCATAGCAGAAGTACAATAGCTTCTTTCTATTTCTCAAATCCTTTCCCCCCCAGAAAAGACGGCAAACATTTCATGGGGAAGGACCTACACTGGATTATGCTTTTCACACCTGTGCTCAGCCTGTCTTTCTTTTCTTCAAAATACAAAAGCTACTTTCCCTTTCTCACATGTCCATAGCAGTTCTCTCTGGGCACCACCCAGGAGTGCTCTGTGAATCTGCCTGCCCTTGGCATAGGCACTTGTGTGACTCTGACTCATTGCCCGACAATATGCCACCCTGACCTTTCCACCCTTGCCCTTCTTCCCCGTGCCCAGTGCCATAAGCAGCACATATTTCCTAACTGATGAGAGAGGCATTTGACTCTTTGTTTACTCCATGATAGGTGGCTGAGATCAAGACTCTCTTCTTGTCCCAGACAATGCTTAGTCTACTCAAATAAACATGAACATAACCTCAGTGCATATTAACTAATGCTGTGAGAATATATAATATGCTTCTATTTTTGTGTAACCATTATCTGGAAATGATGTGTTTTTTAACTGCTGATTAATAAACTTTTAAAAATTACAGCCTTTTCCCCTAATTTGAGTTCTGATGAATTTACAGTGTGTGGTTTACACTGTATGGTTCAGAGGCCAAGACTGGCAATAGTTCACCAGAATACTGGGGAGGGAGAGGGAGTGTGCGGAAGTGAAGGAGTCAGGGGCCCCAGGTTCAAATCTAAACTCTGCTACTGCCAAATCACCTTATACTGGGCAAATCATCTCAACTCTCTTGTAAAATGAGAAGTTAGATAATAAATAGAAATCGAATGCAGTACTGCTATTATCCATTCTCAGGAATTTAATAATAACAGCTAGTGCTTTAAGGTTTACAAAGCTTTTGGCAAATATCTCATTTTATACTCACAATAACCCCAGGAAGTAAGGATAATTATCATCTTCATTTTATAGATGAGGAAACTGAGGCAGGCAGAGGTCAAGCCACTTATCCAGGGTCACACAGCTGTCAAGTGCATGAGATCAGATTTGAACTCAGATCTTCCCGATTCCAGGTCCAGAACCCTATCCACTGAGTCATCTGGCTGCCTAAATTAACCAGTTTTCTCATAGCATTGCATAATACTCTAACAAGACATAATGACCTGTCACAGTTTGGGTTGGAAGACAGTTTTTCCAGAGATAAGGCAAAGAACTGAATACTAGAAATCTGGGACCAGCCACGGATGAACCCTCCAATCAGCTAACTCCCTTGACTCCTTAATTAAGCCCAGGCTTTGCCCAGTGCCGATTGGGTCTAGCCAAGAAGTTCTTGACCTATGGTCTATGAACATTTTTTTCTTTTTAGATAACTGTTTCAGGGTTGGAAGCAGGGCATATCATTGGGGTGGGGAGGAGGTGGGGTCATACTGTCTCTCCCAGAGCTCTCCCTGTTGGTAGAGCCTCTTCTCCACCATGATTTCTCCCCCTTGGTGGTGGCTTTGCTCTTCCTTCTTTATACTCCATCTTTTGCTGATCTATCTAATCCACTTCTGTGATTTCATTGATGATTTCTATTTTTTTCCCAATTCAAATTTTATTTCATGTGAGAAAATATAACAAGTATAATTGAATTTAATTAAAATTCTGAACAAAATATTTTTTAAAGTTATTAATGTAAATTCATGCAAGGAAATGAATAGAGTACTACAGGCTATTTCACTGACCCTGTTTTGCCTTGTATCATGGCAGTTCATTGATGACTTTTATGCAGATGTCTGGGTATATCCACTCTCCTTACTGAGCTTGAGTTGACAGCTCACTGTGCCCTCTCCAGACTACCACCACTACCTTAACCACCATCTCTCTTAAGACCCTGATGGGATGGACAGCCCAGGATCTTGAACTTAAGAGCCTTGGGAATAGCAGTGTCCCCCAAACTACCAGACCTACTTCTAGCCCAACCCTTACCTCTTCCCAGCTTCTCTATTCCTGGTGATGGCTCAGCCATCTCTCCAGTGTTCTCCAGTCTTCCAGGTTTGAAACTTCTGAGCCCTACTGCCCCCAATTTTTCCACTCTCCATCACATTCATATCAATCAGTCATTGAGTATCCATCAGTCTTGCTTACTATGTGCCAAGTGCTGTGCTAAGTTCTTATCTGATTAACTGCCAAGTCTTCTCCCTCCTTTCTCCCCACTCACCCAGCCATTACTTTAATTCAAGCCTTCACTGCCTCTTGGCTTGTGATGGTCTCCCACTTGGTCATTTCATCTCTCCCCTTCTTTTATCCATCCTCCACACAATTGCTAAATTGATATTCCTAAAGGACATATCACTCTTCTGCTCAAGAAAGTTCAATGGTTCTGGGTGTCTTCTCTTGCCAGATTTTTCTTTTTTTAACTATGTAAAAGAGTCCATTTTTTGTCTCATTTCTTACCTAGCTTTAATCACTGACTGAATGGGCATCGCCTCAGTTAAACTGAGACCTGGGAGAGACCTTAGCTTAAAAGGACCAAGGTCCCCTCACTGCATCCAGGGCCATCTCCAGTCCTCCTGATCTGTATTTGATGTTAACCTTCAAAAGTTTGGCTAAAGGAGACAAACACATAGTGATATACAGTTATTTCCTTTTATTCCCTTAAAACTAGTGAGTCAGAAGCTAAGTTCTAACTGCTGAACAAAAGAATGAGAAAGCTTAAATGTCTTTTAGAACCATCCCAATTCAGGGTGGCTGTGTCACACGATTTTACCATCTCCATGTGTTTGCTATCCATATCGTGAGAAAAGAAGTTTCTTGGTTGTCAATACAAATTGACAAGACAATGGATGGAGCAGGGTCCATTTGGAATTTATGGTCTCAGAATGTCTCTGTTTTCCTCCCATATGGAGTATGTCCCAAGATAAGGGAAAATCCCACTTCCAGCCTTATCTGGTCTTTGGAGTTGCTGACACAGGAAAAGGTATTTTTAAAGCAAAGCAGTCTATTTGATTAACTCAGACTTTGGCCAAAAATATGATATTTAATGATCATCACTGGCCACTGGGCCCAGATGGCTCTGGAGGAGATAATGAGGCTGGTGACTTTGCACAGCCCTTCCTCACTGAAATCCAATTCACTTTCATGTCATGGCATCACCTTCCTGATGTCATGGTCCTCTTTGAGAAAAGACAAACAACAGATTTCAATTAGTAAAAGGAAAAAGGAATGTGGGATCAAGAGGTCAAGGATGAGCAATAGAGCAGGAGAAAAAAGGACATTCCATAGGGCAGAGGAGATAAAGGGAATGGGAGGGTGGGGCCAAGCAGGCTACAGATGAGTGTAGTCAGGGAAAGAATTTCCACCTAGGCAGTAGGAAGTTCTGAGAGACAGCCCCATTCACAGGGGCATCCCACAGTATTTTAGGCAATCCCACCCAGAGCCAGATAATCTATAATCAATCCTCCTGCATCTTGTTGAGACGGTCCCAGAAACTCTTAAGACTATCAAACATCTAATTCAATTCTTTAATCTTACCGATGCAGACACTAAGGCTCAGGAATATAAAGTGACTATCTTTAGGATCACAAAATAGTAATGGCAGATTCAGGACTGGAATTCAGGTATGCTGACTCCAAGTCCATTTTTTCTCTTCTCCATCATGTTTGTGATAAAGGAAGAGGTCTGTCTAGACTCCATTTCCCCCAGTTCTACCACTGACTCTATCTAAAAATATAATGAGATAATCTTATGAAGTAGGGAGTTTTCTTGTAATTGAAATTATTCAAGCAATGGCTGGCTTATCAGTCTACCAAAAGTGCTAGAGACTAAATTGATTGCTAAGGTCCCTCCTAAATCTGAAATTTCTACAATTCTTTGACTTCCAACTTTGGGTCTTCACGTCCCTTATAGATATAAATATAACTATTGATAATAATCATAGTAACAGCCTAAACAAAGACAAACAAATAATATAAAAAGTGAAATCTAAGCTATTAATATTTTGACACGTTGAGACATGTGTGGGCATCGCTATAGCTCATAATCCTTCCAGGCCTTTTTGTCTTTGTAATCTCAGTGCCTAGTACAGTGGGAGGCATTTCAGCCATTTTTTGGTCGTGTCCAACTCTTTGTGACTCTATTTGGGGTTTTCTTGGCAAAGATACTGGCGTGGTTTGCCATTTCCTTCTCCAATTCATTTAACAGATGAGGAAACTGAGGCAAACAGGATTGAGTGACTTGCCCAGGGTCACACAACCAATAAGTATCCGAGGTTACATTTGAACTCAGGTCTTCTTGACTCCAGGCCTGGCACTCTATCCACTGTGTCACCTATTAGCCCTGGGAGGCATAGGGTATGTGTTTAATGAATGCTTTTTGATTGACTGATAAATTGATCCTTTTTCCATACAATTCTAGTCCATGGTCTTTCCATCAAAATGTACGAATGAAAGATAGATCTTTGTAAAAATCAAATAAAATTAATTTTTAAGAAATGGATTGGTATGTCAACCCATAGATTTTGATAAAATATATGTTTTTTTAAAAAGTCATAACAATGAAAGCATATTAACTGTGTCTCTTTCTAGTCTCTGCTCCATCTGTCTACTTAGAAAGTTTTGTTCTCATTATTTCCATGTAGGCAGCATGTGGGTTGTTATAATCTGCATTCTGAGTTCTGTCTCCCTTCAAGTCAGTATTTCCATATTTCTCCATATTCTTCCTATTCATGTCATTTTTTGGGGAAGAGCAATTATGTTCCATCATAATTAACATTCCAAAATGTATTCAGTCATTCTCCGATCCTTGGACATTTAGATTGATTCCTCTTTGGTCACAATTACAGATAAAGTAGCTATGAATACTTTTGTAAAGATGTGCCTTTTTTTTTCCTTTTTAATTGTATCTTAAGGTAGGAGGGTGGATTGATTAGAGTGCTGAGTTTGGCTTCAGAAAAACCTAGGTTTAAATCCAGCCTCCCTGGCAAGTCACTCTATAAAGCCTTAAGTCGTCCCCCTAAGATTGATCTACCAAATCACAGACCTACTGAGGTTGCACTCTGTATCAGTGGAGGGAATTCCCACACCTGGAGTTGGTGAAGAAATGTGTTATTGAAGAGAGTACCCAGGCCAGATGTTCCCTATGCTGGTGAACCTTCACACCCCTCTTTTGTAACACCCTGGGATACAGTCCTGGTCTCTGGCATCTTTAATGGCATTTATCAGCATTGCCTGACAAGCTCATTTATTACACACCTGGAGTGAATTTGAAGGCCTTTGCAAAATGAGAGGAGTGGGCTGCATGATTTCTAAGATCCTTTCTAGCTTGCAATCTCCATGAGCCCCCATGATGAGCCCTATGAGATGCTATGCTGGCTGACAGTGCCAGCTGCATTAGGTAGCATCTCCATTTGATGCCACCTCCTAGGGGTCTCTTTGCCCAGAATCCATCCCCCTTCAGCCATGTGTCCCTGGAGCAAGGTAAAGAGGTGGCTAATTCCTCTCCAGCATTCTCATGCCACCCTCTTCTCTTACTGGCAGTGGGATGGGCAGGTGGGGGAACAATGCCTCCTGTGTCCTGCCTTTCTACCAGTCTGGCCCAAGGGGAGGGACAATGGCCTGGCTTCAGCCCTGGACTCTCAGCTTTGGCTCTCCCTCTCTACCCAGCTGCTTCTCCAATCTGCTGAAAAATAACAAAGTGCTCAGAGAGGCTCTTTCCCTTCTCCTGCCCAAGCCATCATAAGGTGAGGACCTGCTATGCTATCCCGAACCCCAACCCCTCATCCCAATTCAAATCAGGGACCTATATGCAATTATTGTGGCCATAGGGTGGGAATCAGGCTGGGAAAGGACTGCAGAGGAATTTGGACAGTTGGGTATCAGGACCTGGGTGCCTATACCATAGAGACCCTGCATGGGCCAAAGGAAATTCTGAACAAGGGTGGGATAAACAGGGTGTCTGGGACCTTCTAGGGCTGGGATCCCCTAAGTAGATAAAAATATACTGATAAATCCCGATTCTAATTCTAAGGCCATATATTTTTCTCTCTCCCATCCCTTTTCATCCATAAAATGAGGCCTCAGTTTCCTCATCTGTAAAATGAGAGATTTGGGCTACATTGGGGAGGAGGAGTTCATCTTTTTTGCATAGACCCCTTTTGTAATCTTAATCAAGCCTGTGGATCCCCTCTCAGAATCGTGCTTTTAAATGCATAAAATCAAATACCTAGAATTACAGAGGAAACCAATTAGATTGAAATATAGTCATTAGAACACTAAAAATTCCAAGTTCACAGAGCAGGTGAAGAACCCATAGATTAGATGATCTCTGAGCCCCTTCCAGTTCTAATTCTATGACTTATTGATTTTATGATCATTTTCTATAGTTTATAGGGATTCTTTTCAGGGAAGATTCTTTTCCCCAAAGCTTTGAGGAAATGAAAATTATCTCCTTCTTATTAAAAAAGTTTTTTTAAGAGAATGGGGGAACCCCTCTCCTGTGAATCTGTCTGCCCCACCCTCCCTAGCACCCAAGATGGGAAGAGAGTTCCCTCTGGTTCCTCTTGGCAGGAGCAGTAAGACAGCACAGCCTTGCCTGAGATCACCAGGTGGTGGGTCTCCCCAGCGTAACTCCTAACATGGACTCAGAATACGAGCAAGGGCACGTTCGTAAGCTGCAGGCACAACACATGAGAGTGCAAGAAAAAACTTTCACCAACTGGGTCAACAATGTCTTTCACCAAGGCAGGGTAAGTATTTCTGTCCCCCAACCCGAGCCATGTCTCTCTCTATCAGTGGGCTCCCTCCTCTTCTGCCACATCCAGCTGTATGACTTTGAGCAAGTCATTTAATCTGGAGGAGGTTGTGGTCCAGGGAAAGAGTACTGGCTCTGGAGTCAGAGGAGCTGGGTTCGAATCCTATTTCTCACACTATCTTGTGACCCTGGGCAACTCATTTGGCTTTCCTGTGCTTCAGTTTCCTTATCTGTAAAATGAGGGAATTGGACTAGATGGCCTCAGAGGTCTGTTTCAGATCTAGTTCTGTGATCCTAGGATCCATGTTTCAAATCTGCTCCCCTCCCCATAACTAAAAGTTCAGCCTCTGAAGCCCTGCCCCTTGGGGTGCTCTCTTAGTGCTGATGCCCACTATACCCCTTTCTCTCCCTGTAGAAATCCCAGCACTGCCACTGCGTGTGTTGATTGGGGGGAGGTGAAAGAGGGGATAGACAAGACTTCCCAGGGCTCAAGATGCTCTGTGAGTCCCTGGAGCTATAGAGAGAAAAGCTAACCTAGGCCAAGTCTCTGTCTCCCCCTTTCCAGGCTGGCATCAAGATCCAGAATATGTACATTGAGCTGGGAGATGGTACCCACTTGCTGAAGCTGCTTGAGCTCATCTCTGGGGAAGTGCTGCCCCCACCCAACCGGGGACGAATGCGAGTGCATTTCCTGGAAAACAACAGCCGGGCTCTAGCCTTTGTGAGGTCCAAGGTGAGGCCAGAACCTCAGATTCCTGAACCCAGGGCAGTAGCTAGCTCTGAGACTTGGAAGGCAAAGAAAGATGGAGAACAGCAGAAATCAAGGGCCATGCCACCTCCTCCACTCTCCTCACCTTGAAAACACAGGTGTAGCTTAGAGAATACTTCAAGTCACATCAGGAAGGAGTGATCTGAATATAAATAGGAGTTTGGATTTATTAATACCTATTCTAAGAGAGAACGCTTTGTCAGGAGGGCTACTTGGCAATCCTGACGGCTGAGTGCCAGATGTTTGAACTGTGGAATGCAGGAGTGAGGAAAGAAAATGGGGCATTCTGTAAGGCAATGCTGAATAAGGCCGAGAGGAGGCAATTATAATAAACCATTTATACGACGCTTTAAAGTTTACAAAGAGTTTAGGATGCATTATCTCATTTGGTTCTTAGAGGTGAGTAGTAGCCAAAGGATTTATCAGGGCTTCCTGTGTACTAGGCACTGTTAAGTTCTTGGATTACAAACACAAACAGAAAGACAGTGCCTGCCTTCAAGGAGCATACCTTCTTCTAGGAGAAGATCGCAGGTAAAAGGAAGCTTGAAAGTGGAGTGGTGAGGGGGGCATGCACAGGGGCACGGGAGAGAAAAGCCAGAAGGGCAGGGGTGAAGTCTGGGGAGGAATAAAGGCCGGGCTGGCCTGGGCACTTTCCTTAAAATGGAAGATCTGAGAGGAAACAGCCAATCAGAGGAAGAGGCCTCTGGGTTGAAATGTGTTTCTGGGGTGAGAAATCTAGGGGTGAACCGAACTTCAAGGGTGAGGAGGCTGCTGGGGCTGGTAGAGAACATCCTAAGAGTTAGGAGTGTAACCTGGAGAGGTGATTATGCCTGTTTTTACATATTAGGAAACTGAAGCTCAGCTAGCTTAAGTGAGTTTCCCATGATCACAAAATAATTGCTAGAATCAGGATTCGAACCCAAGTCTTTCCTAATTCCAGGTCCAACTGTCTTTAAAGATGTTTAAATTTTCTTTTTTATTATAACTTTAACAATCATCAACAAATATATTATCTTTTGCTATGCAATGACCAAGAAAGAATGTCTGTGGCACTATGGACTTCTGTTATCTACAGCTCTTTTTAAAAGCATATATTAAATTTAACACAGTAGTAATAACATTACCCTTTTTCTTTTTTTTTTTTTAATTTACTCATTTACTTTTAATTTACAAGATTCAGTTCCACAATCACTTGAGTTTCAGATTTTCTCCCCTCCC
>CM053589.1:42090452-42106680 GCA_028646515.1 Pseudochirops corinnae | reverse complement strand
TGTGCGTTGTTGAGGATAGTCCAGTTTATCAAGGTTGGTCATCATATGTACGATGTGTCTGTGATTGTGTACAGGTTTTGCCTGGTTCTGCTCTTCTCACTTAGCATCAGTCCGTATAAGCCTCTCCAGGTAAACATTACCCTTTTTCTAGCTCTCTTTCTGAAGCACAAAACTGCTAGGACTTATTTTAAAGAAATAAATCAGACGTGGTATGATTGGCTTCAGGGAATAGATATTGGGAAAGACTGGAAAGGAAGAGAGGAGAAGGATTTGGCTATGGACTATATGTCCAAGAATGAGATGGGGAGTGAGGGAGTGAGGGAATGAAGGACAGCAAGAGAGAGAAAGAAAAAGAGAGAGAGAAGAGACACAGAGAGAGAATAAGAATTTGGAACAGTACACCTGTGCTGTTCTATGCAATAATGTCTATTCACAGACCTTGTAAGAGCCACAAGTACAATAGCAAAGCATTTAATTAAAGCCTTAAAACCACGTAAATAGTAATTGAGAACTTAAAAAAGTTGTTGTTGTCTAAAAAAAAAAACCTCTTTCTTCGAAGCAACTTTGTAAGGCAGATAGAGCAAGTATTCCCATGTTAAAGATGAGGAAAGCAATGCTTAAAGGGTTACTTGCCCAAGATCACATGTCTATTTATGATTTAAACTAGGATTTCTAACCCAGGTCTCCTGACTCAAAAGGATCAACAGTTAGTGCTTTTTCCACTACATCCTGAGATGAAAAGAATGATGGTCAAGAGGCAGGATTGTCCAATGAGGATAGGGGAATAGTGTGCCTCACCTTCAGTGACTAGGAGGAACCCAAAGGCATTGGTTCAACACATGGATCCCCTAAGTTCTGAAAGCCCAATAAGTCTCCATTCCTCCTCCACCAACCCCCTCCCATCAGGATCCATCATGACTTCTTGTAAATGACTCTACAGGTTCCAGTGCCCCTAATTGGTCCAGAGAACATCGTAGATGGGGACCAGACACTCATCCTTGGACTCATCTGGGTCATCATCCTGCGATTCCAGATCTCTCACATTTCCCTGGACAAGGTACCACCCAGACCCAGCTCTCTGTTCCTCACCTGTAATTTCTTTTCTTTCCTGGTCTCCATTTTCTTTCCTGGTCTCCAGCTCTCCCTGGTCACACCTCCCCTTTCTCCTTTTTGAGCCTTATATGGACATAGCCATTCCATAGCCTGATGATTGTAGTATAGCTCCTGCCTCCCTTTACTGCCACTTCCTCCCCAGGCCCCCAGCCTCACTCAGGATTCTGCTCCTCTCCTCTTGTACCCCAAGGACAAAAGAGAAAAGAAGCAATGTGTTCATAGATGTTGTTATTTCTGTGTCGTTATGTTCTGTCATCTGTATATAAGTTTGAGGTAAACTTCAGGGGAGGATATATCCATCAAGTCAAGGCTTCTTTCAATGGCTTATGGGAAAACCGTTTTGACTGAGAACTAAAGGGTGACCCCTGAGCCTTAGTTATCCACCTCATTTTGCGAGGCAGAGGATCAGGGACAGAAAGCTGGCTTTGAAAGCCCAGAAGATCTGGGTTCAAGGCCCACTTCTGATACATACTGTCTGTGTGACCCTAAGCAAGACACTTGGGGGCAGCTAGGAGGTGCAGTGGATAGAGCACCAGCCCTGGAGTCAGGAGGACCTGAGTTCATATCCAGCCTCAGACACTTACTAGCTATGGGACCCTGGGCAAGTTTCTTAACCATGTTTGCCTCAATTTACATACATTCATACACACAATATGTATGTATATATGGTAGGATGTATATAATGACATATGTGTATATCTATAGGTGTGGGTATGTATATACATGTGTGTATATGTGTGTATACACATGTGTGTGTGTGTGTGTCAGTATGTGAACCTAGGTACAGTGACCTAGAGTCAGGAAGACTTCTCTTCCTGAGTACAAATCTGGCCTCAGATACTAGCCTGTGTGACCCTGGGCAAGTCACTTAACCCCAATTGCCTAAAAAAAAAGAAGACAACTTCTCCACACCCCCCTGCCCCACAACTCTCTGGGACTCTTAATTTTTTTGTGGGAGAAACAGGGAGAAGAATGCTTCCCCTTTCTACAATGATGCTGGGCAACTCATTTAATCTCTGCCTCAGGCAACTTTCTAAGACAAGGATTTTCACCTTTTTGTGTGTCATGGACCCCTTTGTGCATATAGTTTAAAGCCCTATGGACCTCTTCTCAGAATAACGTTTATAAATGCATAAAATATAATGCAGAGAATTACAGGAAAAAAATTAAGTTCATGGACTCTGGATTAAGAAAACTTGTCGTAAGTTTTGTCATAATGTTCGTAAGCATTTTCTCCTCTCCTAACAATTGGTTCACAGTTCTGGACTGTTACTATCTAAAGTCTAGACTCTGATTTGCAAGGCAGTTAGTTACCTACGTGCATTGGTAGAAAAGGAGTTTGTCCTTGGGAATTCTCTGCATCAGAGAAATCACAGGTCTGCTGCCCTCCACCATTCCCCCCTCCAAAATGTGGATATTACTCTTTGACATAACTACTTAAATTTCTGTATCTCCAGGTTCTCTAATCCTAAATCCTTATCTATGCCAGGTAGTCAGCCAGGATCTCAGTTCAAATAGAAAGGAAGAAATATTTGAGGTAGCCAAGTGGCAGGATAGATAGAAGGCTGGGCCTGGAGTTAGGAAGCGCAGAGTTCACATCCTACCTTTAGATGCTTACTAGCTGTGTGACCTTCAGCAAGTGCTTTAACTTCCCTCATGATCAGTTTTCTCATGAGGATAATAACACCTATCTCATAATGTTGTTATAAGAACGAGACGAGATGATAACGATGACTAATATGTATATAGAGCCTTATTATGTGCAATGCACTTTTTTTTTTTTTTTTTGCTTTTTGGAGGGGGAAAGGCAAGGCAATTGGGGTTAAGTGACTTGCCCAAGGTCACACAGCTAGTAAGTGTTAAGTGTCTGAGGCTGGATTTGAACTCAGATCCTCCTGACTCCAGGGCCGGTGCTCTACTCACTGTACCACCTAGCCTCCCTGTGCAATGAATTTTTACGATTATTTTCTCCTTTGATCCTCATAACAAGCCTGGAAGGTAGGTATTATTATTATTCCCATTTTACAGGTGAGGAAACTGAGGCAGACAGAGGTTAAATGTCTTGCCAGGGTCATACAGCTAGTAAGTGTCTGAGGCTAGATTTGAACTCAGGTTTCTTGACTCACCGCCCAGCACTATATGTACTGTATCTCTAGCTGCCTCCAACATATATTTGCTGGATATATAATATATGTAAAGTACTTTGAGAACCTTCAAGTTTTCATATAAATCATTATTATTAATAATAGTCTTATAAAGTATTCTCTGCCAAGCATAAGACTGGGAGAGGGGGAAGAGAAGAGGGGTGCCCCCTCTGACCCCAGGCCTGCTCCCCCCTCTTCTGAGCTCAGTCCTGTTCTACCAGGAGGAATTTGGGGCCAGTGCTGATCAGCTGTCTGCTAAGGAGGCATTGCTGGTCTGGTGCCAGCGGAAGACAGCTGGCTACTCCAATGTGAACATCATGGACTTCTCTCACAGCTGGAGCGACGGGCTAGGCTTTAATGCCCTCATTCATGCCCACAGGTCAGAAAACGGGCACCCTGTTTTCCCACTTTCTTTCCACTGGCCCCATATAGACCTGTGCCTCCTTCTCATTGAACTCTAGGACCATTTTTAATTCTGTCAGGCCTAGGAATAGGCTCTGAGGGCAAGGAGGAGGAGGGAAAGCTGTGCCTGGGAAAATGCCTAGCTCTCTTTGAGGGCCTGCTGTCCCTCCCCCACTTCCCTCATTATACAATCTGGTCATTGGGTAGAGACTGGGCGTGGGAACCGGAGGCACAGGGGATACGAGAATAATAATAGCCAATGTTTACATAGTACTTTAAAATATTGCAAGCATCTTACAAACATGATCTCATTTGAGCCTCCCAAAAATCTTGCGAGGCATTATTATCCTCATCTGTAAAATGGGTAGAGTTTAGAGAGGTTAAGTCTCTTGTTCATGGTCATACAGGTAGTGTCAGAGATGAAAATGGAACCCAGACTTTCCCAGCTCCAAATTCAGCTCTCCATCCACTATGAAATGAGGGAATAGGTAGCACAGAAGTAAGGGGCGAGGGCAGGGGGAGTGGGGGAGTGATCAAGATTGGCGTTCCTGGCTCCCAGTTCAATCTTGTTGGCTAGCTCTGCCCTGGGCAGCACTGTGAACCTGGCAAGATGTGTCTTTGGCATTTTTCTCAGTTTCTCCCTCATTGAAGTTCAGTCTTTAAGCAAAAGTTTTGTGACCCCTTGTAGAGTAGGGTCGCTAGGTGGAGCAGTGAATGGACTATTTGTTGGACCTGGAGTCAGGAAGACCTGAGTGCAAGCCTGGCTTCGGATGCTTATTAGCTGTGTGACCCTGCTCTAGTCACTTCAACCCTCTCAGTCTCAGTTTCCTCATCTGCCAAATGGAGATAACTGTTACCTATCAAACAGCAGAGGGTTGTTGTGAGGCTCAAATGACATCACTTACGTAAAGTGCTTTGCAACCTCAAAGTGCTACTCATGAATGTTGGGAATTCTCATTATTATTGTATGGGGGGATTCTTTTTCAGATACAAACGGGATTAGATGGCCACCTAGGTCTTTCCCACCTCTGAAATTTCATGATTCTATGATAGAGTAACTTAATTCATGCTTGGGTAGGTAGAGAAACTTATTTTTACTATTAATTTTATAGGAGAGTTTATTTTTCAGGTATGAGTTGGCCCAGATGGCCACCCAGGTCCCTTCTAACTCCCAAATTCTGTGACAGAGTGACTTATGCCATAGGTGGGCAGAGAGGCATATTCCCTGCTTGACAAATGGGTAGGCTATTCTAGGCCCAGGTGAGCTCAGCTGGGCTCTCTCCATCGCCCTCTGGTCCGCCTTCTCGGGCCTTGGCATTCATCATTCCCTAGGTCACAATCCCCTGCCAACCTCCACAGGCCTGACCTGATCAGGTACAGCTCCCTGCAGCCAGAACAGCCCCTGCACAACCTGGAGAAGGCTTTTGAAGTGGCCCACAGAGATCTGGGCATATCCAGGCTGCTTGACCCCGAGGATGTCGCTGTTCCCCAGCCAGAGGAGCGCTCCATCATGACCTATATCTCTCTCTACTATCACTATTTCTCCCGCCTACACCAGGGACAGACTGTCCAGAAGAGATTGGCCAAGGTCAGTGTGGAAGATGGCTATAGGAAAGGAGAGGAGGATTGCTCAACTGTGCCCTGCCCCCTCCTCCCTTCACTCTTCCTCCTCAGCCCTAAGGTCACTAATTCCCTAAGAGGATTGGCAAGCAGTATTGTGGCAGAAAGTAAAAGGGAGAACCAGCAAGGGCATGGTGCCCGCTTTGGGGTGAGGGGGAAAGGGGAAAACCCCTCTCTGAGCAGAAGCCATGAATCTTTTTGGTCCCATCAGCTGCTGGGGGCGGTGGCAGAGCCTGAGGCCTGGGGCTGCTATCTTCAGGGTGCGTGTCCCTTGGGGACATTTGAGTGAGTGGCCTTGAGCTGCCGGAGGAGGGGAGGAGACACAATAGGGCATAAGTGGGGCAGAAAGTCTATATGGGCAGGGGAAGGATCAGGGATCCCAACCTCCACAGCTGAGGGAGAAGGCAGGGTCATACCCCTTTCCCTCCTTCCCAGCTGCCCTTTCTGTGCTTGAGTGAGGGTGGCAGTAGATGACCTTGTAGGACAATCAAGCATCTGGTCTGTGGAACAGGCTACGTTTTTAAAAATGTTTCCATTGCAAGAGTAGGAGAAAGTCACTCTGTGGCCATTGGGAGTAGTTGTGTGGTCCTCACTGCAGGGGCTGAGCAATCCTGAAGAGGACAGTTTGCCCCAGCTCTCAGCCCAGCCCACACCATCCCATTAATTCCTGATTTTTTTCCTTCCCTCTGTCCCAGATCCTGCAGCAGTTACAAGAGACAGCCAAGTTACAGGCTCAGTACAAGCAACTAGTGTCAGACTTGCTAGGCTGGATCACCGAGCGGGTGGCCCAGCTGGAAGAACGATGTTTCCCGGACACCCTGCCCGCCATGCGTCAGCTGCTGGCCGCCTTCGCCACCTTCCGCAAGGAGGAGAAGCCCCCTCGGCTAGAGCAGCGAGGGGCAGCTGAGGCACTGCTGTTCCGTCTGAGCATTGCACTCCGGGCCCAGAACCGCCGGGCTTTCCTGCCCCCCAAAGGGCTGGGGCCCGGGGAGCTGGCCAGGCGCTGGGCAGGGCTGGAGAGGGCTGAGGCCCGTCGGGAGCAGGCCTTACAGGAACAGCTGCTGAGGTTGGAGAGGCTGGAGACGCTGGCCCGACGCTTCCTGCGCAAGGCTGCCCTCCGGGAGAGCTTCCTGGTGGACATGGAGCAGGTGCTGAACCAACTGGGCACCCCGGTGCCCAGCTCTGCCCTACTGAGTGCTGCTGTCCAGAAGCTGGGGTCACTGGAGGCAGATGTGCTGCCCCAGGAGGGCCGCTTCCAGGCCTTGGCTGAGATCGCCTCTTTCCTGGAGCAGGAGCGCTACCATGGCTGGGCAGATGTGACCCAAAGGTGAGCGTCCTTTCCTAACAGCAGCTCCTCCTTCCCCCAGCCCAGTTCACTCTAGCTCCCTGACCTCCCCAGCCCTCAGGATCCCCCTCTCCACCCCCCACAAGATCACAGGGGAAGCCTTCCCAAATATTCACAGTCGTTTCTAACAGATGGCTAGGAAAACTGCCTTAGACAGATCTCTCTCAGGGACGCCTGAAATTCATACTCACTCAGCAGCTGTCTAATCCAACACACACGATAAGGGAATCCTCACAATAGGATACCATGGCTCTCTCACCATTAACAATCCATTCCTTTAACACTAGCACCTGCCCTCTAGGTCATCTCTCTTTAAATTAAAATACCTCTGAAAGGGGGTAATCCATTAAGCTTCTTACACCTTTGTGCACAGGATTTTATTAGAAGAGGCACTGTCAATAGGAGGGCCTGAGTCTCTTGTCTTAGAACAAGAATTTTTAACTTTAATGTCATATACCTCGTGAGGAGCCTGGTGAAGCCTCTGAATCCTTCTCAGTAAGAGCTAGCTAAGATTCATATAGTGTTTATTTGTGCCAGGCACTGTGCTGAGCACTTTACAACTGTGATCTCATTTGATCCTCACAACTACCCCGGGAGGTAGGTACTATTATGCCCATTTTACAGGTGAGGAAACTGAGGCAAACAGAGGTTAAGTGACTTACCCATGATCACACAGCTACTAAGTGTCTGATGTCCGATTTGAACTCATAGCTTCCTGATTCCAGGCCCAGTGCTCTATCTACAAAATAAAATACATAGAAATACGAAAGAAACTAATTATATTAAAATACAGTTATCAAGATATTTTTAAAACTCAAATTCTACAAAATAAAATACATAGAAATACAAAAGAAATTAATTATATTAAAATAGTTATCAAGATATTTTTAAAAAATCAAGGTCACAGACCTTGGGTTATGAACCCCCTGTCTTTGGCGAGAAGGCCCAGAAATGAGGGTCGAGGATGCAGGACAAATTATATCCATGATGGTTAGGACCACTCTGCCTCGGATGAGATTCCTCAACACACACTAGCTGACAAATAAGAACCCCAAGGCAGACATAGACCAGTAGGACCTTTCTAGCTGCATTGTCTGATTCATCCCTGATCTCATCTCTAGTGTAGTGGATAAGTGAATGGATAAGTCAACGAAAGAAAGGAAAAAAAATTATTAAAGGCTTACTATATTCCCATGGGGGAATTTTTTTTTAAAAAGCAGAAATAGGCCCTGTCCTCATTTCTAATAAGGAGAACACAGCACATACAGGTGATTAGTGGCCAGGGAAAGGCATTTTTGGTTTGGAAAGTTACAGGTTTGGTGATAAAACAGCAAAGTTGTGCATCCTTTTCAGGAACAGCGGCAGTACAGATTTGCTTGTGGTTCCAGAATTGGAAGGGGGTGGAGTAGGGGGTTCACCACTCAGGTGAAGGGGGCCCTGAAAAGTAAAGTTATTGCTTGGTTACACCTGAAATAAGCAGGCCAGGTGAGACCCTCATCAGTCAGGACAGCCGGGACACAGGAGAAGGGTTTTGGAACTGGTAGAATTAAGACATCAAGGGCATGAGGCAAGATGGCAGGTGAGAAAATGACCCAGGTGGATATAAGAAAGGATTTGGTCTGAGGGGTTTGAGGGGTAGGAATGACCTGAGGTTGGAATCCCAGTTTTGTTACTGCTATGTGACCTCAGCCAAATTACTTAACATCTCTGGGCCTTTGTCTCTAAGGACTCATCCGACTCTGATCCTCAATTTACAGACGAGGGCTCAATGTAGGCATTGCAAGGGGCCCAAAATCAGGGGCAAAGCTCCTCTGACTTTTGGGTGGTCATTCCCAGAGTCCCTAGGGCTACCAGCAGACCACACTAGGCCCTCTCCACTTCTGTACCTAGCTCTGGCCCCAGATGGCTTCCTTTTGGCCCCATCCCCACTCTTGTATCCTCTCCAGGCAGAAGGAGATCTCTCAGCGCTGGGAGCGGCTCCTTGGAGGGCTTCATGAAAGGAGGGAGCATCTGGCAAACTCTCGGGTAGTGTTGGGGCTGCTTCAAGAGGTCGATGCTGCTGATGAAGAGCTGAAAGAGCTACAGGTCATATCCAAGGAACACAGCCCAATGGGTCCATGGTATTTGGGTAACTAGGTTATGCTGTGGCTAGGGTTCCGGGCCTAGATTCAGGAAGACCTGAATTCAAATGTGACCTCAGGCACTTACTAACTTGTGTGACCCTGGACAAGTCACTTCCCTATTTACCTCAGTTTCCTCATCTGTAAAATGGGAATAACAACAGGACCTCTCTTATGGGTTTGCTGTAAGGATCAATTAAGGTAATATATGTAAAGGACTTTGCAAACCTTGATAAAAAATACAGGGTGTGCCAAAGGTCCTAGTATACTTTTAAGCTAAGAAAACTTAAAATCCCCAACCCTCATAAATTCATAAAAATACTGATATTGTACCTAAACCAAAAATAAAAATATAGATATAGCACTCTCAGCTAATAAAGCTTTAAAGGCAACAGCAAGACTTTTGGAGTACCCTGAATAGACATTAGCTTTGTCATTCTATTGTTATTATTAATTATTCCAACAAGAACCCAGGATATCACGCTGGGTATGGTGCTGTGACACCATTGGCACCAGGGACACTCGCCAGTCCTCACACTCGTATGGGGTGCATCACCTAGCCGAGGCACTGACTCCTGGGGGCAGCGGTTGGGGCTGGGAGTCCCTTGATGGGCACTGCATTGACCATGGTTGTCTGGCCCCAGGTGCTGGCAAGTTCGGTGGTCTGCGGGCAGCATCTAACTGAGATGGTGGAGCTTCTGCAGAGACACGAGCTGCTGGAGGCACGAGTCTCCTCCCAGAGTGCCCTTGTGAGTCACCTCATCCAAAGGACCACACAGCTGAGCACCGTTCCAGGAACCCACCTGGATGGGCTGCAGATCCGAGCCTGGGGCTTGTCACAGGTCTACCAGAGCTTGATTTTACTCGTTAGAGCCCGGTGAGAATCCATTCTCCCCTCATTCCCCTATGGAGACCTGTTAAAAGACCTTAGCTTGAAAAGTCCATGGTCTCCCATTGCATCCTGGGCCATCTCCAGTTGCCCTGATCTGTGTCTGACCACTGGACCCAGATGGCTCTAGAGGAGAAAGTGAGGCTGGTGACTTTGCACAGCCCTCCCTCACTTAAACCCAATTTACCTGCAAGTCATGGCATCACCTCCCCGATGTCACCATCCTCTTTGAAAACAGAGGACACCCTGTCACATTCTTGACCAATTTCAGAACTCCTTATTTCTCATCTAAAGCTGGTCTGGGATGCTGAGGAACATGCCACCCTGATCAAACCAATGTCAATGCCCTAAGCATCTCTCCCTCGACTCTCTCTGCTCCCCCTGCTATTTCCCTCCCTGTCTCCAAGGACTCCAAGGGCAACCTTTCTGAGGGTGGGCGAGACTGCTCTGTCCACATATGGGGCTCCATTCTCTCCACTGGCAGCTAGGAGTTGGAGTCAAGAAGACCTGAGTTCAAATTCTGCCTAAGACACTTACTAGCTGTGTAGCCCTGGACAAACTTTTAACCTTTCTCTGTCTCAGGTGACTCTAAAATGAAATAATCACAGACCCTACTTCAAATTACATGTAAAGTGCTTTACAAACCTTGAATGTTACTGTGTTGTTATTATTACTGCACTGGTCTTTCTCCCAGGCGGGCCCTGCTGGAGCAGGCCCTGCAGCAGGCTGAGTTCCTGAACAGCTGCGAGGAGGAGGAGTCCTGGCTCAGAGAGAGAACTAGGCTAACTCAGGCCACTGCCTTCGGTCGGGACCTGGGCCAGATCACAGCAACTCTGTGGAAATATAAGGTGCTTGCACCAGTCTCTACCCATGCCCCTGCACTTCCTTAATCTCCCCTCTTTCCTCTGTATCTCCCTCCCCGCTCTTCTGGTCCCACTGTGGACCCTGCCCCTCCCTTCACCTTCCTTTTCTTCCTTCCTCCATCCCTTTCCAGCTCTGTAATCCCTTGTGCCTCATGCCTCTGTCCCCTGAAAGGCAGTAAGTTCAAAGTCCACCTGACATACTAGCGGTGTGACCCTGGGCAAGTCACCTAACTAACCTCTCTGTGCCTCAGTTTCCTCACCTGTAAAATGGTGGTAATAACAAAAGGGGTGAGGATGGAATGAGGCAGAGAACGCAGGCCCTGACCCAAGGCCCATCGGCACGGGACTGTGTCCTTATTGACGGAGATGAATGCCCTGCCATTCACGCAGGGCAGGGCAGAGCTTGTGGGGAGAGTGCCTCGGTTCTTGGTCAGTCACCTTTGGGACTCCTCAAGCTTCAGGGATCTCCAAGTGATGAATCCCTTTGTGGAAGAAGCCAACCCTGCTTCAGACCCCATTTTGGGTTTTCTTGGCAAAGATACTAGAGTGGTTTGTTATTTCTGTCTCTGGCTCATTTTACAGACAAGGAAACTGAGGCAAACAGGTTGAAGTGACTTACCCAGGGTCACACTGCTAATACGTGTCTCAGGTCAGATTTGAATTCAGGTTTTCCTGAATCTAGACCTGGTGCTCTATCCACTGCACCACCTAGCTGCCATTATACCTTCTCTGATTTCTGTTTTTCTGTGATTTGGATAAATGGATTTCTTTGCTGTTTGCTGTGTGTTTATCATTTGATGGGAAAGGAGTCAAACCCTGGAGTCCTCCTTCCCCCCCAATAATGACAGAGGGATCAGAAGTTAGATTGAACCTGATCATGTTATCCCCAAACTAACAATATTTAGGGGAGCAGATAGACATAATTCTAGCCCTGTAGCCCCTGTTTCTGAGGAGATCAGAGTGGCAGCTTCCAGCCCCAACTTCCTGCTCCAAGTCTAGCAATAAGAAGGGGGTCGGGGGATCTCCCAAACGTCATTAGGATCATAATCAGCAGCGGCACTTTCCCCCTCTCCCGCCAGGCCCTCATTTCTTCTTCTTCCTCCCTTCCCCATTATATCATCTGATTTTTCCCTTCTGGGTTGTCTCCTCTATTTGATCAGGCCCTGGAGACTGAAGTCAGCTCCCACCAAGCAGTGTGCATGGAAATCATGAGGAAGGCTAAGGAGCTGAGCCCTCAGGGCCACCCAGGCCAGCCAGACCCACGGGAGCGGGCAGAGGCCATCCACAGCCAGTGGCAGCACCTCCGTGACAAGATGGCCAAGCTCCTGGCCCGTCTTCAGGCTGCCCTGCTCATCAAGCAGGTACAAGGCTTTAGAGAAAGGATAGGAAGGGTGGGAGCTCTGGATCTCTCTTTCCCAATTGCTGTTCTCTGATCCAAGCTGTCGCTAAGAATTCTTGTGCCAGGAGAAATTGTATTTGGGGTGCATTGAATAGAGAATAGTCAAACTCAGGTGCAGTCCAGGAGAAAGGGCAACCATCAGCAGTGTGGCCAACAGTGCTGGCCCTCCCAGTTCCAAGGAGGAGGCACAGAGGTGAGAGAAGAAAGACTTTAGGGAAAAGGCCACTATGGCAGAAGGACTCTGGGACTGGCATCCTCCTGCAAAGCAAAAAGGCAAAAGCCAGTGGGCCCCTGGGAAAAGAATTATTTCACGGTAAGGAAGCACCTCTGCCATGTTGGTGGCCTGGGTCAAATCTCCCCTTCTACCTTTTGGGTTCCCCCACCCTAGTATTTTGCAGATGTGAGCGAGGCAGAATCGTGGCTGCAGGAACAGCAGTCCCTGTTGGCCAGCGAGGACTATGGGAAGGATGGGGCTGGCGTGGCGGTCCTGCTCCAGCGTCACCAGCGACTGGAGAGAGAAGCATGGGCCTGCGGGCTGGAGGTGAGACGACTGGAGGAACAAGCACAGACTGCGGCCGCCCAAGCCCCGCTCGTGGTAATCACTTTGGCTCTGCGCTGTTGAGATGTAATCAGATCAAAGACCCCAGGGAAGACTGAGAAATGAAATCAGAGCTACAGACTATTCACAGTGGGGCAGCCTAATGGAATGAACTGGATTTGAAGTCAGAGATTGTTGCTGTTGAGTTGTTTCAGTCATGTCCAACTCTTCGTGACCCAACTTGGGGTTTTCTTGACAAAGAGACTGGAGTGGTTTGTCATTTCCTCTGGCTCATTTTACAGATGAGGAAACTGAGGCAAACAGAGTTAAGTAACTTGCCCAGGGTCACACAGCTAGCAAGTGTCTGAGCCCACATTTGAACTCAGATCTTTCTGACTTCAGGCCCAGTGCTCTATCCCCTGCACCACCTCATTGATTCAAGTTAGAAGATCTGGGATCAAATCCTAGCTCCGCTACTGATTATTTTTGTGAGGCTGGGAAAATGACCTCCCCTCTCTGAGCTTCAATTTCCATATTTGCAAAATGGTTGGGTTGGATTAGATTATCTCTAAAGTCAGTTTTAGTTCTAAATCAATGATCCTTTGATTCCAGAAATAATTGAAACATGATTCCTTTATTAATCTTTTTCTGCCTCAGGGAGACTTGAGTTCATATTCCACCAGAGACAGTTACTAGCTATATGACCGTGGGCAAGTCACCTAACCTCCACCTGAGTTTCTTAGTTTCATCTCTAAAATGAAGGTAGGGGAAAAAAAAAAAGGTGTCCTTTAGGGGCAGCTAGGTGGCACAGTGAATAGAGCCCAGGCCCTGGAGTCAGGACCACCGGAGTTCAAATTTGACCTCAGACACTTGACATACTTACTAGCTGTGTGACCCTGGACAAGTCACTTAACCCCAATTTCCTTGCCTTCTCCCCTCCAAAAAAAATAAAATAAAATGAAGGTGATGAAAATTTCATCTATCTCACAAAGGTAAGGGGATCAAATGAGAGCATGCAAACCCTAAAGTGCTACGTGCATGTGAGTTATTAGTTTTTTTATTTATTATTAATTATTTTCTCACACCTCATATATAGCATTGAATTTGGACTGAAGAAAACCTAGGGCTCCCATCCGTCCTAGCCTCAGACTTCTCATTAATAAAACGAAGGAATTGGACTCGGTGACCTGCTTTAAAGCTCTGCTCCTGTGACCTTTGAATTCATGGTTCTTGATGGTCCACCGTACTTGCCCTTTGAGGCCTAGACTAGCCTTTTCTTTTGTACCAGCAATCCTCCAAGTGATCCCCTTCAGGTGATCCTCCAGCTCAAAACTGTTTTCATAATATACTAAGATGCTTTGGTCAGTCAATAAGCATTCACCAAGCTCCTACTATATGCAAGTACTATGCTAAGCCACAGACGTGCAAAAAGAGTCAAAAGACAGTCTGTGCCCTTGCAGGAGCCCCCAGACTAATGGTTTGATCTCAGATATGGTAAATACCAGTAGATATAATTCACATAAATGAATTTAATTTTTAAATTTTAATTTAATTTAATTTTTAAGAGTAGAAAGGGTTTCTGAGACCAAAAAGTTTGAGAACCACTGCTCTAGATCACTAGGTCTCTGGGAACTAAGGATATTTTTGGGGGGTCCCAAAAGCCACCTTGTTTGGTTTCACAACTATGGATACTCAGGAGCTTCAGTTTCCCAGAACTGAGCTTCCCCTCACCCACACATGCTAGAATACCTGCAACTCTCTTCCCTTGCTTTCTCTTCTCTCTTGTCTTTCTTCTTAAGATTTTTTTTTCACTTGAAACAAGTTCATGTTATTCTCTTTAAGTCCCTTTCTCTGAAACTATAACTTTGCTCAAAAGCCCAGTTGAGTCTTCACAAACTCCCCCCATATTGTATTATGCCCACAGTGGCCCAACTGAGACTCTTTCGGTGCTCACCACAGAAAACCATGACAATGACCACAAGCACAACTAGTACTACACTACTACTACCACCACCACCACCACCACTACCACCAATACCACCACCACCACCACTACTACTACTACCACCAATACCACCACCACCACCACTACCATTACTACCACTACTACCACCACCAGTAGTACTACTAGTACTACTACCACCAACACCACCAACACCACTACTACCACCAATACCACCACTATTACCACCACCACCACCACTACTAGTACTACTACCACCAATACCACCACCAACAGTACTACTACCACCAATACTACCACCAACAGTACTACTACCAATGCCACCACCACCAATAGTACTACTACCACCAATACCACCACCACTACCACTACTACCACTACCAGTAGTACTACTGGTACTACTACCACCAACACCACTACCACCACTACTACTACCAATACCACCACCACCCCTACTACTACTACCACCAATACCACCACCACCAATAGTATCACCACTATTACCACCACCACCACCACTACTAGTACTACTACCACCAATACCATCACCAACAGTACTACCACCAATACCACCACCACCACCACCGCTACTGCTACTACTACTACTACTACTACTACTACTACTTCTAATAATAATGATAATAACAGCTAAAATTTATACTGTATAAAAGGTAGCATGGGAGAATGAATAGAAAGTTGACCTTGGAGTCAGGAAGACCTGGGTTCTAGTTCTGACCCTGACATGTCCTGACTATGTGACTCTAAGCAAGTCACTTAACCTCTTATTGCTCCAGGTAAGTCTCTAAGACAACAGGGTGCAGAGCAGGTCTCGATCTGCATTGGAGGATGTAATTTCCCCACAGAGAGTTAGTTCTCTCTACTAAAAAAAAATCTCCCAAAGATTAATGTAACATTTTCAGGTTTGCAAAGCATTTTATCTCACTGGATCCTCAAGACAGCCCTATGAAGCAGGTGCTATTGTTATTCCCATTTTTTGTCATTGCCTTTCAGTCATCTATTTTTAGTCATGTCAGACTTTTCATGACCATTTCCTTTTCCAGCTCATTTTACAGATGAGGAAACTGAGGTCAATAGGGTTAGGTGACTTGCCCAGGGTCACACAGCTAAAAAGTGTCTGAGGCTGGATTTGAACTCAGGAATATCAGTCTTCCTGTCTCAGGCCCAGCAGTCTATCCACTGTGCCACCTAGTTACCCATGTGCATGGCAAAAAGGTTTATAAGTTCCTCATGGGCCAATACTTTACTTTATACTCAAAGTTACAACTAGGAATTCTAATACCTGGAGCAAATTTTATTGGGGGGTAGGGGGACAACTGACCTCAGTGGCAGGCAGCACAGAGGACAGTCTGACCACTGCCCATTCCCCGAGAATTTGGTCCATGATTTCTCAGGGATAGCCCTGGGAGAGGGGCCCAAAGCAATAGGACCTCCCTGGTCCTGTTATTCAGGACCAATGGACCTGCTGGTTCAGCAGCACTGAGGGTCAGTAGAGAATTTCCAAGCAAGGCAGGAGAAAGTGTAAGCCCCTCCCCACCAGATGCCAGCACCTTGGGCCAAAGCCCCGTTGTTCTCTCCACTGTGCTTAAGTACTTAAATTATCATCCCCAAATATTCAGCACCTTGTTAGGCACAGAGTAGATACAACATAACAGGAACTGAAAAGGACCTTTGAGGTTATTTTGTCTAAGCCCCTTTATCTTACAGATGAGGAAACTGAGGCTTAGACAAGTTAAGTAATTTAACAGTTCATGTCAGAGGTAGGACAGAGGTAGGATCTGAACCTTTGTGACTCCCAGTCCAAGGCTCTATCT
>CM053589.1:42061015-42080746 GCA_028646515.1 Pseudochirops corinnae | reverse complement strand
TATATATATATATATATATATATATATATATATATATATATATATATATATATATATATATATTTTTTTTTTTTTTTTGCTTTTTGGAGGGGGGGAAAGTAGGGCAATTGGGGTTAAGTGACTTGCCCAAGGTCACACTCCTGGTTTTGTGTGTGTGTGTGTGTGTGTGTGTGTGTGTGTGTGTGTATTAAGTGTTTGAGGCTGGATTTGAACTCAGGTCCTCCTGACTCCATACAGTGCTCTATTCTCTGTGCCACCTAGCCACCCCCCAAAATTCTTTCAAACCTGAGGTTGACCCATTAGAGAAGGAACTGAGAGGGAGAACCAGGAGGGATAAACTCTGTTACTGCTCTCAGGGCGTGGTTTAGAATTGGAATGGACCCTAGCAACCACTGAGTTGAGCCCCCTCATTTTATTTGTGGAGAAGTTGAAATCCAGAGAAATTAGATGACTTGGCCAGGGTTACATAGCTAGTCAGTGTCTGAGGTGAGATTTGAACTAAGGTCTTCCTGACTACAGGTCCAGTATCCTGTCCACTAAGTCCACAACTCATATTTCTACAGCACATCAAGGTTTACAACTTACTTTCTTTAAAACATCCCATGTAAAGTAGGAAATATAAGCATTGTCACCCCTATTTTCCATATAGGGAAACTGAGGCATGAGACATTAAGGGACTTTGATAATAAGTGTCTGAAGAGGGATTTAAACCCAGGTCTTCCTGACTCCAAGTTCAGTGCCCTCTCCACTACGCCATGCTGGGGTGGGTAGCACAATGGTTAGACAGTCAGACCTGGAGTCAGGAAGAATTGAGTTCAAGACCCATCTCAGACACTTACTAGCTATGTGACCTTGAGCAAGTCACTTAGCCTCTGTTTGCCTCCATTTCCTCATCTGCAAAATGGAGATAACAATAGTACCCAATCTCCAGGGTTGTTGGGAGGATCAAATGAGCCGATAATTGTAAAGTGCTTGGCACAGTGCCTGGTCCATAATAAGCCCTCTATAAATGTGAACTATTTTTATTACCATTATCGTTACTCTATGAGTCAGGACTAGGCAGAAGCAGCCCAAAGAATGCCTACTACTGACTCATAGTGCCCTGCACCATCTTTGATCTTCACCCATGTCCTGGTTCATTGTTGACCTTGCAAGGGGAACAAAAGACGATTCACTGCCCTGTTCTCTCTCCTCCCCTAACCCAGATTTCAGGCGCTTCAGGGGCCGCTGGTAGCCCGCAGGCAGCAGCTGCAGGCTTCGGTCGAACTTCATCAATTCTACCACTTGCAAGGCCTGGAAATCGCCTGGGTGAAGGAACGCATGCCCGGTGCCAGCTCCACCATCTGCGGCAGGTCCCTGGATGCAGCCCAGAGGCTTCTGTACAAGCACAAGGTGATGACCCTTCCTCCCTCCCCTCCTCCTCAGCCCCTTGGATCTCAGCCACCTTACTCCCCACCCCATGGCGACCCTCTGCTCCCAGCTGTCATCTGATGCTCCAAGCTCTCCGGAGACCTACCCAGGTGCTTGGATCCTTCCAGCATCTCCACTTCCAGCTGCTCTGATGCTCAGCTCTTGGTAGGATGGTCACCTCCAACCACAGTGTGAATGAGACCACTGGGTAGTGCAGGTAATAGTATTGGGCTTATACTCGGAAAGACCTGAGTTCAAATTCTGCCTCAGACACATACTAACTGTATGACCTTGGGCAAGTTTTTTCTTCTCTCACATCTCATCATCAACAGGTAAGTTACCTCACCAGTAAATTGGGGATAATAATATAGCACTTGTCTTCCAGGTTATTGTGATGATCAAATTAATTAACACATGGAAAGTGCTTCATGGATCTTTTGGGGGTTTTTTTGCTTTTTTGGAGGGGGGAAGGAAGGGCAATTGGGGTTAAGTGACCTGCCTAAGGTCACGTGGCTAGTAAGTGTTAAATGTCTGAGGCCGGATTTGAACTCAGGCCCTCCTGACTCCAGGGCCGGTGCTCTATCACTGCACCACCTAGCCGCCCCAGTACTTCACAGATCTTAAAGATTAGTGTAAATACTGGTTGTTTATTATTATGAAGACTAATTAACTATGAATAGTGATCATCATCCTCAACCAACTTCTGGACACTCTTGAGCACAAGGTTTAGCCCCAGAGGGTCCTCATTTTCCCCTTAAACCCATGTTTTGGTTATGTCCCAAGGAGCTTCAGGTAGAGGTGAAGGCTCACCAGGTTCAAATGCAGAAGGTGCTGGCATCTGGGCAAAGCATGGCAGCCTGTGGGCACCCTTCTGCACCGAACATCACAGAACTGTGCCAGAAGCTGGAGAGCTGCTGGCTGGAGCTGAATGAGGCCTGCGAGGGGAGAGCCAGGCAGCTACAGCGCTCTATTACCTTCTATCAGGTATGAAGCAAGGAATGGGAGGAAGGGAGGGAAGGGGAGAGCAGGTCACTCCAAGGTCCAGGCACAGATCCCAAAAGAGGAGATACCACAGGATTTGGAAAGGGTCGAGCAACTCGTCATGGCTTGTCCAATGGTGAGGAAGTGTCAGAGCTAGGTCTTTCTGACTCGAAGCCCTGAACTTTTTACACTCTTCCACATTTCCCTTCAGTAATTATATAAGCAATAATAATAATGGTGAAGATGAGTAAACATGCTTCTTATGTCCTTTCAGTCTTGGGGGAAGTGTCAGTATATGGAAACAGTCTGTAGTAAGGAACTGAGTTAAGCTGTAAACCTGCCCCTCCTTTCCTCCCCTCAATAGAAAGTGAAGCAGGTATAAGGGGGTATTGTTCCCTCCAGGTGTTGGAGGGTGGTGTGTGTGTGTGTGTGTGTGTGTGTGTGTGTGTTTTTTCCTGTGTGTTTTTCCTGTGCCTTTGAAGTAAGCATCCTTCAGTAAGGAGTCTGCATGCTATGGAGGTTGTCATTGTTCCGTCATTTTTTCAGGGGTGTCAGACTCTCCATGACTCATTTTGGGTTTTCTTGGCAAGGGTACTAGTGTAGTTTGCCATTTCTTTCTCTGGCTCATTTATACAGACAAGGAAACTAAGGTAAATAGGATTAAGTGACTGGTACAAGGTCACACAGCTAATAATTGTCTGAGGTGAGATTTGAACCCACAAAGATGAGTCTTCTTGATTCCAAACCCAGTGCTCTGTCCACTGGACCACCTGACCTCATTTATTTACTAGCCGTGTGACCCTGGACAAAGTACTTAATCTCTCTGTGTCTTAGTCTCCTCATTAGCAAAATTGAGGGGAGGAAATAAAAGATCGCTACCCCTTAATGGTCTCTAAGTTTCCTTCCAACTCTAAATCTGAGATTCTGTGACTCCTGAGATAGTGGGAACAAGAACCAGGTTCATAAGGTTAGTATAAGAATGTAAAAATCACGAGCATAAGAGAATGGATGCTACTTGTAGGGGAGGACAGGTACCCTGTTGGTGCTAGACATGAGAGAGTGGCGAAGCAGCATTTTAGGACCAAAACACGATGGCACCCTGAGAGTACCCTAGCTGACCACTTCTCTCCTGGCAGTACTTGCTCGATGTATCAGACTTGGAAGGCTGGTTCGGAGAAAAACAGCCTTTGGTGAGCAGCCAAGACTACGGCAAGGACCAGTTAGCCACCATCAGCCTCATCAAGAAGCATAAGGTACTTTCTCCTGGGGAAGCTCACTAAACACACCCCTAGAATATTTCATGGGGTGCTGTAGCTGGGATGGTAAGGGAAGGGAACAGGGAATTTTGTGCTCTTTTAAACTCATACCACAGTAAATCTCTATGATTACACAGAAACTGCATCATGAAACTCAAGTCTATCATGTATAACTTGCTATTCCTTTAAAATATATAATAAAGTTATCATGAAAATTTTTTTCTTTCTTTTTCTTCCTTCCCCCACCCTTGAGATGACCACCACTAGACATAAATAGGCATATATGTATATGTATATATGTACATATATGTGCAAAATCATTCTATACATACTTCTGTTTATCAGTTCTTTCTCTGGACATGGACAGTGTCTTCCTTCATATGTCCCTATCAGGCCCCCACTGCCTGAAGGCTAGGTGTGTTATATTTCATCTCTTCCCCGGGTTCTCCAGTGTATTGGGGCAATCATCCATCGATGGTGTTCCTTTATGTTATCATGTTAATTATTATATCAAATATTATATATTAATTATGTTAATGTTAATATTAATTATGTTTCCTTTCAGGGGACTGAGCACCCCAGTTTCATTTAACCATTTATAGTCAGATTAGCTTTTAGCGAGGGATGCTTACTTCAAAGGCACAGGAAAAAATGCACACAGGAAAACACACACACACACACACACACACACACACACACACATACACACACACACATGCACCTTTCCAACACCTGGAGGGAATAATCCTTCCTTATACCTGCTTCATTTTCTATTGAGGTGAGGAATGGAAGGGCAGGTTTACAGCTTAACTCAGTTTCTCTATAATATTTTCGTTGTTGTGGAGTCATTTCAGTCATGTCCATGATCCCATTTGTGGTCTTCTTGGCAAAGACACAGACGCAATTTACCATTTCCTTCTCCTGCTCTTTTCAGATGAGGAACTGAGGCAAACAGGGTTAAGTGCCTTGCCCAGTGTCACACAGCTAGCAAGGCTGGATTTGAACTTAGGTCCTCCTGACTCCAGGCCTAGTTCCCCATCCAGTGTGCCACTAGCTGCTTCCTCTATAACACCTCTATAAATCCCACCAGGCTCCAAGTCCAAAGTCTCACTGGGGTACTTGAGTCCAAGTACCCCGGCTTCTCAGAGCTTTTCCACTTAGGCTGGCAGCAACATCTGACCTGGACTATAAGATTTCTATGGATGTAGCTCCTGGATCATCAGAGGCACCACTCCCTGCACTTAGAACTTAAAAGGACAAACAAACCAGGACCACTGTGCCTCTGTACCTCATTCAGGTAGACTTAAAGATGTGCTAAGAAATGATGAGCTCAGAGGCAGTTAAGTGGCACAGTAAATAGAGCACCAGCCCTGGAGTAAATCTGGCCTCAGATACTTGACACTCTTACTAGCTGTGTGACCTTGGGCAAGTCACTTAACCCCAATTGCCCTGCCTTCCCCCCTCCAGAAAAAAAAAATGATGAGCTCAATTATCTTAGAAAAACATGGAAAGATTTGCACAAAATAATGAAGAGCAAAATGAGCAGAACCAAGAGAACATCGTATACAGTAACAGCAATATTGTTTTAAGAACGACTTCGAGCAAATAGTCCTTTTGAGTCTTACAAGTACCCAAATTAGCTATAAAGGACAAATGAAAGAAGATACTATCTACATCCAGAGAAATAACTGATAAATAGAAGTATGTATAGAGTGATTTTACATATATATATGTATATACATTTATATATATACATAAATATGCCTATTTGTGTGTAATGGTGGTCATCTCAAGGGTGGAGATGTAGGAAGAAAGGAAAAAAAAGAAAAAATTTACATAATAACTTTATTATATATATTTTAAAGGAATAGCAAGTTGTACATAGTAGATTTGCAGTTTTATGCACAATCGTCTTTTTTATTATACTATGTTATAGAAATACTTGTTTTATGACATAAATTAAAAATAAAATAAATTTAAAAAAATAAAGATGCTGGTATTTCTGGTTATCTGGCCTATGGGAACAGAGTGCCCACCCATGTGAATGTCTTCTCCCAGAAGCAAGTGTTCCATATGGGTACTCAATAAATGCTTGCTAAATGAAAGAAGAAATGATCTTCCTACTTACCTCTTCCTAAGTATCCAACCCTGTACTAACACAGGCTCTTGCCATCTGACCCCGTGTCTACAGGTCCTAGAACAGGAGCTAGCCCTCTATGGGAGCTTTGTAGCAGAGCTCGTCCAGACAGGACAAACCCTCAGCAGCCCCCAGTCTCTTGATGAGATCCCTGTGCCACCAGGACGGCTACAAAACCAGCTTCAGGAGCTGAAGGCACTGGCGACCACAAGGTGAGAGCCCTAGACCACAGCTGCTCTGCAACCTTCTTCCCCTGGCTGGGCAAAGTGGAGCCTGCTTGGGATGGGCCGTTCCTCTGGCAGTAATTAATGACAATAATGATAATAACTAACATTTACATAGTACTAACTATGTGGCAGGCACCAAGCCCTTTGCAGTAATTATCTCATTTCGTCTTCACAACAACCCTGGAAGGTAGGTGCTGTCCTTCTCCCCATTTTACAGATGAAGAAGCTGAGATAGACAGAGGCTAAGCGACTTGTCCAGGGTCACACAACTAATAAGAATTTGAGACTGGATTTGAACTCAGGTCTTCCTGATGTCAGACCTGGCACTCTATCCACTGAGCCACCTAGTAATACCTAGTGAACAGAGCCATGAACCATGGTCCCCTCCAGATATGTTGGGAAAGGGACAGGTCTCTGAAAGGTTCTCTTTTCCTATTCTAATAGATGCTGAGGGCAGGCACTACCCAAGCAGGGACCTATGATCCTCTTCTTCCCTCCCATCCCTACTCTGAGTCATCCTCTTACTCTCCCCTTATAGGGGGAGCCATTGCGGCACACGGGCTTCAGAGTCAGAAGACCTGGGTTCAAATCCTTCCTCTGCCACTTACAATGTGTGTGATTTTGGACAAGTCACTTGACTTGTCTGAGTCTTGGTTTTCTCATATGTAAAATAAGGAGGCTGGACTAGATGAAGATGACCTTTGGTGGTCCAGTAGATGGAGTGCTGAACTTGGCATCAGGAAGACCTGAGTTCAAGTCCCACCTTGGTCACTAACTTAATGTGTGACCCAGACAAGTTGCTTAACCTTCCTCAGTTACTTCATCTGTAAAATGGGGCTAAGAGTAGCAATTACCTCACAGAATTGTTGTCAGAGTCAAATGAGATTATATAGGTATATATATATATATATATATATATATATATATATATATATATATATATGTATATTTTATATATATGATATATGTGTATATCTATATATGCTTATATATATGAAACATGAAAGAACATATGTGAAGTGTTACAAACTTTAAAACATTATATAAATATACTGGTCCTGGAGTCAAGAGGCCCTGAGTTCAAATGTGGCTGCAGAAACTTACTAATTGTGTGACCCTGGGCAAGTCACTTAACCCCAGTTGCCTCCCCCCACCAAAAAAATAACCCATTATATAAATGCTAGCTATTATCATTGTTGTTGTTGCTAAATCTATTATGCTATGATACACAATTCATCAGCATTCACACACACACACACACACACACACACACGCGCACAAGGTCCTACTAAATGGCCATATCTCATCCAGCCATGCAGTTGTGAATAAGACAAGGCGAGTCCATTCCATCACCCTCCCTGACTAAGACCAATTGGCCACTGTGGGGTCAACCTCTGATGGGACTGGGGGTTGTGACCACAGAGGCCATCGGCTGGAGGAGGAGCTGAGGCTGCACGAGTTTGTCCAGGAGGCTGAGGAGCTACAGGGCTGGCTGGCTAGACAGAAGCAGGTGGCCAGTAGTGAGGAAGACCTGGGAAAAGACTACGCACATGTGCTGGTGAGGAAGAAGGGGAGTGCCCAAGGTCAGGTGTGAGCAGGCATGCCCCAGAAGACTGGTGGTCCCCAGCTCTGCTCTGTGGAGAAAGATGGACCATGTCCTTTATGGAGAGGCTAGAGCCACAGTAATCAGGGCAGAGTAAGAAGAGGAAGTCAGCCAGCTTTGGGGGAGCCCTATCCCTTGGCCAGACTTCCCAAGCCCACATAGAGCAGGTAGGACCCCTGATCTCTAGTCTTTGGTCTCCCACCCTTTGGCACCCCCGAGTTCTTGGCCTCCCACTTACACATACTCATATAAGGAACCTGAGAGGTTGTACGGGCTATGCCAACTTTCCAATCTGGGACCTGAAGATACATGTAAGGAGGTCAGTGTGGCATAGTGGAAACCGCCCTGGTCTGTTTCCTCATTTATAAGCTGAAGGGGTTGGATTTGGTATCCTTTAAGATGCCTCGCAGCTCTAAATTGCTGACCCCATGAATGGAAGGTGATCTTCTCTCTCCATCTGTCCTTTCATACCTCAGCACCTCCGGGCCAAGTATGAGCTGTTTCAGCACCAGGTGGAGACAGGTGGAAGGCAAGTGGCATTCTGCCAACAGCTAGCAGAGACACTGCTGGAGGGCCGGCACAGTGCCACCCAAGAGATCCGCCAGAGGCAGCAGGAACTACAGTGAGTAGCCAGCTGGCTGGGGCTGAGAAATAGGCGGACCTGCAGGCGCTGGGGCATGGCAGTCCTTACAGCTGGTGAGAGAGTGGGCCCAAAGCATTGGCAATGCTCCAAGAACCAGCCATCATCACTGGTACCCCACGGGCTTCTGGGAGAAAGAAGGCACCATGAGGCTGTCCTACCAGGGCTGCGGGCTGTCACTCGTGGGGACAGTGCTACAGCTAGGGTGGCAGGGAGGTTAGGAGGCTGAGGATCCAGAGATACAGTCTGCTTTATCCTGTACACAAACTCTGCTGTTGCCCAGTATTCAGCCATTCCTTACCCTTTGTGACCTTCATACGTCAAAGATACTGGAGTGGTGCCATTTCTGCCTCCAGTGCAGGTAACACCAAACTGGAGGCAATGGAAAATGATCCAAGAAACTGGTATGGTAGAAACTGACGCTGGAATCGGGAGCTGGATTCAGATCCTGCCTCTGATGATTCCCACCTGGGTAACGTTGGCCAAGTCCCTTACTCTCCCTGAGCCTCCATTTCCTGATCTGTAAAATGGCAGGCTGGGACTAGACGGTATGGCCTCTGGGGTCTCTTCCAACTCTAGAACTATGATCTGATTTTCAAAATAGAAGGTATGACCTCAAAAAAGTTTACAATCTAATTGGCAGACTAAAAAACACATATTTAAAAAGACCTAATCAAGCATATTCAGGGCAACCACAGGAAGGCTTTGGTAGCAAACTATTGCCAAGTATTATGGGATGGTGCACAGCGTGCTTGATTGGGAGCCCTGTAACCTGACTCAACTCTTTACTTTCTGTGTGACTGTGGGCAAGTCATTTAACCTCTCTGGGGTTCAGCTTCCTCATCTGTAAAATGACAGGTTTGGCTAGAATGTTTTCTTGGCAAAGAGACTGAGGTAGTTTGCCATTTCTTTCTCCACTTCATTTTTACAGATGAGGAAACTGACGCAAACAGGGTTAATTGACTTGCCCAGGGTCACTTACCTACAAAGTGTCGGTGGCAGGATTTGAAATCAAGTCTTCCTGACCCCAGGCTCAACACCCTATCTGCTGCACCACCTAGCTGCCCTTCATTTTACAGATGAACCAACTTACAGGTTAAGGTCACCTAACTAGGATTTGAATCCAGGTGTCCTGACTCTAGGGCCATTGTAAGGGTTTGGGGTGAGTTTGATGGGGCTCAGAAAGAAGGCGACTTGGACTAGACTAGGGTTCCAGATGGGAGCCAATGAATCATAAGGACGGTAACCCAGCCCTTGTGTCCCCATCACAGGAGTGCGTGGGCAGAGCTGTGGGGACTGACCCAAGCACGGGGCCAGTCACTCCGGGACGCAGAGGCCGTGCTCAAGATTCACCAGGACCTCACAGATGCCCTCACCCACATACAGGTACGATGCAGAGAGTAGAGGACCCTCTCCTCGCTGCCCCCCATTATTTGTCCCTCGTCACTAAGACAGGTGGCACATTGGATAGCACTCTAGTCAAGAGCACCCAAACTCAAATCTTGCCTCATTCACTAGCTGTATAACCCCAGGTAAGGCGCTTACTCTCTCTCTCTCCCTCAGTTTCCCCATCTGTAAAATGGGCATAATAACCCCTACTTCCCAGGGTTATTATTAGGATCAAATGAGCTCATACACGTAAAGCACCTTGCAAACATTAAAGAACTTGTGGTCATTATTGAGACAATTCTTTCCTCCCAGGAGAAAGCCACAAGCCTTCCCGATGATGTGGCACAGGATAGACACGGGGCCCAGGCTCAACTCCGGCGGCACGAGGAGCTGGAACACGAGCTCTCGGGCACTGAGCAACAAGTAAGTCAGCTGCTGCTTCTCCGTGGCACCCCTCATGCCTGTGTCCAAGAACACCGGCCCCACGCTGTGCCTTCAGATCCCCCGCACACACTCAGAACCTAGAGAGGTAGCATGATGTGGTAGATCAAGGGTCAGACCCAGAGCTAGGAAACACTGGGTTCAAGTCCCACCTAGGTCACTTTCTTGTGACCCTGGGCAAGATACTTTAGCTCCCTGAACCTCAGTTTCCTCATCTATCAAAATGAGATGGATCAACTTATAAGGTCACTTCCAGCCCTAACCGGATCTATGATTCTGTGGATTCAGGGCATCTCCAAGACTGGCTCTGCTCTGTATGAATGTGGACCTGGAAGGGCTTGTACACCTGAGCTATGCTTATGTCAAAGCAGGTCGAGTCAGCAAACATTTATAAAGCACTCACTGTGTTCTAGGCATTGTGTTATAGACTGGAAACACAGACACAAGCAGAATGAAAGACTTTTCTTTCTGACCTCAAGTTGCTTAGAAATCTAGAGAGATGAAGGGGAAGAAAGTAGGAGATGAAAGTACTTGGGGGGGGGGGGCATTGTAGAGCAAGTCACCAGTGTAGCCTGGAGAGGCATGAGAACAGGACTGGATATTCTCCTGAAAGTGGAGGTTCTGGGAGGAACCAGTGCATCAGAGGGCTTTGGCTCCAGAAGCAGAAGGTTGTTCCAAAGTGTGAGGTCCAGGAGTGGAGGGACCAGGGAGAAGAGGCTTCTGGGGCATTGTAGATAAAAGGCTTGGAGAGCCAGGAGTGTCGTCTGGAGAGAAATGTGAGAACGGGCCCCTTCCCTCTGTATATCTACAATCGCATGCACCCCCCTAAGTACAGCGATGGGTTCTTTCTTCCCTTGGATAGGACATGGTGGTGCTTCTTTTTCCTTTCAGGGAGTTTTTTTTTTTCCTAAAAGTTGTTGTCCTGAGGTGAGTGGGAGAGGAGGGGTGTCTTTAGGGAGGCTGGGTCCCCTTTGCTTTCACGTGCCTGATGGGCCCCACAGCCCCCAACCTCTCCAGAGAGCTGACCCCTGCCTTTCCTCAGCTGCAGGAGCTATTGGATACAGCTGATGAGATGCAGAAGGTGTGCTCCAGACCTCAGGCTGAGGCCCTGCAGAGCCAGCAGGAAGCTGTGGTACAGAGCTGGGAGTCTCTGAGGCTGCGGGTGGAAAGGCGTCGGCAAGAGCTTGAGCAGGCCTGCTTGCTCACAAGCTTCCATACTGTGGTGAGAAATTCCCAGAGTGCCTTGGGAGAAAAGATACTGGGACTTGGAGGGGCAGGGTATAGAATGTAAGCTCCTTGAGGGCAGGGGCAAATTTTTTTTTAACTTTACATCCTCAGCACCTAGCACCTTCCATACTTGTTTTGGACTAGACCTGGTTTGGACTAGGAGGGATGGAGTATAGATTGTAAGCTACTTGAGGGCAGGGGCGATTTTGTATTTTAACTTTGCAGTCCCAGTACCTAAATACTTGTTTTGGACCAGACCACTCCACCAGGGGTGGAGAAACTGTGGCCTTCTAGGTCCTTGGGTGTGGTCTCAGATTTTACAGAAGAAATTCTTTTATTAAGAGAATTTGTTCTATGGAGTTTGTATTCAGTCAAAAGACTGCACTTGAGGACCTAGAGGGCCACATGTGGTCTAGAGGCTACAGGTCCCGCCCCGCCCCTCCTGCACCAGGCCTATGATTTAACTGATATTGAAACTCCAGGTGATGATACTCCTTTACCAGTGCTGATCTGCAACTTTGCACCTTAGAGAAGTTTCTGGGACACTGAGAAATAAGACTTGCCCAGGGTCACACAGTCAGTATGTGTCAGGGGCAGAACTTAAATCCAGATCTTACCAACTCTGAGGCTGACTCTCTGTCCATGACACAATTCTATTTCTCAAATGGAATTGAGGGTATTGTGTACAGAGCACAAAAGAGAATGTAGATGTGAGTTGTATTTGGGGCCAGTCTTAGAATACTTGTAGGCAGCCAGACAAGTAGGTACAACATGGGAAGCATGATGTGTAAGAAGGTAAACAAAGAGGCATCTAGGGGGCCAGCCCAAGGGACCCAAAAGTGATAGGCTTTTTTATTATATAAATTTATATAAAAATTCATGTAAATTTATATTAAAATACATATAAATTTATATAATAATTTTATTATATAATTACTGTCCTCTTACATAACCCAGTTATTAAGTTCTTACCACGTTTAGTACTAGTCTGGGTGCAATGACAGACGCAGAAGGGTAAGACATGATCCCTGCCCTCAGAAAGCTTATAATTTACTTAAGGAGATAGGAATAACATACTTGAAACAATAACTAATATTGTCAGACAATACATTCTTAATTGGGAGGGGTGGTTCAGACCATGAGTACTGTCGAGTTCAGAGAAGAGAAAGCAGAGAAGGCTTCCTTGAATAGTCAGAGAAGGCCTCAAGCAGGAAGCAGGACTTTCTGGAGTGGAACCATAAAGGGAGAGTAGGATTCAGGCAGGTAGAAGAGGAAGGAGAGGGTGTTCTAAGCAGGGGGAAGAAAGTATAGGAAAAGACGGCAAGGTAAGAATAAAACACACCTTGTTTGAGGGACAGTGATGAAAGTGAGCTAGCTGGCTAGAGAACAGAGGATTGAATGCTGGAAAGTGGTAGATTACAAGGTTTACTATAGACAGGAAAGCCAAGTTCTGGAGAGCCCCCCCAGCCTCACACCACAGGCTCTGAGCTGCCCACATCTGGAGAACCAGGGGGAGTCTGAACCAGTTGGTATCTGAAAGGAGTGATGTGAGGCAGCATGGTACAGTGGAAAGTATGCTGTACTTGAAGGACCTGAGTTCAGATCCAGACTCTGCTCCCTGACTATCTAGGTGACCTTAGGCAAGTAATTGAACCTCCCTGGGTCTCAGTTTCCACATCAGTAAGATGAGGTGGTTGGATGAAGTGACTTACGGGAGCCTGCACCTACATGTACTTTGGTGGGTTTGCTGGAGCAGTACACCAGAGTTCTGCTTGCGTGAGAACTGGCTCTCTGCATTCCTGCTCATAGCTGACTCTCTCTCTGTTCTCTCTGGGGGGGGTCCAGGTACAGGAATATTCAGCATGGGCAACTGGAGTTTGGAGGGAGCTGCAGGCAAAGGAGACCTCCCGAGATGCCAGCAGCAGCCACTTGCAGCTCAGTGAGCACCAGGACGTCCGGGCCAAGCTGGAGGCCCAGGAGGAGGTGTACCAGCGAGCTGTACAGCTAGGACAGGGGCTGCTCCCTGAGGAGGGAGCCCCCATTGAAGAGGTAGCTTTTTGCTCCAGGCTCTCCCCAGGCCTTCTTCCCTGCCCTATTCCACCCCTTTCCTGCCTTATCTAACCCCTCCCCTACTCTGATGACATCCTGGTTAAGACCTAGAACACAGAAGCCCTGATACATATAAGAGTTTCAGAACATAGCTCTAGAGCTGGATGGGGCCAGCTAATCCAAATTTTCCCATATTTTATAGATGAAGAAACAGGTCCAGGGAGCCTAATTACCTTGTCCGGGGCCAACAAGTTAGTTTAGAAGAGATGTGGGATTTGAGCTCAGGCCCTCTGACTCCAGAGTCGGTATTATTTCCATTGTATTGTCCTGCAGGAGTGGGGAAGGGAAGAGACAAGAGAGAGCAGGGATAAGGTAGGGCTTACCTACTGAGTCACAAGAATCACGAAACATTAGAGCTGAAAAGAGGCTTTAGGGACTCCTTAACCTGAGATCTGCTGAATGTGCACACACAGTTACATAACATACAGTTATCCCTTCCATGTCTCAGGGGGTTAAGGGGAACAGCTTCCTTGCAATCTGGAAAATCCCTGTAAAATGTTTTGGCCCTCCTTTCATACAAGAGAAGAAGTCTGAATTTTTTTTGTTTGTTTTATGGGGTGTTTACAGTACCTTATTGTAAAATTTGGGCTAAATATTTGGCCAAAGGCTCTGTGCTGTCTGCTGGCCTTCACATGTCTTCTGCGGCTTCTGTGAAATTTCCATTTAATTTCTTATGCCAACCCACAGAACCTGCAATGGGGAGTCATGATGTGGAAGGGAAGACTGAATGTGTGTGTACAATATACACACCAACAGATGCACACACGTCTGTGTATAGTGTACATGCATGTCTATAATACACACATGTGTTGTATATAGAATGTATGCATATACACATATATATATTAACACCTACATGTGTACTCACATACATTTTTATACTTGTACTTTCATATAATTGATTTCTTTTGTAACCCTAAGTATTTTATTTTTTGCATTTATAAACATTATTCTGGGGCAGCTAGCGCAGTGAGTAGAGCACCGGCCCTGGAGTCAGGAGGACCTGAGTTCAAATACAGCCTCAGGCATTTAACACGTACTAGCCATGTGACCTTGGGCAAGTCACTTAACCTCAATTGCCCTGCTCCCCCCCCTCCAAAAAAAAAAACAACAAAAAACATTATTCTGAGAAAAGCTCCATAGGCTTCACCAGCCTACCAAAGAGGCCCATGACACAGAAAAGGTTAATCAGTCCTGTGTGAGAGATCCTCTAGTCTATCCCCCTTCTGCAGATGAGGAAACTGAGGCCTTAGTTAAGTAACTTGCCCAAGATCATGCTGTTTATAGCAGAATGAGTCCTTGAACCTTGACCACCCATCTGGTGGACTACACAGGGGTGGGGAACCTGAGGCCTTAAGGCCACATGCGGCCCTTCTAGGTCCTCAAGTGTGGTCCTCTGACAGAATCCAAATCTCACAGAACAAATCCTTTTATTAAGGGGGTTTGTTCTGTGAAGTTTGGATTTAAAGGGCCTCACTTGAGGACCTGGAGGGCCACATGTGGCCCAAGTCAGCAGATTCCCCAGCCCTGGGCTAGTCTGAGGCTCTTTCCTCATGTGCTTCTTCTAAATCTTCCCGAGTGATTCTGTACACACCCTCCAAAACCACCTCTCTCAGATCACTTCACCCCGAGCCCAACCCGGTCTCTCCATGTGCTCCAGATCCAAGAGAAGCTGGGGAGCCTCCGGGAAGAGCGACTGAAGGTGTTCCAGGCTTGGGAAGGGAAGCAGGAGCAGTTGATGACCACGCACCTTGGACAGCTCTTCAGCCGAGACTGCAATCACTTCAATAAGATCCTCACCGCCCAGGAGGTAGCTCCCATCCACCTCCTCTCCTCAGGCCCTTGCTTCCCTGTGCCCGCCATTATCTTTTCCCCTATCTATTCTCCTTCCCTCCCTTTGCTCACATGCATACACATGTACACTCACACACTGACACACATGTGCACACACATGCACACATGCACACACAGACACTCATTTCTCTGCTTTCTATTCTTTCCCACCTGTTTTAGAAGCAGGAAGTGTGTGGACTTGATCCAATTTAGCAATTAAGTTAATGAAAAATGTTTTAGTCCCAGCCTTCAAGGACTTTACATAAGATATATACATAAATAAGTGGGAAAGAGATAGATTATGGTGAACAAAATATCATGGGGAAAATGAGAAGAAAATTGTACCTTTCAATGTGGCTAAATCCAGAGTGGACACTCTCTGCTTCCTTCACCAGCTAAAGCCTGGACTAAGTCAGGAGATCATACATTCAGAGCTGTCTGAGACCTCAGAGGTCAGTTAGTCCAACCCCTTCTTTTTGCAGATAAGGAAACTGAGGCCCTGGGGGGTTAAGCAACACATACACCCATCCATCTGCTTTGTGTTCAAACCAAGTTGGCTCTTCATTCTTCTCTTTGGCTTTGTCATGGGCTGGTCTAGGTCCATCTAAAAACCAGTACCTTGGAAAGCTCAGTGGAGGGCCTGGAGAGGCTGATCCAGAAGCATGAAGCTTTCCAGAAGATTCTGGCTGCCCAGGATGAGAAGGTGACCAGCTTAGAGGGAAGCTGGCGGTCAGGCATGGAGGAGCATGGAGAAGTCCAAAAGTGGGAAGAATTGAGTCAAGATGCTATGAGTTATATGCGGGGCACAGGAGGCAGACAGAGTAGGAGAGGGGCCAACATAAAGCAAATGCAGAGGCCAAATGTCAGCTTAAATTGGTCTCTCCCAATACCCTAGAAGCCAATTTGGGATCACAAGAGTCTAATTTTAGATCTGTCAGGTACCTTTGAGGCTACTTACTCCATCTTTATTTGATAGATGAGAAAGCTGAGACTTAGGCAAGTCAAGAGCCTTGCCCAACATCACACAGCAAGGGAGTATCTGAGGCAAGAGTTGAACCCAGGGCATCTAAAATCCAAGTACAACACTGTCCACTGTGCCATGCTGTCTCCTAGCTATCCTGGGAGAGATTGCTCAGTCCAACGTGGGCAATATGGTCTATTTGGGAAAAAAAGTACTGGGATCAGAGACAGAAAGAAACTAATTTTTAAATATTGGCTTTGACAAATACTAGCTATGGCCCTGGGGAAGTGATTTTTACCTCTCTGAGTCTCAGTTTCCTCATCTGTAAAGTGGGGATTATAATATTGTACTACCTACTTCACAGGGTATTGTAAAGAAAACATGGTGTGCTTGCTTTGAGTGCTATGGAAATGTGAGTGGAGGGGCAGCTATGCGCCAGCCCTGGAGTCAAGAGGACCTGAGTTCAAATGCAGCCTCAGACACTTAACACTTACTAGCCAGCCATGTGACCTTGGGCAAGTCACTTAACCCCAATTGCCCTGCCCTCCCCCCTCCAAAAAGCAAAAAAAAAAGAAAAAAAAAAGAAATGTGAGTGGATAGGGCACTGAACTCAGAGTCAGGAAGACTCAAGTTCAAATCCTGCCTTAGATGCTTCCTAACTGGGCGATGTTTGGCAAGGCTCTTAAACTTTCTGCTGTGTGACCCTGGTCAGATCACTTAACTTCTCTGTTTCTTTTCTATAAAATGAGAATGATAATAATAGCACCTACCTCAAAGGGTTGTTGTGATTATTGAACGAGATAATATGTGTAAAGTGCCTCATAAAGCTTAAAATGTGATATACATGTTGTAGTTTTTAATCAATCATTGTCATCATCATCCCTGCTCTGAAGCACCTTGGGATGGGTCTGCTCTAGGAGAGGAGAAAGGCTCTGTTTCGTATCCCCCCAGTCTTCCAGGGATTGGGGGTGGAGCTCGGATGGTAGGGGAATTGCTCTTTTACCTGGTCTGCTTCCTATACCCTATAAGCTTGCACTTGGGGAGGGGGCATGCAGGACTAGGGATGTGCAGCAAGGCTCCGGGCCTAGAGGAGTGATATAGGCAGCAAGTACCTTCTCCCCTCCCTCAGGAAGCAACCCTGCAGGAACAGGCGAAGCATCTCAAGGCAGCTGGGGTACACGAATTACTGAATCTGGTACAGGAGCGACGGAGGCGAATAAAGGCGCAGGCCCATGCCCACGGGGAAGCCCTGCGTACCACCCTGCTGCTAGCGAGTTTCACCAGGGACGTGGCTGAGGTTAGTACCAGGGCTGGACCAGCAGGGCAGTAACGGACAGGACAACTGAAAGGAGCAAAGCAAGGCCTGATAGGCTGGGGGCTCTGGACATCCAAAGGAGCCCCCAGCCAACCCGAGAACCCCTAAGACCTCACCTTGAGAGTTATATGGCTCCTTCTGTGTCTCCTCCCCTGTGACCCCTCTCTCAATGACAATAAGCATTAGCTGAGCCTTTAAGGAGCTCCTGCCTGCATGATTACTGATACCAGCTTAACATACCAGGGGAACTGCCCTACCCCAGAACTCACAGGCACCAACCTAGGCCCAGATCATAGCTCTAATTCATTATCCAACAAGCTCTTACTGTGTGCGGGCCTTGTGTGAAGAGCTGGGGATACAAAGAGAGGCAAAAACATATGATCCCTGCCCTTAAGGAACTCATATTCTAATGAGAGAGACAACCTACAGACAACTATCTACTTTCAAGATATATATATATATGTGTGTGTATGTGTATATTATATATATATACTTACATATATGTGTCTTTGTGCATATATACATATACATATATAGTGTGTATATATGTATACATATACACAAACACACCTGTACATACTTATACATATACATATATACATAGATATACACAGATACATGCACATATGCATACCTGCACTATGCAGGTACATATACATATTTATATGTACATGGACACATTGCATGCATATATACACATATTATATATATAGTAAATGGAAGGGAAGAAGGCACTAGAGGGGGCAGGAAGGGGAAGGTCCTGGGTGGGGGTGGGGGGACAGGAGTTAGGAAAGGCTCCTAAATACAGCAACCAAAACATTTGATCTGATTTATATGGAGTCTGTATAGGCCTAGGTCATGATAGACTGTCCCATATAATGTTCACTGGGGGTGGCATGCAGAACTAGGAATGTGCAGCTAGTCTCTGGGCCCAGGAAACGATAAAGGTTAAATTAATTATAACTAACCCCGTTCCTACCTGGCCACTGGTGTGTCCAGGCAGAAGACTGGATCCAAGAGAGAACTCAGCAACTAGAAGAACCAAGCCCATGGGGTTCTGGGGACCTGAAGGACAAGCTGAAGTGCTTACAGAAACACCAGGTCTTTGAGGCTGAGGTCCAGGCCCATGAGGGGGTTATAACCCGTGTCACCAAGGTAAAGCAAATAGCTCTCAAAGAACTGCACACTCTAATTAGTGAAGACAATACATTCAAGCAGCTTTTGTTGTTGTTGAGTCATTTCATGTCTGACTCCTTTGGGTTTTTGGGGGGCAAAGATACTGGAATGGTTTGCCATTTCCTTCTCCAGCCCATTTCACGGAGGAAGAAATTGAGACAAACAGGGGTTAAGTGACTTACCCAGGTCACACAGCTAGTAAGTGTCTGAGGTCAGATTTGCACTCAGAAAGATTAATTTTCCCTATCCCAAGCCTACTGCTCTGTCCACTAAGCCATCTAGCTGCCTAGGCAGCACTGTGTTGGTAAATGCTTAACAACCTACTCTCTGAAGAGAAAAATGTGTCCACGACAGACTTTTAAGTTTAATCTGCATTATTGACATTTTTCTGTAATTTTCTAAAATCTGGACAATCAACAAAACAAAAAAATTGAGCCCTGATTTGTAGCATGTGCTGATTTCTGGAGTGTAAAATGCTCACATTGCAAATTTAACAGTTGGCTCTTATGAGCCTATATGAACTGGTTCCAGCACACCCTGCCTTTAGGAGAGTTCACTTGCAGGGTGAATGGAAAGATCTGGGGCCCCTGAGAGAGCAGCTACAGAGCAGAAGGCAAGGACCGGGAGCTCTTAGGCTAAATCACACCTGAGGAGTGACCTACCAGCACTGGGAAGGATGGGAAGTCGGCCCAAAGGTTGGAGTGGAAAGGGGATTCTGGGTTCTCTCCAGCAAGAGTGAAGGATGTGGGAGAGTGCTCAGTGTCCAGCTGGGAAGAAAAAAAATGACATAATCAGGAAGGTTGGGGGCGGGCTCTGGAAGTTAGGTCCCACTTGAGGGAAGCAATACTTTAGGGACAAGGGACCGAGAAGACAAAATCTCCTGGTGCCTGACCTTCACTGCAGAAGGGAGAAGTTCTCCTGGCCCAGAACCATCCTCAGGCTAGAGATATCCTGGAGAAACAGCAGAGGCTCCAGGATCACTGGAACAAGCTGAGACAGACCATGGTAGCCAGGGGCAGGGGCCTG
>CM053589.1:42046758-42060915 GCA_028646515.1 Pseudochirops corinnae | reverse complement strand
ATATATGAGCATATACACACAAATATATATTTATATACCTATAGATACATACATATACAAGTATATTCTATATTATATCATTGTTACTTCCTCATATATTTTCTATATCTGCATATATTTCTATACAGATATTAACATGCATTATATCCCCTATTTGTATGTCATATGTAATATCATCGTCCTATTATATATATTATATCTGTAGATATATAAATATCCATATAAAATATATTATATATCATTCTATTATATATCTACAAATATATTGATTTTTATATATGCATATACAGATATATCATGTATGTTGTATTATATATAACACTATTATATTTTTATATATCTATAGATATATCTATATATACACATATAAACCTTTTATATACAAATATATCTATATATGTATGTATGTGTCTATGTATGTATATATCTATATACGTGTATATATATATAAATTTGATCTAGACCTGTAATTGTGCCATTTCGGAGAACTCCCATTGTGGAGATTCCCTCTGCCAAAGTAGATCAGCAATCTATTTATTGGTCAACTTATAGTATGAATGGATGAATATGAATGAATGGAAAAGCTTTTATGTGCCAGGCATATCAACCCCTCTTTTCCTCCCAGGAAGTGATGGTGAATGTTGGGGACGTGGGACGAGATTATGAACACTGTCTACAACTCAGCAGACGGCTGAGCGAATTCCGAGGCCCTGCCTTATGGGTAAGAGGTGTAAGAGTTATAAGGGATATTAGGTAGGGAGTGTGAGAAGCTTGTGAATCAGGGGTTCTAGGGTGCCTGTGTATAGCAACTTCTACACCTTAGACCTGGCTGCATTCTCCTCTCTTCCCCTAGAGCAGTGGTTCTCAACCTTCCTAATGCCACAACCCTTGTATTTGGGCATATCTGCATGTGGGCAGACCTGCCTGGAGACAGATAGAGGAGCGATGTCTCGGTTCCTAAGACCATCGAAAATATGTGTTTTCTGATGTGTTTTCCGATGGTCTTAGGAGACCCATGTGACCCCTGTGAAAGGGTCGTTCCACCCCCAAAGGGGTCACGACCCACAGGTTGAGAACCGCTGCCCTAGACTAAAACGCCCACATTCCTAACACAGCTGTCCCAAGGGGAAAGTGTGAAGCCAAACAAAATCATCTGAGTCTTCCAGCCTTTTCTTTCTATGGCCTTTCTCTCCTCCTTTTTTGCCCCAGTACTTACTTCTCATGTTGTTCTTCCTGCCTTTGCCCCAGCCCCCACCCCCAGTGTTCTCTAGCTGTCAAGAAAATTAATCTAATTAAGGTGTTTCCAGTCAGATAGTAGCAACTTATTACTTACCCCATTCTGTGATATTTGCATTCTTAAAGAAGATTTAAGAGAGGGATAGTTAATGCAAATGAATGAATTTCTAATGGTAAAATTGCAGGAATTGTGACACCTGGACAGGAAGGATATTTTTGCACATGGGTGCTTCACATAAGTATAATATTAATTTATTTAGGGAGGAGGAAAGGCAAGGCAATTGGGGTTAAGTGACTTGCCCAAGGTCACACAGCTAGTGTGTCAAGTATCTGAGTCCAGATTTGAACTCAGGTTCTCCTGACTCCAGGGCTGGTGCTCTATTCACTGACCACCTAGCTGCCCCAATAAGTATACTATTTAAAGTAGTGTTGTCAAACTCAAGCAGAAATGGGGTCACTTCGGATCCAGCCTCAGACACTTGCTAGCTGTATGACCCTGGACAAGTCACTGAACCCCAGTTGCCTCAAAATAATAATAATAATAATAATAATGGAAATGGGGCCACTAAACCTTACCTACATTGGCCCAATTTGACTTTGACAACCACATTTTAACATTATGTTCTTTGTAGTTTTATTTTGCAAAATATTTCCCAATTATATTTTAATTTGACTCTGGGTCAACACCCCTGATATAGAAGACCACTTAATTAGACCATCCCTAATCCCAAACATGGAAACGGGTCAGATTCCTGGAGGGGAAAGAACATGGACTTGAGAATCCATATGACCTTGGACAAGTCACTTAACCAACCCGTGCCTCAGTTTCTTCCTTTGTAAAATGAGAGGGTGAAATAAGTGGCCTCTGAGTTCCCTTCCAGCTCCAGATCTATGTTTTTCTGACCCTATAATCAAAAGAAATCCCTAGGGCTGGACAGCCTGAGAAAACTCAGAGCCTTCTTTCCTCCCATGCTCTTTCTTGCTTTTTTACTTATTCATCCAAGAAATGTCTCCACTTTATACATTTCAATTAGTCACGAAACTGTGCTTTCTTATATCCCCATAGCTATCTTACCTCCCCCTTGCTGCCTTTAAAAAGGTCTTTTTTTTAATTCCAAAGTCTTCTGGGAGCAGGTTTTACTAATTTATGTGTTTGCAAGTAAGATGTGAGCTTTCCAGTGACAGGAGCAATGTGGTTCTGAGGTTCTGGAGTTAGGGGGTCTGCTGCTTCAGTCAAGCCATGAAGCATTTATTAGGTGTCCCCCATATGTCAGACATGGCGCTAGATGAAGGGGATGGATTCAAAGACAAAACCAAAACAGAGCCTGCCCTCAAGCAGCTTCCATTCTGTCAGGATGGACAATTTGAATGTATATTAGAATATACCAAAGGAATACAAGGTAAATTCGGAGTGGGGAGAGGAAGGCACCAGCAGTAGGGGTGGTCCTAGAACTGAGTTTTAAAGGAAACAAGGGATTCTGAGATGTGGAAGTGAGAAGGGGGTACATTCCGGTACAGGGGACGACCAGGGCACAAAGCCACGGTGACAAGAGAGTGCAGTGTTCAAGAAACAGTAAGAAGGTGAGATGAATGAAAACCCCAAGAGACAGAGTTTCTGGGTAATTAATAAACAACTTATTAATTAGGCTAGCAAATAATCAATGAATCGATGGTCAGCGGTCTCTCTGTAACCAAAGACAAAGATGGAGATCATGGAATGCTTAAATATCTTTGGGAAAGTGGATACCCTTGACAGGTGGAGGTCAACTCTGATTGGCGAACCATCAGTGAGGAGGTGAACATATCAACAAGGAATCGGACTAAAAGTCTTTAGCTCCCACTGTTTGACCTTGAGAGGGAGCTGTCTCCAGCATCTGGACAAAGGAATCCCTCTCCACTCAGACCACACCTGTTGAACAATGGGGAGTTTCTGCTTTTAGGGCTGGAATTCACCTAGATTCAATTTCTCTTTACACTTTAATCAGAAATAAGCTTGCTTCATTTGGTGGGGCCCACCTGAGATTGAGGAGAATGTTTCCAATCTCGTCATCAGCCCCGTCCTTCAGAAAATGACTGGTTCCTGAATGAGAAAAATAGGAAGAAAAAAACCACCATCAGTCCTAATTTGGTTATCAATATAAGAGAAAAATCATCATTTCTCTCAAAGGACAATCTTGCCAGTCCACAGAGGACAGGAAGGGAAATAATGTATATAACATGGTTGGAATGGTAGGTGGGGGCCTGGTTGTGAGGGCTTTAATCTTTAAAGTTTTTTTTGGAGAGGGGAAGGCAGGGCAGTTGGGGTTAAGTGACTTGCCCAAGGTCACACAGCTAGTTAAGTATTAAATGTCTGAGGCAGTATTTAAACTCAGGTCCTCCCAACTCCAGGGCTAGTGCTGCATTCACTGTGCCACCTGGCTGCCCCTAACTTTTAACTTTGACTTTAAAAGTCAAAGAGAAGAGCTTTTATGTGTCAGCTAGCTATGTGATCTCAGATAAATCATTTCTGGATCTCATTTTCCCCAGCTAAAACACAATGACCTCAAAAGTCCCTTTTAGCTACAAATCTCTGATTCTGTGATTCTTGTCCCTGCCCTCCACTACCCACCTGGTACCCCTTTCTGAGTAATAACAATTTTTCTGGCTTCTGAGAAGATTGTACTGATGGGGATGGGATCTGAACCCCTAAAAGGGAAAAGCCCCTGGACTTTCCCACATGACCCAGTCCCTGGCATTCACCTGAGCCATTGTTCATCTCCATCAATAATCCTTTTGATTGCCCTTTCATTCTGGCCCTCATTGTCTGCACCTGACCCACCCCCAAGCTACTTGCCACCCCTAGATCCCATCCAGAGTCTTTCTGTATAAAAGTATTCATTTTTCCCCCATTAAATTGCTCAGATTCTTAAAACCTGGCACACTTGTATTGGCATCACAAATAGCACAGACTCACTAGGAATCTTGCTCTCCCCAATTAGTGTTTTTATAACTACTTAGACTGAAAGAAGGCTTGAGTGCCATGCCTTTTGCCCTTGCATTTTGGGGTTCCCAAGACCCCCAGACCACAACAATAGGACTGGAGAATCCCCCAGATAACTACAGGAACTGCAGAATGTGGAAATCCAGTGCCCACAGCCTCTAGTACCTTCCTGTTTCCCCTCAGATCTGACTCTTTTATGTACCAGTCCATTTTAAAGAAGGATCCACACTAGGGGAATGGTCTCTACTCTCTTCTTTAGCCTGAATCCACATCTTGCTTCTCTCCCCCATGCCAGAAGACAGTGGATGATACCCACATCAAGGCCATTAATGCCATGTCGCTTCAGCTCAAGAGCCGAGACCCAGAAGAGGTCAAGATCACCTACCAGAGGCAACATCAGCTCAATGAGAGGCCAGTCCTGACGGAGGATGGTGGGAAGGGACAGAGGCTGGGAGTGGGAAAACGCTGGCAAACAAAAGTAGACATGATGGAGTTCTGTGCCCAGATTGAATCTAGCCCTGTTAATACCTATCCTCTGCATCTTCACCCTGGCAGATGGAGTAACTTCCATGGCAACCTCCTCCGATACCAACAGCAGTTAGAGGGTGCCCTGGAGATGCACGCACTGGTCCAGGAGTTGGACAACATCATAGAGAGGATTGGAGAGAAGGTAAGGGATACATAGAGATCAGAGCTGTAGATTTCATGCAAAAGCCACAGGGAGAAGGCAGGGCCTGTCTGAAGGGGGAACAAACTCAGTCCCAGGAGCCTCCTTGACTCCCCACTTACCTGTGTCTTCTAGATCACTCCAGGGTCTGTGCTACCAGGGTCTCCTTTGGCCACCCTGGAACAAAAGCATCTTATTTCACCTTGTTTTCTTATCCAGACCTGTGATTTCACGGGTGCAAGGGGATCTTGGTGAGGAAATTCCCTCTACTAAATGCAAGTTGGCACCCTGAAATCTATAGTCCAGATAATTGGCTAGAGCCAACTTGCCAGCGGTCACATGGCTAATATATGTCACAGGCAAGACTTGAATCTTGGTCTTCCTGATTCCAAGCCAGCCTGCTCTGGAATGGAGCAGCCTGGGAATGACCAGGGAAAAGTCAAGGCTCAGAGACAGACTCTAGTGTGGTATTCACTGGCAGGGAGCCTGAGGGCTCTGAAGGAAGCAGGAACAGGGGTCCTGCAGAAGGGGATCAGGGGAAGGGTCTGGGAGGCAGACAACACAGTGCCAGAGGAAAGGGGCAAGGGGGTCAATAAAGGTTAATACTGAGTTCCTCTCTGCTTCAAGTGTCTCCTCATGTCAATCTGTCCCCTATTAAGCTGCCAAAGTGATTTTCCTAAATCACAAATCTGATTATGTGGCTTCCCTACTCAATAAACTCCAGTGTCTCTCCATTATATCCAGAATCAAATGTAAAATCCTCTGGTTTTTAAGGCCCTCTATGACCTGGATTCTTCTTACCTTTCCAGTCTTCTTATATTTATGTTATATTAATTACATGATATTATATCCTATATCATATCATATAATGTTATTTTGTGTTATATGTTATGTTATATTATATTATAATTGTGGTCTCAGACCTCCCTCCCCTCCTCCATACTTGTTTAGCCGTTTCTCAATTGATGGGCATCCCCTCAATTTCCAATTCTTCGCCACCACAAAAAGAGCCGTTATAAATATTTTTGTACATTTTTCCTTTTCCTTTTCCCACTTGTATGATCTCTTTGGGATACAGACCTAGCACTGGCATTGCTGGGTCAAAGGATATGCACAATTTTATTGCCCTTTGGGCATAGTTCCAAATTGCTCTCCAAAATGGTTGGATCAGCTCACAACTCCACCAACAATACATTACACTGTATATATCTTGTACGTACTTGGCGTTTGCATGTTGTCTCCACCATTAGAGTGTGAGCTCCTTGAGGACAGGGACCATGTTTTTGCCTTTCATTGTATCCCCATTGCTTAGCACAGTGCTTGGCACATCTGTTGTTATTTGGTTGATCAGTTGTGTATGACTCTTCAAAATCCATTTGGGGTTGTCTTGGCAAAGACACTGCAGGGATTAGCCATTGCCTTCTCCAGCTTATTTTACAGATGAAGAAACTGAGGCAAACAGAGTGAAGTGACTTGCCCAGGGTCATACAGCTAGTATGTGAGGTCGAATTTGACTCCCGGCTGGTACTCTGTGCTCTGTGGCACCACCTACAGGCCGCCTCCTGCACAGTAAGTGCTCAAGAAATGTTTTTGATTGACTTTCTCTTTCCCTTCACAGAGTGCCCAGCTGCAGGCCCCTCACTGTGGAAAGGACCTGGGGGATGTAGAGAGGCTGCTGAGGAAACAAGAAGAGCTGGATCGGGAAATCAGTGTCATCCAGGCCCGGATGGAGGTACAAATGGGGCTGGGCCGAGAAGCGTGCCATGGGCTCCACTCAGCTCCCTTCATTCTGTAGCACCCCAGGCAGGATAGGTAGTTTTAAAAAGATCCGTCCACCTCTAACAGAGGAAGACAACAGGCACGTGAAATGTAGTTCAGATACAGGGGATGGAAAGCCGTGGACATCCTAAGGGTGCCTCTGCTGGGAAGAGGGCAAATCTCAGGAGACCTTAGGACGCCTCCAGCACTTAGCACAGTGCCTGGCATGCAGTAGACGCTTAATAAATGCATGTTGCCTGAATGAACAAGTGCCCTACAGCAGCTGTTGCTCAGTTGTTTTTCAGTTATGCCCAACTCTCTGTGACTCAATTTGGGGTTTTCTTGGCAAAGATACTGGAGTGGTCTGCCCTTTCCTTCTCTAGCTCATTTTACAGATGAGGACACTGAGGCAAACAGAGTTAAGTGACTTGTCCAGGGTCACACAGTTATCTGACACCAGATTTGAGCTCACAAAGATGAGTCTTTCAGGCCTGGCACGCTATCCACTTTACCACCTAGCTGCCCGCCCTACAGGAGTGGCCCACCACTCATGGGGAAGTTACAGGACCCTGACAGAAGCCAGCATTTTTCCTGCCTGTCCTACTACCCAGTTACAAAATTAGTCCCAGTGCCTTACTCCATATGTAGGTATCTCCTGAGCGTCAATGCCTGCATCCCAGGCAGGGCTAGGGTACCATTCTGCCATCCCTTTTCCTGTAGCCATTGGAGCAGGAGGTGAGTGGCTTGTGTCAGAGTAGCCCCGGGGCAGCCCAAACCCTCATCAACAAACAGCGGGAGTTGAACCACAGCTGGCAGAGGCTGCAGGCCCAGGCTAAGCAGAGGTATGGACCTTTATACAACTTTCCTCTCCCTCTCCTTTCACCTTCTCAGAATCTCCATCTGTCCCTCTTTCCCCCCATTCTCACTCACCCCTGGGCATTCTATCCCAGCCCATCCAGTGCTCCTAGACCCCTGTATTGCTACCCCTGATCTCTGTCCCCAAAGGACATTTTTAGCAGTGATTGCATATGTTAGAGGAAGACCTTGTGAGGGAGAAGAGGTAAGAAAGAAAAGCAGGACAGGGGAGTGGGCATTTTCAGAAGGAATAATTCAGGACAATCTCAATTGAGTGGTAGAAGTCAGTAAACAAAGATCCCAGGACACCCCAAGTTTAGCACACAGATGATCTGATCTGGTCAGACATATTTCAGCCAGAATCAAGGAGTGGCGGAAGAAGAGGCAGAACCCAGGAAAGGGGATGAGATGGTTACAGAGCCCTGGTCTGGGGAGTGACCGAGACTAGGCAACTATGATCTCCTTTATGGTCACAGACATTGGTGGGAGGGAAGGAAGACCCACTTCCCCCAAGATTCACAGTCTTCTACAGGTCCTACATCCTCCCTTCACACGACTACCCTGGAGAAAAAGCAGTCTCCCATGTCGGTGCCTTGGGGAAACACCCCAGTGACCCTGTGTTAGTTACACCTCTGGCTGGGGCTGACTGATCCTCTCTGTGGGCAGGAGGGAGAAACTGGATTCTTCCTACCAAGTGCAGAAGTTGCACACCATGCTTCAAGAACTGCTAGGCTGGGCGCAAGGGCTGAAGACTAAGATAGAGATGGAAAGCCCTCCCAGCAGCCCTGCTGAGGCCAGACGTCTGTTGGAGGAGCACCAGCAACTCAAGGTCAGTGGGCACCAGTGACAGCTTCTTCTCTCTCGTCTCAGTTCTCCCCACTCCCGTATACTTAACCACAGCCCCCAGCTTGGAACCATAGATCTGGAGGTAGAGAGGACCTCAGAGGCCATCTACTCCAACTCCCTCATTCTGCAAATGCAGAAACTGAGGCCCAACAAGGTTAAAAGACTTCCCCCAGGGTCACACAGGTAATAAGCGTCAGAGGTGGGATTTGAACACAGCTCCTCTGATTTTCTTTTGGGGCGGGGAGGCAACTAGGTGGTGCAGTGGATAGAGTGCTGGATCTGGCATCAAGAAGACTCATCTTCATGAATTCAAATCCAGCCTCAGACACTTAATAGCTGTGGGGCCCTTGGCAAGTCACTTAACCCTGTTTGCCTCAGTTTCCTCATCTGCAAAATGAACTGAAGAAGGAATGACAAACCACTCCAGTATCTTTGCTCAGAAAACCCCAAATGGGGTCAGTCAGATGTGACTGAAGCAATTGAAATGAACTAATTTTTGATTCTTGAGCCATTCCCATCTCCCATATTTCTCCAAGTCCTCTGTCCCCAGGTCTCCTTGTTCATGCCACCCTCCCAGCTGCTGTTCATTTTCTTCCCCAACCCCCACCACCTCCAGCATCCCAACCCCCACCACCTCCACCACCATCTACATAATCCAAGACATTTTACTTTTTTAAACAAGGAGAAATAATTGGACCACCCTAATGTTATATGGCACACTGTTATAATTTTTTAAATTTTAACTAATTTATTCTTACAAGTATTTACTATCTCTCCCTCCCCCTGGCTCCCTCCCCACTGAGCAATTTTTTTAAAACTGAAAATAAAACCTTCACAGCTCAGCAAAACAAAATCCCACATTGGCTGGGTCTCATTCTACATTTTAAGTCTCTCTGGAAGGAAGCGGGCAGTGTGGTTCATCTTCCGTCCTTTGGACTCATTGGCCCGTATTTTCCCTGGCCCTCTCTCCACTTGTTCTTCCTGCCTCCCATGATGTCCTGGGGGTCTGAGCCCTGCTCTGTTTCAGGCAGAGCTATCGGCCAGGACGGAGACTATCAATTTGATACGAAGCACTGGGAAACAGCTGCTTGGTGCCCCAGATATATGCCAGGCCCTGGCCACTTTTGAGCATGAATTAACGGGGCTGGAGGAGAGCTGGCAGGAACATCAGCTTTGGCTGCAGCAGGCATTGGATTTGCAGGTGGGTGTAGCCGGCCTCCACACCCATCTCTCCCTGGTGGCCTCCACCTTCCCAGTCCCCCCCAGAACCCGCACCCATCTGTGCTCCACTCCGTTCCCCTCCCTCACGTTGGTGGAAAGGGAAGCCAAGTGGTCTCCTTTGCCAAGGATTCCAACAGGGGTTCTCAATTGCTACTAATCAGCACCCTTTAATTCTGTTTTGCCTGATCCACGCTGAGCAACTGACCTAGTTATCCGGCCCGCCCTTGGCACAGACCTGAAATATCTTTGTGTGGGTAAGGGTGTTGGATAGGATTTCCCTGAATCTTTGCTACAACCAACTTGCCCCTCCTGAGATGCCAGGCTAGACACCAGAATTCCAGGCTTCTGTTCTGTTCACATTTCTGACTTGATCTGTGGTTCTAGGCCAGTCTCTAGGCCTCCATTCACCTACCTATGCCTATGGTCCTACAGACAGTGACTGGACCCTCTACCAAAATGCCTCTCCATTCCCCCCCTTCTCCACTCCCATAGGTGTTCCTGAGCTCTGTGGAGCAGATTGAAAGTTGGCTCAACAACAAAGAAGCGTTCCTGGCAAATGAAGATCTGGGCGTAGGTACCCAGGCAGGGAACAGGACCACAGATTAGCTAAACCAGTGTTTCAAATCAAATCAAACCAAGCCAATAAATGTTATTCAACAAATCTTTATTGAGATAAATAAAGCATTTAGTAAGCACTTACTGTATACCAAGCATATAAGAGCATTGACTTGTGGACCAAGACCCAGAACTAGGAACACAATCAATGAATAAAAAATTAATTCAAAAGCATGTGCCAAGTATGGTGTTAGGTCCTGCAGACACAAATGCAACAGCAAAGATAGTCCCTGACTTCTAGAAACTTAAATTCTAAAGGGAAAAACAATACATTTAGGGGACTGATGGCCAGTAAGGGTCACTTTGACTTGGAAAGTTATTAGGATGCTGAGTAAGACCTTGGCGGGCAGTTACTGAATTTATCTGATTTTTAAAAACTCCTTTAAAATTTTTTTTCATTTAATAAATTTTCTCTTCTTCTTACTTTCTTCCCCCCCTCTATGAAAGAGAAAAAAAGTCCTCGTCACAAATATGCCTAGTCAAGCAAAGTAAGTTTGTTCACTGGCCATGTCCAAAACTGCATGTCTCATTCTACATTTGGAGTCCATCAGGAGATGGGGAGCATGTTGCATTGTGGGTCTTCTGGCACTAATAGATCATCATTGGTATCGATCAGCTTTCTGGAATCTCTCAAAGCTGACAAAATATATTCTTACACTTCTTAATTTAAGGTCCTTAACATTACCATTATATTTATACTCCTAAGACAGCACGGTACTTAGAACACAGTAAGTGGTTAGTAAATGCTTTTTCATTCATTCATTGCCTGCTCATGCCCAGTTTCTAGCCCGATGTCTTGAAAACAGTAAATACTTGATTAATGCTTTATCTGATTGTATGGTTCCAGAACTAAGGCCCATCCCCTCCAAGGAAAGGGGATGGGGAGCAGAGGGGAGGGCACTGGCCTCCAAGGAATGTACATTCTACTGGAAGGAAGGAAGGAAGGAAGGAAGCATCCTTTACAACTGCTTCACAGGGAGCAGCCTGTACACTGAGGCTTGAAGAAGGATTCTGAGGGTCACTAATGGGAGGGGAATGCATCTCAGGTTTGGGGGTTGGAGTGGACAGCCTGAGTGGAGCCAGGGAAGTGGACCGCTGGGTAAGAAGAACGGCTGGTTGTCCAGTTTGATGGAAACTTGGAGTATGTGAAGGGGAATGATGTGAAGACTAGAAATCACTCAATCACCAAGCATTTATTAAGTGTTTCCTGAGTTCCAGGCATCCTACTAAGTTCTGGGGCCACAAAGAAAGGCAATCTCAGAAGCTCAGAGTCAGATGGAACCTCAGAGGAAGACTAGTCCAACCCACACCTCAGGGCAATTATATGGCACAGTGGATATGAGTTCAAATCCAACCTCAGATGCTTTCTAGTGGTACAACCTTGGGCAAGTCACTTAACCTCTGTTTGCCGTGGTTTCCTCATCTGTAAAATGAAGATGATAATGACACCTACCTCGCAGGGTTGTCATGAGGATCAGATGAGACAATAATTGTAAAATGCTTAGCACAGTGCCAGGTGCATAGGAAGCCCTAGAGAAACCTTAGCTGCTATTATCATCAATTATTGTCATTATGATTGCTTCTATAACATATCCAACAAATGATTATCCAGTCTTTGCTTGGAGACTTCCAGGAGGGGACAACCAGCTATCCCCCAAGGCAGCTGCATTGGAAAACCCTAATTATTGAGGAGTTTTTCCTTGCATCAAGCCAAATTGTCACTTATCTGGCTATTTATGGTTTGCAGAACCCTTTACATATGTTCTCTCATGAGACCCTCCCAACAACCCAGTGAGAGAGGCACTTTTTTTTTTATAAGCCCAAACCAATGATTTCATCAGCGTTGGGAGTTTCAAATGAAGAATTTCCCCAGCCAGTGTAGACAGGCAGCTTCTCTGCTATTCATTGTCTTAAAGAATTGTTTGGGGAACCAAGAAGTTAAGGGACATTCCCGGGGTCACATGGCCAGTTTGTCAGAGGCAAAATCTGAGTCCAGATTTTCCTAGCTCCAAGGCCAGCTTTCCATTCACTATGTCAAGCAGTTTATACTATAGATACTGTAGGTCTTATTATCATGCCCATTTTAAAAGTGAGGATACTGAGGATCAGGGATAAATATAGCTAGTGAATGTCGTAAGTGGCATTTGAAGGTACCTGGGGTGTACCTGGGAGCTCAGTGAGGTAGACATAATCCTACAGGGATGAAACAGGGAGATGCCCAGTTACAAGTATCAACAAAGCAACTTTGCCACCCTTACCTGAAATCAAATGACGCCAAGCCAACAAATCCAGTTACAAAAAACCACCTATTATATGTGAGACACTTGGCCAGGAATTGGGGATATAAAGAAAAAAAGGGGGAGAAAGGAATACAAAACTTAGAGAGATAAGTAAATATAAGATAATTTGAGAACGGAGAAAGCTTTAACAGCTGGGGGAGTTATGGAAGACTTTTCGGAGCAGAAGTAACTGAGGAACGGAACCTAGGATTCAGAGGCCATGTTTCTTTGAGTAGGAGAGTTACATAGAGTGAAGACCATTCAGTAGGGTGGGCAAGTGAAAGGCACATTGCACTAAATCTGGATGTTCTCAATTGTCCCTCCTAGAATTCCTTGGCCACCGTGGAGACCTTACAGTGGAAACATGAACAGTTCGAGAAGGGCCTGGAGACCCAACTGGAGAAGATCCATGCTATGGAAATTATGGCACTCAACTTGAATCAAGGCCAACACCCCGAGGCCCAGTGTATTACCACCAAGTGCCAATTGGTGCTTTCAAGGTACGTCTTAGGCCCAGTGGGTGAGATAACAGAGAGTTCTGGGATGATGGTAGCCAGAAACCTGGGCGCTGAGGTTCCATAGGTTGTATTTGTGTGGGTGTTAGAGCCTGAGAAGGAGAACTCTAGGCAGAAATGATCAGCATCCTGTCCTTGGTCACCCCCTTTGGACTTCATCTTTCCAGTTGTCTGTCATGGGTCATTCCCCAAAATTGTATTATTTATAGCTGCATCAACACAACTTTGAAAAATAATTATACATGGCGCAACTAAGTGGTGCAGTGATTAGAGCACTGGCCTTGGAGTCAGGAGAACCTGAATTCAAATCTGGCCTCAAACACTTACTACCTGTGTGACCCTGGGCAAGTAACTTAACCCCAATTGCCTCCAAAAGAAAAAAAAAAAGAAAAAGAATAAAACATGTATGGAAGACAATGAACATTTATTAAGTACTTACTACGGGGCACTGAGTACTTACAGTCACTTCCATTCTAATGGGATACTCAACACACAAATAAGTATATATTTACAAACTATGTGTGAGAAGGTGATTTCAGAAGCATCATAGTTCCAGCAGAGGATAAAGAAGGGCCAGAAAAGGCCTCCTACTGAAGGAGGAATTTGAGCTGAGTCTTAAGGAAGCCAGAGAAAGTAAGGGCCCCAGGTGAGGGTGGGGGAGCATCCCATGCCTGGACAATAGTCAGTGCAGATAACAGAAATACAAGATGGATTGTTGTATCTGATGATCTGTTAGTAAGTCTATGTAGATGGATCTTGGAGTGGTATAGACAGTGTGGCTAGATCTCAGAGAATCTTAGAGGGGGTGAAGGAGAGCATGTGTTGTGAACCTTAAAATAAGGAAAGAAGAAGGGAGGGAAAAAAGGAAGGAAGGAAGGAGGGAGGGAAAAAAGGAAGGAAGGAAGGAGGGAGGGAAGGAGGGAAGGAAGGAAAGAAGGGAGGAGGAAGGGAGGGAAGGAAGGAAGAAGGGAAGGGAGGAGAGAGGGAGGGAAGGAAGGGAGGAAGGAAAGAGGGAAGGAAGGGAGGAGGAAGGGAGGGAAAGAAGAAGGGAAGGAAGGAGGGAAGGACAGAAGGAAGGAAGGAAGGGAAGGAGGGAGGGAGGGAAGGAGAAGGAAAGAAGGGAAGGAAGGAAGGAAGAAGGTAAGGGAGGAAGGAGGGAAGGAAGGGAGGAAGGAGAGGTAAGGA
>CM053589.1:42033795-42046258 GCA_028646515.1 Pseudochirops corinnae | reverse complement strand
CTCCAATATTATCTCACTTGATCCTTACAAGAACCCTGCAAAACAGGTGCCGTTATTATTGTCATTTTATAGTTGAGGAAACTGAGTCAGACAGAGGTTAAGTGACTTGCCCAGCGTCACACTAGCAAGTGTCTGAGGCTGGATTTGAACCCAGGTGTTGCTGACTTCAGAACCAAGGTTCTAACCTAGCTGCCAAGTGTTCATTTATTTAGCTCAAAGTGCTCTGTAAATGCTAGTTATCATCGTCATCATCATCATTAATAAAGCTGACCCTTGAGGACCCTTCTCAGTCTCAGGCCAGCTTCATCTCCCTGGCCAGCTTTCTTCTGTCCAGGGCCCTTCCTGCCTCCTTCCCCTCCTCCCTCTGCTCTTGTAGACCTTCTGTGGTGCAGAGCCAGTCCCTAGATTTTGCCATTCCCTCTGCTGACCCTGACGCAAGCCTGCAGAGCTTCTTTAGATTTCCCAAGAGCTGTTTTTGTTCTTAATTCTAAGAAGCACTAGACCAGGTAACTCTAAGGAAAAAAAACACAGTATGACGTACTGGACAAAGGTCCTTGACTTAGGAACAGTAGTACAGGAAGGAAATAAAAATTAATTAAGCTCCTACACTGTGCCAGGGTTCTTTCTCCAGCTTATTTCATAGATGAGGAAACTGGGGCAAATGAGGTTAAGTGACTTGCCCAGGGTCACACAGCTACTAAGTATCTGAGGTTGGATTAAAATTTAGGTCTTCCTGACTCCAGGAAGATGAACTATGTTCATTTTGGAGAGATGAATCCTAAAGGCAGCAGGGCACATGGAAAGAGCAATGACTTTGGAGTCAAAAGAAATGGCATTTGAATCCCAGCTCTTCTTATGATTATTCTCTGTGTGATCCTGGGCAAGTGATTTCACTTTTCTGAGATCTGGTTTCTTCATCCATAAAATTGAGGGGGAAGGATAGTAGTTGTTCAATTGGGTTCAACTCTTAGTGACCCCATTTGGGGTTTTCTTGGCAAAGAGACTGGAGTGTTTGCCATTTCCTTCTTCATTATATAGTTAAGGAAACCAAGGCCAACAGGGTTAAGTGACTTGCCCAGGGTCATATAGCTAGTCAGTGTCTGAAGCTGGATTTGAACTCATGAAGATGAATCTTCCTGACTCACGGTCTGGTGCTCTGTGCACTATGGCGCCACCTAGCGACCCCACAGGAAGGGATTACACTGTGACTTCTAAGGACCCTACATAAGTGTTTTGTCTCTTCCCCTTCCAGGAGAAAGTCTAGTCCCAGGCTCCTTGTCTCTCTTTTGCAGTCTAGAGAGAGAAGAAGGCATGCCAGGGTGCTGATGATGGGTAGTTGTGACGTATATTGGCAGTCTGGCACATGCACACACCCCAGCCACTTGCTCAGGTGGCATTTCCAGATGAAGTATACTAGGTAGCGTTGGTGTATGTGCCCAACCCCTATTACGAATATCAAAAGATTGAATTAAGCTTTATCGGTGTTTCAGAGGAAAGCCAAAAAGAGACCTTGACAGGCTAGGTATCAGACGGCATCTAAGAAAGTGAAATTTAGCAGGGCCAAGAAAACAGTTTGCATGATGCTTACAACAAGGTAAATGGAAAGAATGAAGGGGTAGGGAAAGCCCCAAGGTGAACATAGTGTGATTACAATGACCAAACTTGGCCTGAAGAAGAGATGAGAAAATGCACCTACTTCCCATGTTTGCAGAGGTGGGAGGCTATGGGTGTGGAACATCGAATACACTGTCAGATTTCTTTGGTTTCCTTCCCTCTTCTTCTTTGATCTTTTGTTACAAAGGATGATTCATTGGGTAGGGGAGGGGAAAAGGATATATTCAGAAATTAAGGAGATATAAAAATAAAGGCTACCCGCAAAAATGAACCTTTTTATTTAAAAATAAATTTAGTTGGGATAAAGGTGAAATTTCCCCAGTATGGGTTGGACTCCCTTCCAACTCTGAAATTCTACGATTCTAGGTAGTCATTTGTCTTGTTTTTCATAAAGGAAAGCTATCCAGGGCATGTCTTCACAGTGATGCCAGACAGTAGTGCTCTTATACAGTATAGAGCATACCACTGCCCTTCCCGACCCTGGGCCCGCAGAGACTGACTTGTCCACCCATTGTGCCTCCCTTCACAGGAAGGAGAAGCTGCTGGAGAGAATCCAGGTCCGACGGCACCAACTAGAGGAATTCCAGCAGTTACAGAAATTTCTGCAAGACTCCTGTGAGGTTTGGTGATTCTTCTCCTCCCTATGTACAGCATCCAAATCTGTGCCCTGCTGGGCTATGGGGGGTGGGGGTTGGAGGGATGGGGGGAGGGAGAGACGGGGAGGGAGCTATCTCACTGAGAAACCTGGAGTATGGTGGAAAGAACACCAGCTCTGGGTTCCCATTCCCCTCTGATGCTTTACTGCATGTGTGACCTTGGACAAGTCAACCTGCCCCTACATCTCAGTTTCCTTCTCTGCAAAATGAAGAGGTTGTCCTAGGGGGCTCATTTTAGATCTATGAATCTAATTCTTGTGAGTTTATTCTAGATCTATGAAATTTAATTCCGATTCTTCTAAACTCATTCTAGATCCATGAACCTAAACCCCCCCACACCTATTCTAGATCTATGAATCTCATTCTAATTCCTCTAAACTCATTCTAGATCTATGACTAATTATTCTGAGCTCATACTAGATCTATAAATAATTCTAATTCTTCTCAACTCATTCTAGGCCTATGAATCTAATTCTAATTCTTCTAAGCTCAATCTAGATCTAGGAATCTAATTTCAATTCTTCTGAGCTCATTCTAGGTCTATGAATTGAATTCTAATTCTCCTAAGTTTACTCTAGATCTATGAATCTAATTCTAATTCTTCTAAGCTCATTCTAGGTCTATGAATCTAATTCTAATTCTAAGTTCATTCCAGATCTATGAATCATCCCACAGGACAGGATCCCCTGTTTAAGGGCAGACACAGGTATCTCTATTAGAAAGCAGGGAATGAGAATGGCAGCAGGTCCTTGAAGCTCCTTGCTCTTTCTCTTCTTCAGGTGTCCATGTGGATGGCTGAGAAGAACCTCGTGGCCTTAGATGAGGGCTGGCGGGACCCTAGCACCCTGCAGGCCCAGCTGCAGAAGCACCAGAGCTTTCAGGCTGAGCTGGATGCCAATGCTCCCCAGCTTCAGAAACTGCAAACGGTAAGGGTTCCCAGGGAAAGGACAAGTGTCTTAGTGAGGATGGGATACCAGCAGATAGAGGCTGCCCAGGCTAGAGGAGCCCCATGGACCTCCCCTGCACTGCCTGGTGGATGCCTCTAATTAGATGTGCTATAGGCTTATCTAACACAACATGTCCAAAATGATGTTTTAGACAGTCAGGTGGCCCAGGGGTGGAATGATGAACTTGGAGTCAGAAAGACCTGAGTTCAAACCCTGCCTCAGACAGTAACTGTGTGACTTGGGACAAGTGACTTAAGCTTTATGTAACCTCAGTTTCCTCATCTGCAAAATGTTAGACTCGGTGGCCTTGGAGGTTTCTTTCAGCTCTGAATCCATGATCATCTATGATTTCCTCCCAGGACGCAATTGCTCCCTAACTTCCCTTTTCTCTCGAGGGCACTCCCATCCTTCTAGCCCCCCAGAGTCATCCTCATCTCCTTCCTCACCCCATCCTCCATAACTGTTGTTGTTCAGCCATTTCAGTGATATCCAACTCTTCCTGACTCCATTTTGGAGTTTTCTTGGCAGAGACATTGGAGTGGTTTGCCATTTCCTTCCCCAGCTTATCTTATGGATGAAGAAACTGCGCCAGACCCAGGCCAAACAGGGTGCTAAGAGTCAATCAATTAGTCAACAGGTACTTTAATCTATGGATAGAATGCTGGGCCTAGAGTCAGAAGGACCTCAGTTCAAGGACCTGGGCAAATCACTTAACCCTGTTTGCCTCAGTTTCCTCATCTGTAAAATGAGCTGGGGAATGAAATGGTAAACCATTCTAATAGCTTTGCCAAGGAAACCCCAAAGGGGATCACAAAGAGTTAGACACAACTGAACAACAAAAATTGATTAAGGACCTACTATGTGCCAAGATACAAAGTGCTGGAGAAAGGCAGAAGGAGTCCCTGACTTCAGGGAGCTCACGTTCCATGGCGGGGGGGAGGGCACAACATACAAATAATCAGGTACATGTGAGACTCCTACAGGGGTGGTGGATGGTAACCTCAGACGGGAAGCCTCTAGCAGCCAGGGGAGACCTGAGGGAGATGTCACCTGAGCTGAGTGTTGGAGAAAGCTGGGGATGCCACAGGGCAGAGGTGACAGAGTGAGGAGGAAGAGCATTCCAGGTTCTGGTCAGGGAAAAGATGAGCAGACTGAGACAGCACCAAGGCGAAGTGTGCCAACCATCTCTCCAACTCCACAGCATCACTTACATCCATCAACTTCTGCCCACTCACACAACCACTACCCCACCTAGTCCAGGGACTAGTACAATAGCCTCCAGTCTCTGCACCTCTCCAATGCATTTTTTTTTGAGGCAATCAGGGTTATATGACCTGCCCAGGGTCACAAAGCTAGTAAGTGTCTGAGGCTGGATTTAAATTCAGGTCATTCAGGCTCCAGAGCTGGTACTCTATGCACCTTACACAGTTGCCCCTCCAATGCATTCTCTACACAGCTGCCAAATAAATATTCCTAAGTCTTAGACCTATCACTGCTATGCTCTCAAGAAGCTTCAGCAGTTCCCTATTGATGGAGATTGGGTTAGGCAGTAGATGTGATCTCATGGATCTAGGGAATCCCTTCCTCCTTCTCCCAAGGTAGGCTGTAATTGGGTTAGGCAGTAGATGTGATCTCATGGATCTAGGGAATCCCCTCCTCTTTCTCCCAAGGTAGGCTGTAACCTGAAGGTGGATAAACTCTTCTTTTTGACTTCAGGAAGGGGAGAAGCTGCTGAAGGAGGGGCATCCTGCCCTGGAGACCATTCAGGAGCAGCTACAAGAGATAAGCAGTCTCTGGAGTCAGCTGCAGGCCAACTGTGTCAAGAAGGCAAACAGATTACAGGATGCTTCTAAGGTGGTGATGGGGCCATGGAGGTGGAGGTGGGGGCCGTGGGCTAACCAGAGGGGGTGGTCAAAGGGGACCTCCTCCCCTTCCCCCCAAACTCCATTTACACTCTTCTCTCCCCCAAGGCCCTGCATTTCCAGAGGAAAGCGGAGGAGGTGGAGAGGTGGCTGGAGATCATGGAAGAGGAGCTTTGGGCTCCCTTGGGTGGACAGGACTTAGCAGGTGTGAAGGAGCTGCTGGCAGCCCAGGGGGAGCTAAAGGCAGCCATGGAGGGCCAGGAGGGACCAGTGCAGGCGCTGATGGACCAGGCCCATGCCTTTGGCTGTGAAAATCACTTCCTAGCCGGGGAGATGAAAGAGCAGGCCCAGCTGCTGCTACAAAGGTAGGCAGCTTCTCCCTCCTCTATCCGTCCCATGGCTCTTGCATTCCAGGTCTCCCCGGTGCCTCACTCTGATCCTTTTCAGCTTCTACTTTTTCCTCCTCCAAAGGGAAGTGTCTTGAGAGAACCCCCCCTTAGGCTTTATCTACCTTGGGCCTCCATTCTTCTCTCTTTGGAGGACAGCTCTCGTTTCAGTCACTTAACAAGCAGGTAGTAAGCACTTACTATAGGCCAGGCACCATGCTAGGCACTCGGGATACAAAGAAAGGCCCTGCCCTCAAGGAGCATACATTCTAATGGCAGAGAAAACTTGAGGGGGGAAGTATACACATAAGATATGTATAGGGTCAGTGGGAGATAATCTCAGGGGGAAGGAACTAGGGGGTGAGGGGAGGACCAAGAAAGCCTCCTGCTTAGAAGGCAAAGTTTGAATTGAGACCCAAAGAAAGCCAAAGCAGCCAGGAGGCAGGCGCAATGAGGAAGAGCATTCCAGATTTGGGGGGACAGTCATTGTACAGGTAGAGTCAGGAGATGGAATGTCTTTTCTCTTTCTTCTTTCTTTTTTTTTTCTTTTTTTGGAGAGGGGAAGGCAAGGCAGTTGGGGTTAAGTGACTTGCCCAACGTCACACAGCTAGTTAAGTGTCAAGTGTCTGAGGCTGGATTTGAACTCAGATCCTCCTGACTTCAAGATTGTGCTCTATCCACTGCACCACCTAGCTGTCCCAGAGATGGAATGTCTTATGGGAGGAAGAGCAAAAAGGCCTGTGTTGCCAAAATGTGTAATACATAGAAGAGAATTATGGACAAAAGACTGAAAAGATAGGAAGGGGACAGTGTGAAGAGCTTTAAATACCAAAGAGAGGATTTTCTATTTAGCCCTGGAGGTCATAGGGAGCCAGGAGAGTTTTCTGAGTAGAGGAAGTGGGGGGGACCTGGATGAGCATAGTCAGCCCAGGGCTTTAGGATGATCCCTTTGGCAGCAGAATGGACAGCGGATTGGAATGGAGAGAGACTTGTGGCAGGGACAGCCGCAGGCTTGGACAGTAGTCCAGGAGGGTGGTGTTGAGGGCCTGCACCAGTGACAGTTATATGAGTGGTGGGAAAGCATGCCAAAAGTGTTGTTAAGGTGAAATAATAAAACTCATCAATAGATGGTGTACATGTAGGGACTATGAATGAGGAGGGGAGGATGATGCTCCCTAGTTTCAAGCCCAGGGGACTGGAAGGTTGGTAGTGCCCTCAGGAGAAATAGGGAAGTGTACAAGAAGGGAGGATTTGTGAAGAAAGATAAGTTCTGTTTTGAGGCAGGTTGAGTTTGAGTGTTTCTTCTTTCCAACACCGACTTTCTAGCCCTTCTGCTATCTTTCCCTTCCTCACCCCCACTGCCTTTGGTGGCTGTCCTGTGCCAGGTACACAAACCTAAAGGAGCCCCTCCGAGAGCGCCAGGGGACACTGGAGGCTAAGAGCCTTCTGTACCAGTTCTTCCAGGATGTAGAGGATGAGTTGGCTTGGGTACAAGAGAAGCTGCCCTTGGCTGCAGCCCAAGATTATGGACAAACCTTGAATGCTATTCAGCAGCAACAAGAGAAGCACCAGGTAGGTCACAACTTGTCTGGTGAATTAAAAGAGAGACAGAAACAGACTGTGTGTGTGGGGGGGGGGGAGGGATGGTAGGGTGGGACAGAATATTTGATCTCCCAAGCTAGGATCAAGCTCTAGGGTGAGTATATAGCAACTTAGATTTAGGCTTGGAATGGATCACAGAGATCAGTCCAGGCCCTTCATTTTATGAATGGAAAAGCTGAGACCCAAGTTGCCCAAGGTCATCAGTTGAGGGCATTCTTGAGGGGAGGGACTGTTTTCATTTTTGTCTTTTCCCCAGTATCTGGCACATAGGGAGTAGGGGCTTAAGGAACGTTGGTTGAATTTAATTGACCCACCCAGATCTTCTACTCTCTCCTTTCTTCACACCCATCTCCTATCACCCCACCCCTACCACCACCCCCCGCCCCCGCCAGTGGTGGCATTGGAAACCCAGAATTCAAAACTAAATTTCTGCAAATCCAAACTCTTTCTGTTATACCATCTGAGCTCTTATGCTAGCAGTAAGAGGGAACAATATGGGACAGGGACTGGGCCTGTAATTTTATTGGTATAGGGAACTCCCAAGTGAGGAAGCTCCCTTATCATCCTTCTCTGTAACTCATAGTCTTAGCTGCTTAGAGCACTAAAAGGTTAAGTGACTTGCCCCCCAGGTGACACAGCCCTGCTTTCAGAAGTAGCATTTGAACCCAGTTTTTCCTTATTTCAAGGTCAGCATTCTGTCAACCTTCTATCTACCTCTAATGGACTAGGATAAGGAATTCTGAGCATCTCTGTTTGTGTATGGCAAAGTCTTTGGGGACATATCTGTGGGTGTTTTTATGTTGGGGAGTTATGAGGAGTCACAGACCCCTGGGGGTCACTTTCTTTTGAACTTGCAGAACTTGGAAGATGAGATCAGCAGCCATGAGGCTCTGGTCCAGGTGGTACTGGACACAGGTCACAAGCTGGTTCAAGGGGGGCATTTTGCTGCCAGCGAGGTGGCTGCCCGGCTTCAGCAACTGAAAACCTCAATGGGCAGACTTCGGGGAGAGGCAGAGCAGAGACGATGGCAGCTTCAGCAAGGTCATGAGGTCCAGCAATTTCTGAGAGAGGTGAGAAGGATGAAAGATGACAGGAGGATAAGGACCCTGTATTTGGAGATAAACTACATTCGATTATAGGATCATAAATTTACTCAGGAGCCCTCCTTTATAGCTCTTTGACACGCTCACCAAGATTTTGTTGTTGAACAGTTGTGCCTGGCTCTTCATGACCCCATTTGGGGTTTTCTTGGCAAAGGTCCTGGAGTGGTTTGCCATTTCCTTCTCTAGTTCATTTTACAGATGAGGAAACTGAGGCAAACAGGGTTGCATAGCTAAGAAGTGTCTGAGGCTAGATTTGAACTCAGGAAGATGAATTCCAAGCCCAGTGTTCTATCTACTGTGCCACCTCACCCCCCTTCTCAGAGATAAGGCTATACCCATTCCTTTTCTCCCTTTGAATTTTTCTCTGCCTGAGGTCCCTAATAGCAAACTTCAGGGGAGGGATGGGGAGATGATTTACTCCCACTGAATTACTCTCCAGCTCCTAGAGGCAGAATCCTGGCTGTCAGAGCGAGGCCTTCTCCTGGACAATGAAGAGCTGGGGCAGAATGAGGAGACCACTGGGGCCATGCTGCGCAGGCTGGAGGCCACCAGGAAGGATCTGGAAGGATTCTACACTCGCCTTGAGAAGCTGCAGGAGACAGGCACCCGCCTAGAGGGCAGACCCAGCCCAGAGAGGTAAGCAAGATATCAGAGAGGAGAAAGGTGAGTAAATATAACCCAGGGAGATGGCCAAAAAATCGGATCCAACCTGCAGAGGTCATCATAGGATTGCAGGATCAGAACCGTAGAGCTGGAAGGGACTCAGAGGCCATTTAGTCCAATGAATCCTTCATTTTACAAATGAAGAAACTGAGTCCCAGGGACTCAAAAGCCCAAAGTCACAAAGGTAGTAAGCATCAGAGATGAGTGTTGAAGAAAGGATGCTGGGACAGCTAATTGGTACAGTAAATAGAGCACCAGCCCTGGAGTAAGGAAGACCTGAGTTAAAATCCAGTCTCAGATACTTGTTAGCTGTGTGACCCTGGGCAAGTCACTTAACTCCAATTTTATCCACAAAACAAAAAAAGAAGGAAAGGATACCATCTTCAAGATGACCCAAGATGACCCTCTTCTTATTCTTAGCCTTAAAGCACTGACCCATCTACATACCCTGAGGGAGACCCACAAGAGGTTACTACAGAAGGCCAAGAGCCAGGGGCAACGCCTACAGGAACAGCAGTACCTTTTTCAACTAGAGCGAGAGGCCCAGCTTCTGGATACTTGGTTGTCAGGCAAGCGGGCCACAGCTGAGTCCCAAGACTATGGACAGGACCTGGAGGATGTCAAGGTGACTTCTACATGGACCTTGTGACAAAACATTATCCCAGGGCAGCTAGGTGGTGCACTAGCCCTGGAGTCAGGAGGACCTGAGTTCAAATCCAGCCTCAGACACTTGACATTTAACTAGCTGTGTGACCTTGGGAAGTCACTTAACAGCAATTGTCTTGCCTTCCCCCCTCCAAAAAAAAATACCATCCCGAGGAAAAATGAAAAGAGGAGAGCGACAATATGGTGAGGAAAGAAGTCATGAGGTAGGGAAAGGACCTCAGGATGTGGGGAGAGAAGCCCTGGGCTTTGCATGTTGAGTGTTCTAGGGCCAGGGCTGATTCATTAATGAAGAGACAAGGCAGACCTGTCTCCTATGCCCCTGGGCTGCAGGTATAGTGGGAACACCATGGTGGGGAGGTGGGGGCGGGGGTGTCCTTCCCTCAAGCAATCACAGGGTCATTCTTGAAATATTTCTTTAAGGCCAGGTTTTGTGCCAGACAAAAGTACATAGCCGTGCTTGAGGATCTGGCAATCCAGTCATGGGAAACGTGTTCTTAGATAGGTTATGTGCAAAACACATTTTTAAATTTTTTTAAATAGTATTTTATTTTTTCCAATAACATGTAAAGACAATTTTTAACATTCATTCATTCATTTATTTATTTGTTTTGGGGGGGAGAGGGGAAGGCAAGGCAATTGGGGTTAAGTGACTTGCCCAAGGGCACATAGTAAGTGTCAAGTATATGAGGTTGGATTTGAACTCAAGTCCTCCTGACCCCAGGGCCAGTGCTCTATTCACTCCATCACTTCACTGCCCCTAACATTCATTTTTAATAACATTTTGAGTTCCAAATTTTCTTCCTTCCTCTCTTTCCTCCCCCCTCTCTAAGACAGTAAATAATTTGATATGCGTTATATATGTATATGCAAAACAGATACAGGTGATTTGTAGGGTGAGGGTACTAGAAACCAGAGTTCAGATCCTAGCTCTAATAATTACTGCCTCTCTGGGTCCCAGCTTCATCATCTATAAAGTAGATGTCAGGCCAGTCTATAAACATTTATTAAGCATCTACTGTATGTAAAAAGACAGTCCCTGCTCTCCAGGAGCTCAACTGTAGAGGTTAAGAGTTAATGTCCAAGGTGGTGCTTGGGCTGAGCCTGAAAGGACACCAGGGGTTCTAAGAGGCAGAGGGGAGGAGGGAGTGTATTCTAGGCAGGGTGAAGTATAGGCATGAAATTCTGGGTCCCACACTTGCAGGTGCTGGAAGAAAAGTTCCATACTTTCCAAAAGGAAGTGCAGACCTTGGGACCAACCAAGATTCAGGGGTTTCTTGAACTGGCAGGCAACCTGGAGCAGGCAGCCCCCAGGTGCTACCCCAAGATCCAGGCTCAAAGGAGTCGTATCGAGGACTCCTGGGAACAGCTGAACAAAACAATGAGGACCCGCACAGAGGTACGCACTAAACAGAGCTGCCAGAGAAGGGTTGATGGGTCACAGTAGGTGGCTAGGCAGAGGAGTAGATGGAGCACTGGGCCTGGGTTCAGGAAGACCTGAGCTCAAATTCACTCTCAGATGCTTGCTAGCTGTGTGACCTTGGGCAAGTCACTTGGAAAAAAAACCACCACCCCTTCTATGGGGTAGAACAAGTAAAGGGCTTTGCAAACTTTAAATTGTTATACAAGTGTTAGCTATTATGACCATCATTCCTGTGGCTCAGTCTTCCTGTGCTTTGGCTCCTCACTGTACTGTGGGTCATTAATGACATGCAAATACATTCCAGCCTTGAGGGTGAGGTCAGCTAGTTGTCAGCCCCTAACAGGACTCTGGAGCTTAATTGAGAGGGAAGCCCCAGATTCCACCAAATCTGGTGGTGACGCCCCCACCCCACAGGCCTTTCCCTGGTCTATGACTGACCATAGCCAAGCACATGCTCTCTTTGGCCAACTCCCACTGTGAAATGCAAGCTTCATCCTACTTTTTTTTTTTAATCACTCATCAAACCTTTCAGTACATCCCATTAAGTGTCTGTGGAATGGGTGCTGTAATTATCCATGGTGGTATGAAAGAGACTGATCGATGGTGTGCTAGAACCAGCTCGTACCAGAGATGACGATTAAATTTTCAGTGTGACCATTTTACCCCTCCAAAATAAGCAAAAACTACAAATTAGGACTATATTATTGTTTTACCACTTGTCTAGACCAGAAGTGTCCAAATTGAGTTAGCAGTTGCATGCCCTACAAAACTCACTGGTTGCCCCCTAACCAAATTAAAATGTAATTGGGAAATTTTTAACAAAATAAATAAAAAATACAGTAAAACATAGATAATGTTAATTTGTGATTTTCTAAGTCAATATGCTGCTCTATTTCTATTTGAGTTTTATGCCACTGGTCTAGATTTAAGAAAGTGATGAAGAAAATACTAATAGTATATATTAAATTTAAAAGTGTGTCTTGCATAAAAATTTTTTTTTCCCAAAGAGCTGTCTCTGGATGCTACTGTTATTGTTCCCATTCCACAGATGGGTAATCGAGATCTTAAAGTGGGGAAAGTGGCTTGCCCATGGTCTTGGAGGGTTGTGTATGTACGACAGAGTAGTGCACATTTTTTCAAGAGTTGGAAGTACCATGTAGCCTGATATGGAAGTATCTATTTAAAACATTGTTTGAACGTAATTATGGTTCAGTGTTAAATTCAGACGTTTATGGGCAATGATCCAGACTCTAATAATTGGTTGGGATATTTTGAGATCTGTATTTGTCCTATAGGGATTGTCATTTATTGGTTCCACGAAAGAAAGAAAGCTTCTGATGTATGATTTGAAAAAGCCGTTCATGTCTTGCTAGGTATTTGGAAGGTATTACATTTTTGTAGCATAAGAGAGAGGGACAGAGACAGAGACAGAGAGAGACAGAGACAGAGAGAGACAGAGACAGAGAGAGGGAGAGAGAGAGATTGAGAGGGATATGGAAGTAGCATAGAGTGGCTGGGCTTTTGCATGAAACACCAACCCCCCC
>CM053589.1:42016017-42033695 GCA_028646515.1 Pseudochirops corinnae | reverse complement strand
AAACGCCCTGCTAGCCCTCCGCCAGCCCTTATCTTTCTCTGTTCCTTTCCCATCATTGCTTCTGCTAAAACTCTTCTTCATCTTAGATCTTCCTCTCACATTCCTAAGATAATTCATAATAAATAATAATAATAGCTAGTATTTTTTTTAGCACTGAGATTCACTGAGATATTTGCAAAATGCTTAACACGGTCCTGGGCACGTGATAGGATGTTAATAAATCCTTCCTTCCTTTACAAATATTATCTCATTTTATCCTCACAACAACCCTGAGAGGGAGCTGCTATTATTAATCTTCATTTTACAAATGGGCAAACTGAGGCAGACAGACTTGCCCAAAGCCACATAGTTTGCAAGTGTCTGAGGCCAGGATTTGAACTCAGGTCTTCCTGACTCCAGTCCCAGTGCTCTAGATCATGGGCTACCTAGACCATAGACCCAGAGCTGGAAGAGATCTCAGATTCAACCCCTTCATTTTTTAAAGATGAAGAATCAGTCCCAAGGACTTGCCCAAAGTCACTCTGATAGTAAGCATCAGAAGCTGGATTTGAACCCAGGCCCGCTGATTCCAGAACCAGTGCTCTTTTGACTATACCAAGATGCCTTGATGTTCACTGAAACCTAGCTTTCTCCTGAAGACACCACTGCTCCTGGCTCCCTCTCTAAGGCTGGCCACTCCTTCTCTCCTACCCTCAGTGCTCAAAGCCAGGGGGCAGAGTGTGTAGTCTTTGTTCCTTGCTTTCAGACCTGCCTTCTGCCGTCATCACTCACCGATCACCAGTGGTCCCTCACAGCTCACCCCCTCATTTCCAGATCCATCTTATTGTATCTATGGACCTTCGGGTCAGCCTCCCTCCCCGTCTTCTCCCTCCTAGCCCTTCCCTCCCTGGATATCCAGACGTCCCCGTTCCTCAGCTTCCCCCCCTTCCATGACCTCTGTGTTCCATGCATCTCTGCCCCAAGCACACAAGGTGGTGGGCATACCTTTGAACCCCTTCCCAGCCCACTCCTCCCCCAATGACTGCCAAAACTCTTACTTAGGGCTCTAGATTTCCTTATACAAGCAGCCCAGGTTACCCATTAAAGATTTAAGACTAACAGGAGCTTGTTTTTTCCCCTTGTTCTTCTTCAGAGGCAAGAAAGAAAATTACATCATAAACTAAACAATTCATGAGGCTGCTTTTCTCACGTGCCTTGTGGAAACTGATCTTTTTTGTTGGGTTAGGCAAAAAATCCTTTACCACTTCTCTTTTGGGCAACCCCCTGATCTCTTGTGCTGTGGTTCTAGGAGAAAGAACACAAGATTCTGAGTCAGAAGACAAGTCCTGAGTCTGTCTGCCACTCAGCTACCTCTATGACCTTGGAAAGTACCTTCACATCGCCAGGCTTCAGTTTCCCTGTCTGTAAAATAAGGGGGTTGGACCAGATGGCCTCCACAGTATTTTCCAGCTCTAAATCCTGTAATTCCACCCAACAAACATTTCTTTTTCAAGTACCTGTGATAGGCAGGGTATTGGTAATACATACAGGAGAGGAAGTGGAGCAGTTCATTGTATTTGGAGTCAGAAATACACAGATTCAAATCTTACATCAGATACTGGTTATGTACCCTGGTCAAGCCATTTTACCATGCCGGGCCTCAGTTTCCTCATTTGTAAAATGAACTAGAGAGGGAAGTGACAAATCACTCTAGTATCTTTCCCAAATGGGGTCACAAAGAGTCAGACATGATCAAAAAATGACAACAATCTCTGATTCCTGAGCTAGGGATCTGTCCATTCGCGTCTCCAGTTCTTTTCATTGTCTTACCAGAACCTGGCTGCTGCCAGAGAGGTCCATGGCTTTGATCAGGCAGCAGCTGAGTTACGGAGCTGGATACAGGAAAAGGCCACTGTGCTGGGTCAAGGGGACCATGGCCACAACCTGTCATCTGTGCAGGCCCTTCAGCGACAGCAGAGGAACCTGGAGGTAGGTGAGGGAGCCTCAGATCCAGAACAGCCAGACAGCAGATTGTCTTTCTCATGGGCCTGAGTTAACACAATCTTCAGGACTCTGTGACTAGGTCTAAGGGAGAGACAGACAGCAGACAGATAGAGACAGAGACAGAGAGAGAGACAGAGAGAGAGAAAAAGATGGAGAGATGGAGAGACAGACAGAAAGAGAGAGAGGGAGAGTGAGAGAGGAGAGAGAGGGGGAGAGAGAGAAAGAGAGAGAACAAACAAAGGAGAAAGAGGGGAGAGGGAGAGATGGCAAGTCTAGGGTGAAGATGTGGAGGAATAGAAGAAGGAAAGAGGGAGAGGGGGAAGGAGTGAGAGAGAAAGAGAAACATAAGGGAAGAGGGGAAAAGGGAAGGATGGAGTCTAGGGGTGAGGATATGGAAAAATGGGAGGAGAGAGAGAGGAAAGGAGAGGAGAAAAGAGAGAAGAGAGAGAGGAGAGAGAGGGGAGGGGGAAAGGAGGAGGGAGGGCAGAGGGAGAACCCCAAGCTAGGCACCACTAATCTCAGGGGAATGTGGTCTGCTAATGTTCTTTGGTTGCAGCGGGAGCTGGTAGCCATGGAAAAGGAGGTGGGCCGGGTGCAGGCAGAAGCCAGCTGGCTGGGCCGGCTGTACCCTGCCGTTCAGGAAAGCCTGGCAGAGAGACTGGCAGAGGTGCAGGAAGCATGGAGTGCGTTGGACAAAAAGGCCCAGAATCGAGGCCAGTGGCTGCAACAAGCTGAACGTGGCCACATCTTCATCAGCCGCTGCAGAGAGCTGCTGTGAGTGGGGGCCTGGTCTAGTCATTTCCTACCCTTCATAGAGGTTCTCTGACTCCAGAGCCAGTGGTCTTTCCAGTGGTCCACCCTGTCTCCTTTGGGAGTATGGCCTTTGTTATGATGACAATCTTCTGGATTCTCTAGGCTCTTACCTAAGTCTCCTGCTCTTCCCAATCTGACCCAAGTCTCTCTGCCTCGCAGAGGCCTGACCCAAGAGATGCAGGGATTGGTAACGTTGGAGGAACCATTTGCGGACGTGACACGGGCAGAACGACAGTTCCTGCAGCATGAAGGGCTCAGGCAGGACATTGAGAAACACCGGCTTCTGGTGCAGGACACCCAGCGAGAAGGAGAGCAGCTGGAAGGCAGCGGCCATTCTATGGCCCAAGAGGTCAATGCAGGAGAACACGTGGGAGCTCAGATCCTGTCCCACGTATTTACTAGTGGTGTGACCTTAGCCAAATCACTTAATCATTCTGCCTCAGTTTTCCCATCTGAAGAATGGGGACAAATAATACTGCCTACCTCATAGGGATAAGGTGTAAGGATCATCTGTAGGGATCAGATGAGGTAACATGTAAAGTGCTTTGCAGACTTTCTCATCATCACCATCATCCTCTTCCAGGTGAAGGAATGGCTCCAAGAACTGGGAGAGCAGCTGCAGGAATTGCAGGAAGAGTGGGCGCATCGTCATGGGCTGTACAAAGAGAACTGGGAGCTGCAGATGCTCCGACAGGAGCTAGAAAAGGCTGATGCTTGGCTGAGCTCAAGAGAGGGCCTCCTCCTGGACCCCAACCTTGGGGTGAGTCAGCACCCTGCCCCCAACCCTCTGCTGCTTCCCTTGGGGCCCTGCCCAAACAGGACTGACGGGAGGCAAGGAAAGACAGGCCGCCAGTCACGGAATTTGATCCAACAGTAATTCCATAAATATTTACTGCATCTCTTATGCGCAAGGCAAACCTTTTGCTCCTTTCAAAATAAAAAGGGCCAAGGGGGAAGCTAGGTGGTGCAGTGAATAGAGTACCAGCCCTGGAGTCTGGAGGACCTGAGTTCAAATCCCACCTCAGACACTGGACAAACTTTCTAGCTGTGTGACCTTGGACAAGTCACAACTCAAATTGCCCTTCAAAAAGCAAAAATAAATTAATTGATTAAAAGGGACAAGGACAAACACTCTCTTAAAAGACTATTTCTCCATAAAGTGGATTTTAGATTGTTTCATTTGCCCAAATCTCACTTTTTGTTGCTTTTCAATTAAATATGCCCCATTTCTTATTTTTTAAAAGCACCTACAATGTGCTAGGCACTGAAATACAAAGACAAAAATGAAACAATTCCTGTTCTTAAGGAGTTTATATTCTATGGGGTGAGGGTATTGAGGACATGTGTAAATATAAGTATGGTACAGGCTAAATACAGAATATCTGAGGCAGGTGGGGGAAGCAAAAGCCCTGGGGTGGGGGTGGGGAATTAGAAGGTCCCATGCAGGAAGGGGCACTTAAGTTAAGGTTGGAAGGAAACCAGGGATGCTAAGGGGCAATGGTGAAGGAGGGAGTGCATTCCAGGCATGGGTCACAGCTCGTACAAAGGTACTGAGGAGGGAGATGGAATATTGTGTGCTAGTACAGCGATGGGTGCTGGGAGAACAAAAATGAAGAATCATCCAGAGCTTACAGTCTGTGAACGGAGCCTACGACATGTGTGCATGTATGTATAATCAGTAGAACGTGATGGGAACAAGGAAGGATCATAGAGTGCTGGGAAAATCTGAAGAAGGAGGAGAATGTTTTATGCTTGGGAGAAAAGTGAGAGGTCAGATCAAGGATGGCTTCATGTAAGAGGCGGCACTTGTGTTGAACCTCGGAAGAAGATGAGGAGCAGGCTTGGGAATTCCAGGAAGGATCAGCCTGGGCAAAGTGGGGAAGGTGGAAGATGAAAGGTCAAGTATGGGGAAACCAGTTTGTCTGGAACACAGAGTGCATGGAGAAGAGTAACAGGAAACAATCCATTTATTAAGTGCCTGCTGTGTGCTGGGCACTGGGTTAGGTGCTGGGAATACAAAAAGAGACAAAAGGCAGCCCCTGCCCTCAAGGAGCTTACAATCTAAATGAGGCTGGGAAGATGTAAGTTGGCACAAGGTTGGGCATCTGGGTCTCATTTCAGCCCTGCTTCTTTCCAGAATTCGGTGTCTGACGTAGAAGAGCTGCTCAGAAAGCATCAGGACCTTGAGAAGATACTGGCATCTCAGGAAGAGAAGTTTGACCAGCTGCAGAGGAAGCCTGAGGCATGAGGGCAGGGGTGGAAACGAGGGAGCTAGGGCCCTAGGCAGAATAGACATGCTCTAGTTACAGGTGTAGGTGGGGAGGGGGTCTGTCTATATTCTTGGTATCATATTGTGATTCAGCATCCCTCCAAGCCTTTGACTCTTTTTTTTTAACCTTCCACCCTTCAGTATCAGCCCTTTCTGGTACTGGTAGCCAAGTTGGGATGGTACTGCCCCCATATCTCACCAATGTTGGTTAAATGAAGTGCTATTGTAAAGGGGTGGGAGACCAGGAGGGGAAAACCTCCTGAAATCTGGGGCAAGATAAAGATGGGAACCAGAGAGAACCAGGTGGTTTTTTTTTTTTTTTTGGAAGATTGGATTTTGGAAGAAGGGAAGGAAACATGGGCATTCTGTCTCAGCTCAGAGTCCACAACCCAGGTCAATGGCCCAGTCTTATCCCAGTCTCTGTGCTGGGCCCACAGATTGACCAGAAGCTGCTGGAGCAGGTAGAAGCAGAAGGCTTACAGTCCAAGACCGTGGGAAAGAGAAGTAGACGAGTCCCATCCCTCAAGAAAAGGCCCCCAGAATGCCTGGGGTCAGGAGCAAAATTGACTGATAGGAGAACCCTGCAGAAAAGGATCCCCTTCCAGCCCTGGACTCCCTTCGCCACCATCTTCTCCCCACTGCAAGCAGTCAAGCAGAATGTCCCTGTGCAAGAGAGAAAGTCAAGCAGGGAACAGCCCTTAGGGACAAGGGAGGCCAATTCTGCTTCCTTCCTATCCCCTGGAACCATATTAGTGAGTAATGACCATGGGACCTGGGGTTTGAGAGATACTGGGGCAGTGAGACGGAGGTGCTATATACTAGAAAGAACAAAGGATTTGGAGTCAGAGGAACGGAGTTCGAATCCCAACTTGGCTATTTACTCCCAGCATGACTTCACCTCTGTGAGTGAATGAATAAATGAACCAATAAAGCAGTTATTAAGTGCCTACTATATGCTAGGCATTGGGGCTATACCAATAGAAAAGGAAGACTGACCCCAGATCTGGTGTTCCAACCCCTCATGTCTCAATGCCAGGGTCCTTCGTTTTCAGGGTCTAAAGGATCCCCCTACCCTGAAGGGGTTAAAAAAACTAAAGGAAAAACAGCAGTTCCTGCCCTCGGGGAGGCAGGTGAGTCCCAAGGGAAGAGATCCCTTCTCTAGTCTTCATTCTTCTCTCCTCCCACAGCTATAGGATGAGACTCCTTTGAGTCCTCGGGATGAATGGAGGGTGGAGACAATAAGTGGAATTATCTGGACCAGGCACAAATGGCTTTCTGGGTGTATATAAGCCAGTTTTGAGGAGGGAGTCCCACCCCCCAGGATGCGGCTGCTTCTGCAGGACTGGCTCCCAGACACAGCCCATCATGGTCTATAAGGAGCAATAGAGCCCCCAGGTCAGGGGTGGGGAGCCTGAGTCCTCGTGGCCACATGTGACCCTCTAGGTCCTCAAGTGTGGCCCTTTGACTGAATCTGGAAGTGCTACACTTGAGGCCCTAGAGGGCCACTTGTGGCCTCGAGGCCTCAGGTTTCCTACTCCTGCCCTCAGCTGTTCTTCAGAATCCCAGGGAAGGAGGGCTCTACCTTGGACTGACAATCCTCCCTTTTCCCTGCCGTAATGAAGGAGCCCCAGAGAGATCCATTTCCTAAATCACTACACAGTGGCTTGAGCAGGAAGAGAAAGTCTAGGGAGGGAGCAGGGAAGAGGAAGGGGAGGAGAACCATTCCCACTGCCCATGTTGTCTCTGCAGCTGGGTGGGAGTCCCTGGAAGAGGTATGATGAGCATTGCAGAGGGATCTCCTGAGGCTGAACCCAGACAAGAGGAAAATACTGGAGACACATGGGGCAGAGCCCAGAAGATTAGAGAAGGAAGGGGGAAAGGTGGAGTGGGTGTCTGGGGAGAGCTCAAAGAGGGGAGAGGGTTCAAAGGTAAGGAAAAGCTGAGAAATGGGAGCAAAGACTTGAGACCTGCTTTTTGCCTCTTCTCAGGATGTGGCTTCCCCAGCCCCCCACGACCCAGCAGGAACCACATGCAGGAAGCCGAGGGGCTGTCTTGAAAGGGAGACCCCTTTCTACTTGAGGTGAGAGCCCCTCGGGCCTTGGGGGAAGATAGACACAACATCCGGGACATGGGAGATAGCCTGACTTCCAGGACACAGAGATACTTAGTACAGCTCACCCTGGAACGACTGCTTCTTTGGGGGTTCTAAGGGAAAAAAACAAGGTTCTGAAGGTTTCCATAAAAGGATTGTGGGAAGACAGAAAAGAAGAAAACTGGAACAGTTAAAAATGATGTCCTGTCCGTGATTTTGCCAATCAGGAGAGAAGCAGTTTCATTTCCTAGCTTTCCTTTTTTCTTTTTCTTTTTTGGAGGGGGGGAGGGCAGGGCAATTGGGGTTAAGTGACTTGCCCAAGGTCACACAGCTAGTCAGTGTTAAATGTCTGAGGTCGGATTTGAACTCAGGTCCTCCTGACTCCAGGGCTGGTGCTCTATTCCCTCCACCTCGCTGCCCCTCCTGGATTTGCTTTTAATAGATAACCACTCCCTATGAAAATCTAGGATTTGGGGCGAAGGGAAAAGAAAAATAAGAGAAAAGGAACAAAACAGCATCATGATGATGACGATGGTGAGATTAGCAGCTAGTCCTTGTGTCGCATTCTAAGTCTGCGAAAGATCGTGGCCCAAGTTATCCCATTTAAACTGTACAGCTCTGAGAGGTAGGTGCTGCGACTTACCCAGGGTCATACAGCTAGTACCCGAGGCGGGATTTTGAAGTGTGGCCACTAGGTGGCGCCATAGTGCACAGAACGCTAGCCTGGAGTCAGGAAATCTCATCTTGAGTTCAAATGTGACCTCAGACACTGGCTAGCTTTGTGACCTTGGACAAGTCACTTAACCCTGTTTGCCTCAGTTTCTTTATCCATAAAATGAGCTGGAGAAGGAAATGGCAAACTTCTCCAGTATCTCTGCCAAGAAAACCCCAAATGGGGTCACTAAGAGCTGAATGCCACTGAAACAACTCAACAGCTTCCTGAATCCAAGTCCAGCCCTCTCTCTCCACCATGCCACCTCACTGCCGCAAATGAATGGGCAAACAGCAGAAGCAGCAGACAGCGGAAGTGATGGTGGGAGTTAGCAATAGCTGCTCCTGTTTAAGAGATTAGACGTGGTGGCAGCTGATAACAGATACATGAAGGTAGGCAGGAAGAGAACCAGCAACACAGATCACCGACGAGTCCTGCAGCCACAGAGGCAGATGCCTACGTTTCAGAATCCCTCAAATGAACAATCAACAAGTATTTACTGAGAGTCTACCGCGTGCCAGGCACTGTTCTAGGTGCCGTGGATGCAAAGACCAAAAAATGACGCAATCTCTGCTCTCAAAGAACTTAGATTTTGTGGGGAAAAACAACAGATATACACATAAGAATATTGTACAAAGTAAATGCAAGATACTTATAAATGTGGTCATGTCCAATCTTTGTGACCCCTGCCACAGACCATACTGTCCGTGAGGTTTTCTTGGCAGAGATACTGGGGTGGTTTGCCATTTCCTTCTCAAGCTCATTTTACAGATGAGGAAACTGAGGCAAACACGGTGAAGTGACTTGCCCAGGGCCACACAGCTAGAAATGATGTCGGATTTAAACTCAGGTCTTCCTGACTCTGGCCCAAGTGCTCTATCCACTGAGTCACCAGTTTCGGAGGGAGGGTTATCAGGGTGGGAGATCAGGAAAGGCTTTATGTAGAAGATGGTGCTTAAACAACATTGTAGGAAGAGGATTCTGTGAGCCAAAGGTGAGGAGAGAGGCATTTCAGGAATGGGGCACAGTCGGTACCGAAGCACAGAGAGAGAGGACAGGGAATGTGAGGAGCAGAGAAAAGACACGTTTGTCTGAATCAGAGGAGGCGGAGTCATGTACAAATTGGTTAGGAAGGTGGTTTGGGAGGGCATTAATTCTAAAAAGGACTTTATAATTGTTCCTGTGCTTAGAGCTATCATCTCATCTGATTCTATCTTTACACTGGGGGCACAAAGAAAGACAAAAGATAGTCCCAGCCCTTGAGGATCTCACAATCTTAGGGAAAACGATCAAATGGTACCTTCATCTCCAGACCCATTCTAACGGAAAAGACAAAATATCGTCATGACCCAGTTCAGCGGACTGATCTACGTGTGTTTTCTGACGGATGGTCTTGGTATTTCGAAGCAAGACGCAGTGCTAGAAAATTAGTTGTAACTGGTAGAATGGATCCAGGACATCAGGAAGCTACAGAATTTATTTGTTTCAGAGAGAACTCATTTCTAAGCAGTCTATTCCCTGAACGGTTTTACAATGCCTGTGAAACGGGACCTTGATTCTGACGGATCTTGCCTACTAGAAGATGCTAGTGAATCAAGAGTCCCCTGTAACAAAACAAAGACAAGCTTGTTGTTTTTGCATGTGCTGAAGATGAATTCTGACAGGGTCAGGGATGTCCCCACAAAACTAAAGGGATTTGAAAACGTAATTGCCTTCCAAAAGCGTTACCCAGTTTATTGTTGTCGTTCAATCGTTTTGCCTGATCTCATTTGGGGTTTTCTTGGCAAAGATACTGAACTGGTTTATCATTTCCTTCTCCAGCTCATTTTACAGATGAGGAAACTGAGGCAAATAGGGTTAAGTGACTTGTCCAGGGTCACATAGCTAGCATGTCTGAGGCCAAATTTGAAGTCCTTACTAAATGTAAAGAAATAATACAACGAAGAGCTTTTTCCAGTTGCTTCTATCATCTTCTTGCACATCAACAGAAGGATCAGTGGGTTGCCCAAGATGTTTCTCTAGGATCCTTTTGGTTTTAAAAGTCTGTAATCGGGGTGTCTGGGTGGTGCAGAGAATAGAGCACCGGCCCTGGAGTCAGAAGGAGCTGACACTTGACAGACACTTTACACTTACTAGCTATGTGACCTTGGGCAAGTCACTTAACCCCAATTGCCCTGCCTTCCCCCTCCAAAACATTTTTTTTTAATCTGTAATCATATAATTGTGATTGTTTGATTGTCTCTCTGTCTGTGGCACAGTAACAGTTCTGAAATCCTGCTCCCAACATCACCGGAAGGACAGGCTGGTCTCTCTCTGCAAGTCCTGAGCGACAGTGCCGGTAGGTTCCATGGGAAAGACAGGGCAAATGAATTTGGGACACTGAATCCCTAGGTTTTACCCGCTGTCATCTGCCCAGCTCTTAATCACTCATATTCATATCATACTTTATTTACTTAATTTTCCTTTTTTTTTAAAGCCCCTTTCTTTCTTTCCATTTTCTGCTCTGAACCTCATGATTACCCTGTAGGGGAGACAGAGATTGTTATCTCCAATTTATGGAAGAGTTTAGGAGTGAACCCCAGAGAAGCTGAAGAACTTGTCCAGGGTCACAGAGCTGGCTAATGGTGGGCGTGGGATAATAACCCCCATCTCTCAACTCCAGCCTTCTGCTCTTTCCACCACGTGACAGCTATTTCCTGGGGTCTTCTCCCAGACTTCGTCCTTTTACAATCCTCAGAGACCTTCTGTTTCTGCTTTCTCTTTTAGAAATTTACTCATATAGACGCTATTGTTCTAGGAATTCTCTTTCCCAGAACTATGATTGGGAATTCCAACAATTGGGACTGGGGAGTGGCAGAAGTCCTGGTAGACCCCCAAAACACATTGCAATTACTGCTAATCTTAAGTGTCTACCAGTGACACGGGTTCCCAGACAATCTGAGAAAGCCCATCTTGGTTAGGTGTGGCCATGTGGTGGTGACCCATCCCAGAAAAGTATTACAATTACAGTCACGGGGCCCCTGTGGGAAGAGGAGGGGAAGAGATGTTGGCTTAGCCTCTGGACAGGAAGGAGGCATACTTTCTATCCCAGAATAACATTAGAGAGGACCCTCCCTGTGTATGACAGTCTTCCCCACTTCATCCACTGGCCCAGTCAATAAGCACACTGTGGCAAAGTCCCAGTGGCCCCATCCCATGCTAGTTATGCTTCTGCCCTTTCTTTTTTCAGCTGCATCTGAAAATCTCTTGGGTTTTTGTTTTTGTTATTTTGTTTTTGCCTCGGAGAATCTCCCATAGCTTCAGTCCCTCTAGGACAGGGGCTCTTTTTTAGGTATTTATTGAGATTTTCTGTTTCTCACATAGTTAGGTAGATATTCCTAACCTCCTCCCCCACAAAGAGCCATCCCATATGATAAATGGTATTTTTTAGAGAGGAAGAAAATTTAGCACAACTAATCAATAGTGAAAAAGTCCAAAAACTTGTACAACATGTAACACCTATAGACCTCCTGCCTCCTCCATGAAGGGGGTGGGTTGGGAGCGTCTTCTCATAGCTCTGCCTTCAAGTCCTGCTTGATTTTTGTAACTTTATTGTTCATTTTTTATTTTTTGGTATAGGATTGTTCTTTCAAATTACATTGTTTAGTCATTGTGTATATTGTTTTCTTGGCTCTGCTTCCTTCACTCTGCATCCGTTCATAGAGATCTTCCCATGCTTCTCTGCATTCATCACACATCATTTCTTACAGCACAGGGATATTCCATCACATTCATGTACCACAATTTGTTTAGCCCGTCCCAATCAATGAGCATCTACAATTCCTAGCTATCACAAGAAGTACTGCTATAAATATTTTGGAATACATGGGAACTTTTCTTCTTATCAATGGCTTTCTGGGTCATGGAATTTCTGGTTCAAAGGATATGGGTACTTTAGTCATTTTATCTGTATAATTCCAAACCACTTTTCAAAATGGTTGTACCATTTCACAGCTTCACCAATGTATTAGTGTGCCTTCAACCCCTCCAACACTGACTGTTGTTATTTTTTGTCATTTTTGGAGGGGGGAGGGAAGGGCAATTGGTGTTAAGTGACTTGCCCAAGATCACACAGCTAGTAACTGTTAAGTGTCTGAGGCTGGATTTGAACTCAGGTCCTCCTGACTCCAGGGCCAGTGCTCTATTCACTGCACCACTTAGTCGCCCCACGTCTTGTCATTTTTGACAATTTGCAAGGTATGAGGTAAAACCTCAGAGTTGTTTCGATTTGCATTTATATTATTACTAGTGATTTGAAGCATTTTTCACATAGCTTTGAATACTTTGCAATTCTTCTCTTGAGAACTGTTTGTTCGTATCCTTTGTCCATGCATCTATTGGTAAGAACCTTGATCTAGGATAATTACCGCCTTGGTTCCTAGAATTCCTCTTCTAATGGCAAACCATAGAAACCCCACAGCCCTTGACACAATGTTGGGCACATCAGAAAGGGTCAGTAAATAATTACTGCTTAAAAAACTCTATCCAAACACTCTGGATCTTGGAAGAGAGCATGAAGCCAAGAAAGAGAGGCCCTTCTGGAAAAGACTCAGCCACCAAACCAGGGCCTAACTTCTGATCTGATCTTGCCCCGTAGCACTTCCTGAGGCCCAAGGATTAAGCCTAGATCCCAGAACCAGACCTCTCAGTTCTTTGATTGGAAACCCCGCTGAGAAACTGCCTAGCAAGATCATGCTACCCAGGTAGGGGACCGGGGTAAGGAGTGTGTGTTCTAGTTGGTGGAAGAGATGCTATTCTCGAAGTTTAATCAGCCTTTTAGGAGATGATCTCCACGTCTCTGGATGTCCTCAGCTACCTTAGGAGACAGAGCCTGGGACAGGCCTCTTAGTCCTCAAACTCCACACTGCCGTTTCCTCCAGTGCCAATGGCCAAATGGGGACCACGAGAGACAGCCAGATGTTTCTGTGTCATAGGTTTCCTGGGCTCCCCTAGATCCTGCCTGTGCACTCTCTCATCACACACATGCCCAGTCCCAGATCAGCCCGTCTCCTGCCCCATGCTGAGAGAAAGGATGTTGTGTGTTCACAGGAGGACGCCTTCCTTTAAGCTGCAGAGGAAGACTGGCCTTTCAGAGAGAGCGACCCAAGACTTCACACAGCCCCCAGCTCCTGGCCGTGTCATCGGTAAGGGACATCCTGTGTGTCTCCTTTCATATCCAGTAAATAACTTTCCAACAACATTTCTAGAATAAGGCAGGGGTGAGGGAGGCTATCTAACCCTACTCCTTACAATTCCAGTCTTTCCTCTTATTTTCCCCTTTAGTTATACAGACCATGTTTGCTCTCCTTCCTACATCTGGCCTCCACTTTCCTCTCTGTCTTATACCTCTCTTTCACCTTTGGCTAGCCCGAACTTTCAGGTCCCCTCTACTTAGGGAAGAAAGGAACTCCACACTCTCTGTCACAGTTAAGAGCTAGGAAGCCAAAGTTAGTTGACTCCCGCAAAATGCCTTTGTATTTATCCACTGTCTCCTCACCAAGAATCCTTTGAGGTCAAGAAAGACTTGATCAAGAGCCTGGCATGTCTGTGTGTCTACTGAGGGCAAAAAGGGCAGGAAGAACAGGCCTGAGCCTGTGAGTTTCTGAAATAATAGTCATAATAACTAATATTTACATAGGTTTTAAAGTTTGCAAAGCAGCATTACTAAATGTTCTTTCCAGCCATCCCACTTTGGGCCCTGAACCTGTGCTTAAGCTTTTGCTGTGGAACGTGAACTTCGAGGTTGAGAAACCTCATGTGGATTGGAGGCCATCCCATGGTCCTGGGTACAGATGACCGTCATTCTGCTTATTTAGCCTCTCTTGCAGACTTTGCCCCTTCCCTTCATGTTCTTCTCTCCCCTGCTTAGTCTTCCCCCACCACTCATACTCCAAGGTCTACTTGGGCCCTACATGGGGAGGTAGGAATACTTACAGTGAGATGGGGACAGATGTGATACAGGGGGAACAAGGACACACAGGAATGAATGGACTATAGTCCCATAAAATGCCAAATGATAGGCATTATTCTCACGGACACAGCAATCTTACATGTAGATACTTGATTTGCCAAGCTGTTTACACTGCTGCCTAGCACTGTCTATACCACTGCCTAGCCTGGAGCCCTGTCCCTGGGCAGAGAGGTGCCAGCTCTGTGATTCCCTTCAGCCTCATGGTCCCTCTCATATATAATTTGATAATAATAACCAGGGAGGTAGCCTGTTGTAACGTCTGAAGATCTGGCCTTGGAGTCTGAAAGACCAGTGTTCAAGTGCCACCTCTGACAGAGACCATGAAGATGAGCAAATAAATCTAGCTCTCAGGGCCCGAGGCAGGGCTATAATTTGCAACCTTGTTGTTAGAGGCCATTTCCATACCAGGAATTCCCCATTCCGGTGAAATGACAGGTCTGAACCTACCAAGAAGAGCTGGCATTTTACCTAGTGTTAATGTTTGCAGGTTGCTTTACAGACAAATTTGAGCCTTGCAGAAACCCCAAAGGTAAGTAGGACAAGGATGGTTCTCTTGGTTTTGGCGGTGCAGTGTTCAATAGTTTTCAGTTGTCTGACTCTTTGTGACTCCATTTGGGGCTTTTTTGACAAAGCTCCTGGACTGATTTGCCATTTCCTTCTCTAGTCCATTTTACAGATATAGAAACTGAGGTAAACAGGATTATATGACTTGCCCCAGGGTCACATAGCTAAGTGTCTGAGGTCAGTTTTGAACTAGGGCTCTTTGGACTTCAGGCCCCGGGGCTCTAACCATCAAACCACCTGGCTGCCCCTCTTATCTCGGTTTTACAGATGTGCAAACCTAAGCACAGGTTCCACTTCGTCCACAGGTGGGTGTCTTGCCTGTGATCACCCAACAAGCTGTGTCGAAGGCATGGGTCAAATCCAGACTTCAAGTCCAGTGTTGTTTCCACTCTGACACATTATCTTTGTGTGTAGGTCAGTCAACAAGCATTTTTAAAAAAACATTACAGAGATGTAGCAAGGGGAGTCACAGGGCCCTCCTTGTAAAGCTAAGTGGTGCAAAGGACAGAATCCTAGACCTGGAGTCAGAAAGACGTGGGGTCAATGTGACTTCTGACTAGCTCGGCGACCCTGGGCAAGGCATTGAACCCATCTGCCTCAGTTTCCCCATTTGTAAAACAGTGCCTACCTTCAAGGTTGTGAAAATGAGATATTTGTAAGATACTTTGCAAACCATAAAATGCTATATAACTGCTGGTTGTTATCACCATGGTGAGGTTTTTTTGTTGTTATTATAATCTTGGTCATTTCTGAAGACTACTTGCCTGTTCCTAACAATTCTAAAAGGGGATGGGGACCAGAGTTGTAGGGAAGGCCAGAGAGTTAAAAAGTTTGGAGAAAGGAAAAAAAAACCAAACCAAGCAACCAGGCCCACCAGACTCCCTGTTCTCCTACAGGCCCTGGGACTGCGGATGAGACAGCGAGGGCTCCCAACCTCAGCACGGGGAAAAAGGAGAAGTTCTAGAAAGACCTGGAGAAACTGTGGTTCGGAAGGAGAAGGGCCCTGGGCTCTGCTTCTCCAGAGCACAGTCCTACACCACAGCCCCAAAGATTTTCTCAAAACTTTAAGAAATCCCAGCACATATCTCCTTTTACCCTCACAAGGTTCTGTGACTCTTATTGCAAATGGCTTAACAAGACAGAGCAGAGCAGGGGTGAGGACAGTGACAAGGTTGTTTCCTGTTGAAATTAAGCTGCTTCTGTTACCCTTCTTTTGGCTTAATTGGTCTGTGGCAGTGCTGTCTCCAGGCCTCATGGTTAAGACAGCATGATACAGTGGAAAGAGCCTTGGAGCCTAAGGACCCAAATTCTGCCTCTGATGCTTATTCCCTGTGTGACCTTTGGTAAGTCACAGCATCCCTAGGCTTCAGTTTTCTTATCTGTAAAATGAGGTGGTTGGATTAGATGACCCAGTGGTCCCTTCCAGATTTAGATTGATGACTTTATGATCTTAGGACCTGGATTCAAATCCTGCCTTTGCCACTTGTGATCTGTATGACCTTGGGAAAGTTGCTTAAACTCCCTGGGCCTTAGTTTCCTTATTTGTAAAATGAGATATCAGACCAAATGCCTGCCCTCTGTGGTCCCTTGCAATTCCAGATTGATGATCCCTAAAGTGGAAGTAGCGCTAGGAGTTAGAGGCCTAGATTCTAGACCTGGCTCGACCAGTCACTACTTGTGTGGTCCTGGATGTCACCTATGTCTCCTGAACCCATTTTTTTCATCTACAGAATGAAAGGATTGGCCCAGATGATCCTTAAGGCCCCTTCCAGATCTAAAATCCCTTGATTCCTTCCTGAGTGGAAAGAAGTGGATCTTTGGTTGTTTTCTCTGTTTGACCATGGGAAATCACTCAGGATTAGACAGGAAGATCATGGATGACGGAGGGAACTCTTAACAGAATGAGAAAAAAAGGCCTAGGAGGAAGACAATGGAGAAAAACCCAAAGGGACCCCAATTCAGGGGCATATGAGGGTCAAGGAAAGGTAGAAGAAAAGTGATGCTAAAGACCTCTGAGCATTTGGAGACATGTATGGCAATCAGTGCTACCCTAGAAAGACCCTAGAAAGCATCTCCAGGGATTGTGAAGCCCTGGAGAAGCAGGCAATCTAAGGATTTGGAGGCACAGCTGGCATTTCCATCACTGTTACCAGCTGAAGGTAGCGATCTTAAAAGGGAACAGAGGATGTAGGAAGTGAATAGCAGGTTAAGGAGCTGGTATCAAAGATGTCATTTCCTGGACCATCACATAAGATAAAAGAGAGCAGGTTCTTGGCGAGAAACAATACACACAGAATGAAAGAATCTATGAGACAGGAGAGGACATGAGGAAAAAAGGGTCCAGGCAGAGCAGTCAAACCAGACATGCTAGAGGAGGTAGCAAGACACAGGGTGGTGGGGAATGGGAAGAGGCACTCAGGAAGTAGCAGGAAACAGTAATGAGGAAGAGGGGCAGATGCCATGCACATGCATGAAATATGTGTCATGAGCCTAACATGAGAGGTAAACACAAGCCATAGAGATCATTAAGTCTCAATGAGGGATGTGATTCATGACCTGGGATATTGCAATGAAAGGATATACCTCATTCAAAAGAACAGATCTGACATAAAGGTCAGTGGGGTAACATTGCACATCGAGATAGTCACCTGTGTGGAAATCCCAATGACAGAGGCAAGGGAAAAAGCATTTTATTGTGACTCAGAGGAGGAAGGTGAATCAAAGGTACTGTCATAGTACACTACGTATCACCAGGCCAGCTGATGGAATCAACTGATGGCATCCTCACAGATTACAAAGGTGGCATGGAATCAGGGTTAGATTTGTGACAGGAAACATTTAACAAGTCAGATATGTGCTAAAAGCAGAACAATTGGTAAATTCTCGATTTACCTAATTGGTAATTTCATCTTCCAGAAGATGGAAGAAACAACAAAGAAGGCACATGGCTAGTCTGGCCCTGGGTTCTTTTTCTTTTTAAGGTTTTTTTTTTTAAATTAACAATTATTTGTTTTTTTTCGTTCATACCCTCTTGTCCCTGCCATGGAAAAAAAAGAATAAAAATAAAATCCTTGTAATAATGCATAGTCAAGCAAAACAAAGCCCCATATTGAAGAGGGGGAAGAGGTGTGGGATTTCTAATGAAATCCTTTCTAGGTTCGTTGTCAGAAAAAGAATTTACTGGACTCAGCTGTCCTTTGGTAGAGTCATAAAAGTTTGTTTCACTGAGGCAAGG
>CM053589.1:41940144-42007141 GCA_028646515.1 Pseudochirops corinnae | reverse complement strand
TGTCTGCCTCAGTTTCCTCAACTGTAAAATGGGAATAATAATAGCACCCACCTCCCAGGGATTGTGTCAGGATCAGATGAGATATCCGTAAAGTGCTTTACATGGTGCTCAACACATAGTTGAGACTTAATAAATGCCCATTTCCTTTTTTTCTTTTCTATTCCCCTGTGCCAGACTTGTGTTAAGCACTGAGGATTCAAATGCAAACAAGCCAGTATCTGCCCTCAAGGAGCTTATGTGTGAATGAATGAAGCAAGATTTCCTGGCTATGAAACCAGGCTCCCCTGCTTCTAGTCAGATCTAGCGGAGGACCAGAGGTATTCCAACAATCCTATGGGGTCAAAGAGACCTGAGAATTCCCCACAGGTGATGTGCTTTTTTATGAGGCAGCCAGCTCCCAGCAACATCTCCTGCCTATTGTGTGCATGCTCTCAGTGTGGGCTGGAAGCTATAGCAGCTCCGGAGGGTGTTAAGATAAACCAAAAAAATAGCAATGGCTAGGTGGCACAGTGAAGAGTCAGGAGGACCTGAGTTCAAATGTGACCTTAGACACCACTTACTAGTTGCATGACCTTGGGCAAGTCACTTAACCCCAATTACCCTGCCCACCCCCCTCCAAAAAGCCAAAAAATTTTTTTAAATTAAAATTAAAAAAAAAAAAAAACACAAGTCTTCCCTTGCCCAACCCTGGCCCAACCCTCCCAGGTGCCACCCAGGCTAATTCCAACCCAACCCCTTGGCTCACCATGTGGAACCTGAGGCTCCTGTGATGTAGGAGACACAATCCAAAAGCCCAAGCTCCTTCAGGCCTGAGAGCTGCCCGTACAAGGAAGTCATGGCCCGGATCCCACCACCTGTGGCCATGATGGCCACCACTGGAATCTGAGGAGGGGAGAAGCCCTAGTGAGGCCTCTGAGGAGCAGCCTCTGAGTCGGCCCCAGGGCAGGAGACAAGATGCTGAGCACTGGGCACAGAGTCCATTCACTCAAAGAGCCCTTCAACTCACTATGGAGCTAGGGTTGATGGGACTGGAGCTGGAAAGAATCTCAGAAGTTATCTAGTCCAGCCCCTCCTTTTTACACATAAGGAAACTGAGGCCCAGGGAGGTAACATATCTTGCCTAGAGTACCCAAGCTAGTAAACATCAGAGGTGGGATTTGAACCTAGGTCCTCTTACTTCAGAGCCAATGACTTTCCACTTTCCGCCTTCCAGCCAAACCCTCTAGATTCCCATTTGACTTGGTCCTTCCTGGAAAGCACTGAGAGGATGCTGAGGTCAGCAGGAACTCCAAAGGGTTTAGACCAGTCACAAAACTTCTCCGTTCCTAAGAACCCCATAAAGACCAGACCAGGATGATGTCCTCCTTTATCTCACTCTAGCCCCACATGAAGGGGATCAATCTTCTACTATCTATAATCCCCAGAGTCACCTGCTAGTCCACTCTCAATCTTTGTGCAGAAAGGAAAGAGCTGGAACTGGTTTTATCCCCTTTAGGAGATGACCCAGAATTAGCCCAAATTTCCTGGGACAATTCCCTATAGAAAAAAGATCTGTACCCTCAGGTGGCTCTGGGATTCATTTCCAAAATAGATTGCCATCAAAGCAGCAGAACAACTACTTAGCTGCTCTACCAAGAATCCCAAAATGGAATCTTATGGAGAGGCTTCACATAGGACACAGGGACATAAAACAGAGAGTTGGGTCTAGCAGGAAAGCCATGTATACCATGACTTCCCAAATTTTGGGGGGTGGGGTGGGATAGAAACCTATGATTTCATCATTGTAGGGAATCCCAATGTTGGGATTTCCTCTGCTGTGGGATGAGCCATCAGCCAGGGTCCCCTTCCTCTATCCCTTCCTTTCTCCCACCCCTGGGTCTCCTACACCCCAGTTGGGTAAGTAGGAAAAGTGGCAGGTCTGTTCACACCACTCAGAAGAGCTGGGAATAAGATGTAAGCTTCAGGAAAACGGAGCACTGTCTGGCCTTACTCTCCACATTGTCTTCTTGCTACCACACCCTATTGCTGCACCCTCAGACGCCCAGGGCGCTTACATCTGGGCTCCTGATGGATCTGTTGCCATCCGCCCTGTTGCAGTACACTCAGGGCTTCTCACTAAACTCTCCTGCATGTGTCATCTCCCCCCCAATTAAAGTGGGAACACCTTGAGGGCAAGGGAGCCGGTGTGTCTCGATTTTTCCTATTTGTAAACCCAGTGGTTATAGTAAAAGCGTAACATGCTTTTTCATTCATTCATTCATGTAGATCAGCAGCTAGACTTTAGAGAGCTGCCTGGGACACTGAGAAGGCAGTAACCTGCTCAAGTCACATAGTTAGTGTACGTCAGAGGAAGAACTTGAACCCAGATCTTCCTGACTCCCAGACTGGCCTCTCCCCACTGGGCCATCCTGCCTCTCTCCCAAATCACAACCTCTCTGCTGTCTCAAGCAAAGCCATGTGCTCATTAGGCACTTGACAAGGGTGGGGATAGGATGTGCCAGACGGAGAGCTGTGGGGCAGCCCGGGCTGGCAAGGATGCGCCTAATTTGGTGGAACTTCTGCCCTGCACTTACTGGCCTTGAACTCGGGGATGATTCTGGCTTGGTCAGGTTCTAACATTCAGCCCTGGTGCATCAGCCCTGGCTCAGGAGGGCCCTCCCCCACCTCCATGCAGGCCCAGCCCTCAAACCTCATCCTCCTGCAGCTCATCCTCTAATTGCAAAGCTTGTTTCAGAGCTTTGGCCACCACCTGGTTCCTCTTCCTCAGGAACACCTGCTCCTCTTCACACAGCCCAAAGCCCAGGCGCACTGCCAGCTCCTCAGGGCTACAACAGCCAGGGATTGGAAGGCAGCAGATCAGTCCAAGATGGACAGTCTCGGTGGGGGCTTGCTGAGTCCCTTCCTCAGGGAACCTCCTACACCTTTTAGACTAGGGAGAGGGAAACTGACCCCGTCCTACCCCTACCCTTGGCCCTACACTATTTCCTGACTCCTTTCTTCCTTCCTCAGCTCCCTGGCTGGAGATTGTAAAATCATCTCCATAGATGCAGACCCACACTCCACAACAAATGGCATCTTACAGAGCTGGGAAAACACTGCCCCTGCCCCCTCCTAACTCTCCTAACCAAAGCTGACTTCACAATCCTCAGTCATAAACGTGCAAGGAGGTAACTCACCCCCTTCATCCTCCCTTCTGACCCTATTGTGTGCTGAACCAGAAGAAGAGAGAAAGGCCAAAAATTTTTCTTTAAATCTGGGGTCCCAGACCTCTTTGAGATAAGGAGCTCCCCTCCCTACTATCTGAAATGTTCATGAGCTGCAGAGAGTGGTGGGAACTACTAGTTAATAACCAAGCATATCGGCTTAAGGATCAGACAGTTGTGATCATAGACGTGGGCTTTCAATAAAAGTGATGGGGGGTTTGTTGACCATGCCTCCTTCGTGCCTGCTGACTGCAAGGGTCTAGACAGCAGAAGATGGGCCTTTCTAACTGAATTTTGTGTACAGTAAAGGATCTGGTGCCTGGGAGGTCCTCAGTATATACTAACTGATGGAGGGATGAAACCAAAAAATTATTTCCTCCCTCCTCCCTGCCTCAGTTTCTTCCATCTGTGCATGCTTCAGATGCCCTTAAAGAAATGCCCAATTCTATTATGGACCTCCCTCTTTGCACCTACTCATCCTTCTTTACTGCATCCCTGTTCTAGCTACTGCTGGAACCCAAAGAAATAGAAGACAAGAAACTTAAACTACCACAGGTCAGTTAGAGTCCTAACCACATCCTGTAGAGAGAATGATTCATGATCTTTAATAGCTTTGAGAACTGGCTAGATATTAATTTGGGCTGTGGCAGCCTTCTCATCCAACCGTGCTCCTCCCACCTTGATGACTCCATTGCCCAGTGACTCCTCTCTTTTTCCCCAAGCTCTGTTTCCCTTTTTCTCCATTTCCTCTTGCCATGGGCAACCAGTCACTCACCCTTTCTTGGTTTTCAGTTGCATAATCAGGGCAGGTTCCTGAAAATCATTAATATTCTCATCATATGCTATTGATCAAACTCAAGCTCCAGCCTTCCCACCCCTGCCTCCCTCTTCCCAGAAGCCCTGAAACACAGTCACAGAGCCTTATGCCCTGACTTCCCCAAACTCCAGCATACCACCTTCAGGGATGGCCATGGCCTGGGGGGCTGAAGATCAGAGAGGCTTAAAGGATACCCTTCCTACAAAACCAGGACCTAGGGATCTACTCTAAGAGTACTGTCCTGTGGAAAAGAAAGAATACATAAAAACAGCCAGAAAACAAAGTAGGTACCCATAGATTGAGAATAGCTAAACAAAGTGTGGCATAATGAGCTCAGTGAAATACCATGGTGCCATTGAAAGTGACAGATACAAGAGATTCAGAGAAACTTGGAAAGATGTGTATGAACTGATTCAGGGTGAAGAAAGAGCCAGGAGAACACTATACACACTAACTAGGGTAATATAAATTAAAACAACACTAAAAGCAAGCTGAGCTCAGAATAAAAGAAAAGAACCATTTTAGGGAAGAGTTAATGAAATGTTCTTCCTTCCTGGGAGGGAGGGAAGCAGGAAGGGAGAAACTATGAGTATGGAATGTTGCACATGCTGTCAGATGTGGTGACATCTTTGACCCATTTGCTTAACTGTTTCTCTTAGTCACAAGAGAGAGTTCAGTGGGGCAGGTAGAAGGGCAGTGGGAAATGCAGAGAGACATATCAGGACATGATGTAAAAAAACCAAAGGCATAACCAAAATTTTACAAAGTAAAAATAATAGTGGCTAGGCCTTCTGGGGCCCAAGCAGTTTATCTTCTGTCACTTGGGCGAAACAGTACTAGGGCTCCTACCTCTGTTGCAGGTAAGGAAACCCTCACCACATGACCTGAAGGCAAGGATTTCAATGGCACCTTCAGTGCCTCCTGAGAAGTTCCCTGAAGGAAATAAAGATGAATTATCTGAAGGAACAAAACTATCACCTCAACCCCAACTCACTTAACCTCATTCCAACCTAATGGAGCATGGGGTGGGAACACAGTAGAAACATGAGGATTAGGGGAGTCATAGAGCAGGTGATCCTCTCATTCTCTGTGATGGGGAAGGCAATAGGAGTGGGCTAGAGAAGATGAAGAAAGAATTGGCAGTAGGGTTGGGGCCAAGGGGTCAGAAGACACCATCATCCCATAAAACAATCCCTGTGGAGATAAGTCTACAGGTACTGCAGCCCCCCTACTTCCTCTGCAGCCTTAGCTATGGAAAACCCAGAAAAGAACATTTCCACCATCAAAGTTCTTGGTATCATAAAATGGTTCAACATCAGAAACCCTTGTGGTTTCATCAGTGAAAATGATCCCAGAGAAGATGTATTACCATCTCCTTTGTTGTTCTGCCCTAGGACCGCTGAGCCTTTCCAGCTGACTTGAGACTGAAACTTCCTGTGGATGTCATCTACAAACACCCCCCTCCCCCTTTAGACGGGGCGTTTTTTAAGAGAAGGGACAGTCTGAATTTTTTATTTATATCCCTGATGCTTAGCATAGTGTTTTGCACATAGTACTTAATAGATGCTCATACACACATTCACACATACACACATAAATACACACATTCCTGTCTTCCTGGGAGGTTGAGAACATTACCTGGAGCTTAACACTTAGCTCTGACTCCCAGCAAATTGGAGAGTGGAAGCAGATGGGGTTGGTGCCTGGGGTGATGGTCTGGCTGCCCTCATATGACCCCAACACTAGGGCTTCGACTCCACCATCTGACTCTGGAATACAGAAAACACAAAGAAGCTTGAGGGGATAGGTGAGACAATTTCAATCTTCCTTCTTCCTTAATGCCAGGGGCTCCAGGAGAGCTAAAGGCGGGTACTAGAGCCACAGGCTGCAAGCCTGACTTCCTAGGATCAGAGATTTAGAGTTGAGAGAGACCTTAAAAGTCACAGATAGAGTCTATGATTAGAGTTCAGTCTCCTCATTTTTCAAGTGAGGGAACTGAAGCTCAGAGAGATTAAGTGATTTGTAGTATGTGGCAGAGTCATGATTTGAACCCACGTCTCCTGCCATGGCACCATGCTGCCTGGATTCCCTCCTAGAGAAGCTGACTCACAAGGATAGATTAATCCTTGTTAATGGAAGCAGGGGATGTATTCCTACATTAAATAAAGGAGGCTTACCTGAGTTATCTTGCATACTCCCCATCTTTTCTAGCTGAACATCCAAACTGGAAAGTTCTCGGGCCTGAGTTAGAAACAGAATAGTTCAGATGTGAATTCTCAATCCCTCTGTGCTTCATTCTCAATCAATCCATTCCCATTCCTGATCCCCTAATACCATGCTATCCTTGCCCCTAGGTAACTAGAGACCTTCCTCATGTCCTAAAATGGTGTAGGGTTTGAGCCAAGACCAGGGAGGGGAAGAAGAGCTTTGGACCATCTGTAATATCCCTGATCCCAGCATACCTGAATACCTGTGGTGTTGAGACTACATCTCCTTTGTTCTCTTAGGAAGTGAAAAACTAAATGCCAAACTAGGAAGTATCCCATCCCATCCCATCCCATCCCATCCCATCCCATCCCATCCCATCCCATCCCATCCCATCCCATTCCATCCCATCCCATCCCATCCCATCCCATCTCATCCCATCCCATCCCATCCCATCCTATCTCATCCCATCCCATCCCATCCCATCTCATCCCATCCCTTCCCATCTCATGCCATCCCATCTCATCCCATCTTATCCCATCTCATCCTATCTCATCTCTTCCCATTTCATCCCGTCTCGTTCCTTACCACCCTAGAAATAGGGACTTGCACCAATGATTTCACTTATAGAGGGAACTCCTAGATGAGAAGCCTCACTCTACCAATGTATGTCCACATCTTCTCTGCAACTTATAGTCTTAGAGAGTTAGAGGCAACTTAGAGAGTTGTGTAGAGCACTGAAAAGTGAAGTGACTTGCCCAGGGTCACCAAGCCAGCACGCATCAGAGGCAGGACTCCCTGGTTCCAAGGCCAACTCTACCTCCACTATGTCATGCTGCCTCTGAGTCCTCTCTCAGAGGGGACCTTGGGCTGGGAGCAGTGCGGAGGGGGTAACAGGGAAGAGGGCAGGGAAACAGTCCTTAGGGGTCTCAACTCAATGTCCTTGGACAGACAGACTTACCACAAGGACACCATTGGTGATGAGCTGTTCAGAGCATGCCGGGCTGAAAGGAATAAAAGATCTGATTTCTAAGCCTGGCTTTCAATGTAGCACCTTGGCCAAGTCATTTAATTCCTCTAGGCCTCAGTTTCCTCATATATAGAATGGGGGGGGGGGGCAAGGCAAGATGATCTCTGAGATCTCTTCCCTCTCCAGTTTCTATGTTTTAAGGAATAGCCCCATAAGGGTTCCCCTACTGAGACTCCATGCTCTCATTCCCAATGATCAATGCCCCCACACTCCCCAGAAAATCCTCACACAGTGCTTATCAAATCTAGTGACAGAACTATGTCAGCCAGGTATCCCACAGGGCCTTCCCAGGAAGAACTAGCAGGTCAGTGGTTCCAAACAGACAGCCCCAGACTCACAGACTTTGTAGACGAAACTCTACCTCCAGCTCTTCATTGCCCTTGGGAGAGAAAGAAGTCAGTTGGGAAAACTCTGTGTGTGTGTGTGTGTGTGTGTGTGTGTGTGTGTGTGTGTGTGTGTTGGGGCTTGGGAGTGTTGAGAATCAGAAGTTGACTTGGGGACACTGGCTTTGATGGAGAAAATGATCTGGATGGAGTTCCATGTGGGGAAAGAGAAGTGAATAATTCTCTAACTAGCTCTCTCCATCTTTCCCTCTGATGCTCCCAAGTACAGCTACCCCTTAAGCCTAGAAATAGATGGACTTGGAGAAGGAAGGCCTTCCTCCCTTACCATGAAAGCCCTGAATGCAGCCTCACCTGAGGATTGAGGGTAAAGCTCTTCCGCTGGCTCTCCCCAACTTTCAGAGTCCCCACGTCAAAGAGCACAGAGAATACAGGGTCATCTTTGGTCAAAAGGTCCTGGTCAAAGACTTTCAGCTCCAGTATATTCTGAGAACAATAATCACACTTATATAGTACGTTAAGATATTAAAAATGCTTTACACACATCTCACTTGAACCTCCAAGGACCTTCCAAGATGTGGCCTATTATTAAATCCATTTTACAGATGATGAAATTGAGAAGGGAAGTCGGGAGAAAATGAAAGGGTTCAAAGAAAGGGTCTGGGGCAGGGCAGGCAGAGAAGAGAAAACAAGACAAAATGAAGTTTGACTGGAGGAACAGGAAGGAGGTTAGGAGCCTACAAATGGGTAGAAGGAAATGTTGAAATAAGTGTTGGATGGATGGATGGATGGATGGATGGATGGATGGATGGATGAATAAATGAATGAACGTTGATCCCTTTCTTCTTTGCAAAAGTCAGGGAATACCAGTATGGAAATGTTGTTGAATTGCGTTTTCTCTCACTGTCTCTCTCTCTCTCTGTCTCTCTCTTTCTCTGTCTCCCTCTGTCTCTCTGTCTCTCTCTGTCTCTGTCTCTTCCTCTGTCTCTCTGTCTCTGACTCTGTCTCTCTCTTTCTCCTCTCTCCCCTTCCCTCTGTCTCTCCTTCCCTTTCTCTCCCCTCCCTTCCTCTTGTCTCTCTTCTTCCCCATGTCTCTTCCTCTCTGTCTCTCCCTTTTAATTTTTTTTTAACAAGTAACTTCCTGAATGAGCAGGGGGGAAGGATACATTTTGAAATGAAGATGATGTTAAAAAAAAGATAGCAATAAACCAGTGTGTGTGTGTGTGTGTGTGTGTGTGTGTGTGTGTGTGTGTGTGTGTGTGTATGTGCTGTCTGTGGCACCTTGAGGTGGCTATGGATCCGGAAGCGGAAGGTCTGGTTCCAAACAGGGTTCCTGCAGTTCCTTACTGCTCGTGTCCGAAATTCTTGACTTGAAGCTGTGGGTAGCCATAGGCTCACATAGCTGTCAGAGGGGGTTACTATAGAGGAAGGGGGAACACCATTCAGAAAAGCAAAGATCAAGGGCCAGAAGGGTCCTAAGAGGTCATCTAGTTCAACTCCACTTTTTTTTCAGACTAGGAAACTGAGGTCCAGGGAAGTTAAGAGACTTGACCAAAGTGTCATGGGTATTAAATGGCAGAGGCAAAATTCAAACTCAGTTCTTTCACTCCAAATCCAGTGCTCTTTCCATTATGCCTTGATGCCTTCCATGGTGTAGTGGTGCCTTGGTAGCACAGGTTCCCCTTTCTTCCCTCAAAGAATCCAAGTCACATTCCCTCCTAATTTGGGAGAGCACCAGACTCTCTAGAGACCTACAGAGATTTGCAACCAGAGCCAAAGAGATAAGGAAGATCAGCTGAAGCCAAAATTCCAAACGTCCCCCAGCCTGCCCTGGGAGCATTCCTTGCCTGGCTGCTGTAGTCGGTCTCAGCCCTATTCTCTGCTCACTATCCCTGGGTCCTGGTCCTAGTCCTAAGCCCTGGCTGGATTTAGGGCCATCATACTGACGAGGGAGGAAAGGGTTAGAAAGGAATTCCATACTCACATATATCTTTGGATGGGAAGCCATGGGCCTTTAGGACCCGAACAGAGAGCAGACTGCTACCAGGGGTGGGCTACAAGGAGGAGGTAAATGAGCAGTTGTATGATTACTGGAGGCTGATGTAGACTGGGCAACCCCTTGCTTTTTTCAGCTTGATGCCAAAGAAGCGTACCATGGGGGACACATAACTTAAGCAACTATTCAACCATTGCCTTTCCCTTGGACAATCCTGAATTGAGAATGGAGATGAAATTGTTGACCTAAAGTCTCTACTTCCTTCAATATAGTTTGTCTTTGTCTTTCTTTTTCTTTTTTCTTTCTCTTCCTTCCTTCCTTCCTTTCATCTCTCTCTCATCCTCCTTTTTTCCCTCCCTCCTTCCCCCTACCACATCTTTCATTTTACAACTGAATCCAGATTATCTGCTGCCAGAATTAAGATTGATCTGGATATTAGGAGGCAGGGAGGATTTGGGGGTAAGAGAGAAAGAGTAGAGTGGAAAAGGTATGCCAGTTGCTGGCTAGGCCCTGGGCCCCATGATAAATTAAAGGGTTAATTTTTGTTGGTGGTGGTGGTGGTCCTTTTTCCTGACCCTTAGTTGGGTTATAAACCAAAAAGTAGTAGATTCTCTCCTTGAGAGCAGGATAGTTTCCTTCCTTGTATTCGTATTCCCAGGACCTAGTAAATGTTTGTTGCCTGATTAATTCTGTTTCTATTTGAGGGATTCCATCTCCCCAAGTTTAGCATCTGTAGCTTCTCTTGCCTCATTCAATTACTTTGTGCCTTTTTAAAATGAATTAATTAATTTTTAATTTACAACATTCAGTTCCACAAGCTTATGGGTTCCAAATTTTCTTCCCCTCTCTTCTTTTCCCCTCCCCAAGACAGCATGAGATATGATACAGACCCTACATATACATTCACAGTAAACATATTTTCACATTAGTCATGTTGCAAAGGAGAATTAGAACTAATGGAATGAACCACGAGAAAGAAGGAACAAAACAAAATGAAAAGGAGGGAGAGCAAATAGTAAGCTGCAGTCTGCTTTCACACTCCATAGTTCTTGCTCTGGGTACAGACAGCATTTTCCATCATGAGCCTTTGGGAGCTGTCTTACAACTTTTTATTACTGAGAAGAGTCAGATCTATCAGTCATAGCACAATGTGGCCATAATTGGGTACAATATTCTCCTGGTTCTGCTACCTTCTGCCTTTGTGAGGCTTGCCTTGGGAAGGAGGTTCCCAACCACAAATACCCCCAATATGGGTAATGCCTGCCCTGACATGCCTGAGGGGTGTTGGGGTACCACCTACCCCTCCCTCTTATTCTTAGATTATCAATGAGTGACAGCAGGGACAAGAACTCCCTCTGGTGAACAAAGGTGGCATGTCAGCCCTAAGGCCCCCCACACCCCTAAGCTAGGAGCTGCTGAGTCACAAAGAATGATCTCTAAGGCAAGTCATTCACTTCCTTCTGGGGCCATGGGAGGTTGGTGGCCAGAGGCCTGAGATAGCATGGAAACCAAATAACTCTGGGCCCAAGAAGCTCTATCTGGATTCTGTTTGTGGGCACCCAAAGGACTTTCTAACTTTAAGTTTGACTCAAGGTGTATTGTGGAGTTCCTCCCCTTGTCCCAGAAGCTCAGAATCTCAGATCTGGAAGGGACCTCAATTACTGTCTGGTCCAAGTCACACCCCCCAAAGAATCCCCACTACAATACGTCTGAGAAGTGGTCTTCCACCTTCTGTTTACCAGCTTCCAAGGGCAGGGGGAACCTAATCCCTCTTGAAGAGGCTCATTTCACTTTCAGATAGTTCCAACAGAACTAATACTGAATATCAAGACTAAATGAGCATCATCTCAATTTCTCCCATTGCTTTCAGGCCTGCCCTCTGAGGCCAAGCAGAACAAAATCTAATTTTCAATAACCTTTCAAACATTTGAAAACATCTTCCACATCCCCCTTGAATCTTCTCTAGGTTAAGTATCCTTAGACCTCTCATACCTGCCTCATATGGAGAGTACCTGGCTCTCCTCCTTCTCTCCCCTAACCCCCATCTCTTCCTTCTTCTATAACACTACTCTGGGCACAGGACTAACAGCTTCTCCTCCACCTAGAGAGGCACCATCTTTAGTTACTCCTGGTCCAGCAAGGAAGAGAAATAGGCTTGGACAAGGTCATCCTGGAGCTAGAGAAGCCTGGAGGTGAGAAATGGTATGCCAGGACCCTGAGCCCAGCCACCAGCAGCTTGATTCGCGATGGGTCCTTACCAGAGCCATGCCTTTCAAATCCTGTGGAGCGCCCGGGAAGATGCAGTCTCAACCACAACGAAGCTTAGGTATGTATACGCTGGAGCCAGAGATGTCACTGATGGCTCAGAGCTCCTCCCACCTTCCTTGGCCTTGGGCCACACCCATTTCTGAAACAACCACCTGTGCTACCAATTAGGGAGGCAAAACACACACACACACACACACACACACACACACACACACACACACACACACACACAAAAGACAGAGCTAAGCGCCAGGTTTCCTTGTCTGGTTCATCCTCAGCCCCCACTTCCTGGATCTTGATTTCCCAACAGATGGGAGGCTCATGTTCTGTCTAAGTCTAAGGAAGCTATCCCCTGTCCATCTGAGCTTGCTTTTTTTTATAGATCCCTCCCAACCTCTGCTAGCACAAGGTCAAATGTCCACAAGTTTGGAGAGGAAGATACTAGGTGGTGCTTGAAGGAATCAGGAGGCTGGGAAGGGTACTCCAAAAATGCCACCTAGAAAACCCAAGCTCCTACTGGTCTTGATAAGAACCCATGTTTCACAATCTTCCTGTGCCAGCAGGACAGGAATCCCCAGCTTTGATGGAGACAGCTGGCTTGAGACCCATCTAAGAAGAGCGTGCCAGACCCAGGCTCTTCCAACTTAACAAGGAGGGAGAGCTTCAGCTTGTCAAGGTAGGTGGGAAATGGGCTCTGTGAGGTCGTCAGTGAAAATAAGGCCAACATGTTCAGGCATCTTTGCAGGCGCCGACAGATGTTGAAAAGACTTAATGTGACAGACCCAGAATGAAGACAGGGTCTGGGCCTGGTGTGGGTAAGGAAGAAGTGGAGGGACAGCATGACTATGGAGTTCAACTCCTTCCCAGACATTGCCATCAGGCAGCTGTCTTATATTTGTGCAGAACAGCTCTGGGAGGTTGGGGACATCTTCTCCCCAAACCATCTCATTCCCTCAGCCCAACCCTAGAACCCAAGACCATGTAAGACAAAGTTAAATAGGGATTATCTGATGGCTGGCTCCATGTCTTTGAATGCTGTTATGTGGAAGAGAGATCAGATCTGTTTTCTTTGGTTCTATGGAGCACAAGTAGGAGCAGGGGGTGGAAATAACAAAGACAGATGTCAGAGAAACCTCACAATTAGAGTCGTCAAAATGAGCGCAGGCTGCCTTGGGAGATAGTTGGTCCCCTAAGCTGGATGACTACTTGTAAGAAGGCTAAAACGGGGATCCTATTTTGGGTCTGAGTCAAGACTACATGGAGGCAGCCAGTGGCATGGAGGTTAGAGTGCTGGCTTGGAATCAGGAAGACCTAGGTTCAAATCTGCTCTTAGACAGTAGCTGTATGACCCTCAGCAAGTCACTTAACCTCTGATTTCCTCAGTTTCCTAAACTTAAAAACGAAGATAACAATAGATCCTATCTTCCAGGGTTTTTATGAGGATCAAGTAAGATAGTAATTGTAAAGGGCTTAGCAGAGAGCCTGGCCCATAGTAAGTGCTATAAAATTGCTCACTCGCTTTGCTTCTCTACAGGGAGAGCTGAGGGATTTTTGACTAAAGATTTCTATGTGTATGTGACTGTTTTGAGATTTTGTGTCTTTGTTTTCATCTTGTTCTGAATTCATTCATAAAGTCTAACTCTCAATCTTGTCACCTAGGATGAATTAAGAAAAAGAGGATTTGCTGGTGTCCTAGACAGAGGAGACAGAGGTCTCCATCAGGGTTCCTGGGAGGAAGGTTAGGCAGTGGCTTTGGAGCTGAGTCCAAGAGCTCAGGAGTTCTTTACTGAAGATGGAGCTGGGGTGAAAGCTGTCCCCTTTCCCATCTGAAGTTGTTTCTTTGTACTGATCCCTACCTAGCTAGCGAAGGGTCATATGTCCAAGTGCCCCACCAAGTTCTGTAGGTTCAATCTGTAGGGTTAGTCCTTCCCTGCTGATAGTGGAAAAGAAGAAGAAAGACAACATGATATCAAGGCTAATAAGCGATTTATAGGAACTCAACCAAACATGTCCCAGTTACAAGGCTGCAGCTTACAGAGATAGCTAAGGGCTTAACAAGTCAAGGGGAAAGGTCCATTCACAGAGGAACTTGGTGGCAGGAAGGTTCTTACACATAAGTTGGGTCCCAGTACTACCTCCCCTCCTCCTCTCCCAACCAGGCCTTTGAACATCTCCATCAATCCACAGCCCCTCACCAGACCTGAGATGACTTCCCAAAGGTCCTTCCACATCTCTGGTTGAACTGAGTTGGATCAGTTGATGGCTTACTCTTGGCTCCAAAGGCCATGTCTGTTTGGCAAAAGTGTCCCAAATGGAACCCTATTCATATCCCGTGTCTATCCAGGAAAAAGCCTTAAAACCCCAGGGGTTTCTCTGGACTTTCTTAGAGTGATCCATCCAGTGGGTCCATCCTAGCAAGATCTGTGGCCTTGGAGAGGGAGTCCAGAAGCTGGTAGTAGCTGTACTTGAGGTCATATTCCATGTCATACCAGAAATTCACTGTGGAGAAAAGATGATCTGATCCAGCCACTCAATTCTATACACACCTAGTCTGTACCCAGTCCCAGCTCCCTGCAGAATAGGCTCTACATTTATCCTGCTCCCCTCACCTTCTCCCTACTCACCCCTATCTGCTTGGATACCTTACCAGCAATACAGCCATGAGATTGACGGACATGATGAAACCAGAGAGCTGGCAGGTAGAACATTTCCCCTGCTTTCACTGTACAGTGCAGGGGCTGGGCCTGCTTGTAGAGTGGAAATCGGACCAGGTCTGGAGCTACAGGATCTAGTGGGATCCACGGTACCTGTGGGGAACAGTAATTTACATGAGACAAACACCATAATCCAAAAACTTGCCATGCCTAGTCCCATCGACTGGATTTCCAGCAATCACTCTGACCAATGAGGCAGGAAAACGGGCAGGAATCATAATAGACTTGTTTTCTCCAGGACAGAGCCCTGCCCCTTCCCATTCCCATACATCAGGAGGTGTGTGTGTGTGTGTGTGTGTGTGTGTGTGTGTGTGTGTTTTGTTCATTTGTTTGCCTTCTCCCCATGACCAGTCCCTCTCTCAAGCCTACAAGATAGACACCTTCTCCATGGCCTCCTCATCCACAATCTTGAAGACACCATCCTCAGACATGTGGTAGGTTGCTGGTGTATACAGCTCTACAGCAAGAAGGAAACAGGATTAAGAGGAAAATGGTAGTGGGGCAAAGTTAGTCAGGGTTGAATAACATCTACATCTTCCCAGATCAATCAATGCTCTCTACCTCCTTTCCTTCCACTCTATGATCCATCTCTGGGTGGGACCAATTTTTCTATTTCCACCTCAGGCCCTGAGTGTCAAGATGTGAGATGCCTAGATAGATAAACTGCAATGCCCACCCTTCACATACTTATGACCAGAAGTGTTAGGCACCATGGATAGCTCCTAGCTGGCCAAAACAACCCCTCCAGCCTTCCTTCATCTTAACTCTGCGTCTCCTCACAATAGTCTCATCCTGTCACTTCACGTACCATAAGGGATGAAAGGTCGGTCACTGGGAGGGTGCAGGATGAAGTGCTTTTCCCCAGACATCACACAGTAGAGGTTCTCATAGTGATCCTTGTGTACTGCAAAACATAGGAAAGGATTGTGGGGAAAGGGTGTAGAGTCAGAAAAGAGGCCTCAGAAGAGAAAAGATGGGTCCATTTTGACTCCCTGCATAGCTCTGCCCTGGGAGAGGACAGATGCACAATATTCAGGTTCTGGTCCCACCTTAAAAGCCCCATTCTCTGGCAGCCATAGACTCAGATCAGACTTTTTAAGGTAAAGCCAAGAGGGTAGAGGACATATAACTCACATTTAGATATTGTTTTTAAAGGAAGGCTATCAACAAGCAGGATACTTGGGATGTATGAAGTATATTTAAAAGTTGGAAGCGAGGACAATCAGAGTGGGATCACAAGTATACAAATGTTATATCCTTCAATTAAATTCAACACACTTCTAAGTGCCTATCACAAGGCACTGTGCTAGATGCTGGGGGTACAAAGCCAAAAGTGAAACAGCACCTGTCCTCAAGAAGCTTAAAATTTACTGAGGCTGGGGAGGACAGGCAAAGGGGGCTGCTTCTTTTCTTTTTTTAATTTTAATTTCATTTTTAATTTATAAAATAAAACAAGCCTTTTCATAACATAGTAGCAAAATTTTAAAAAGATGACTGCACATGAAACTGCAAATCTATTATGTACAACTTGCTATTGCTTTTAAATATATAATAAAGTATCATGTAAATTTCTTTTTTTCTTTTTCTTCCCTTCCCCCATCCTAGAGATGACTATCATTAGACACAAATATGTATATACATATAAAATCATTTCATATATACTTGTATTTGTCATTTCTTTCTCTGGATGCAGATGGTATCTTCCTCCTTTGTAGTTAATTGGAGTATTTATAACAATCAAAGTAACTTATTCACTCAAAGTTGTTCTTAAAACAATATGGCTGTTACTGTATGCAATATTCTCTTCATTCTGCACATTTCATTCTTCATTATTTCATGCAAGTCTATCCATGTTTTCCTAAGATCATTGAGCTGATCACTTCTTAAAGCACAGTACTATTTCATCAAGATCATATACCGAAACTCGTTCAGTCATTCCCCAATTGATGGGCATCTCCACAATTTCCAGTTTGTTGCCACCACAAAGAGAGCTGCTATAGATATTTTAGAACATATAGGTTGTTTTTCTTTTTCCCTAATCATCTTTGGAAATACATCTAGTAGTGCTATTACTGGATCAAAGGGTATAGGCAGTTTAAGAACTCTTTGGGCATAATTCCAGATTGCTCTCCAAAATGGTTGGATCAGTTCACAATTCCACCAACAAAGAATTAGCATCCCAATTTTTCCACATCCCCTCCAACATTTGTCACTTTCCCCTTCAATCATTTAGCTAATCTAATAGGTGTAAAATGGTATCTCAAGGATGTTTTAATATATATTTCTCTAATCAATAATGATTTAGAGCATCTTTTCATCTGACTATAAATTGTTTTGATTTCTTCATTGGAAAACTGCCTGTTCATGTCCTTTGACCATTCATCAATTGGGGAATGATCTAGATTCTTACAGATTTGACAAAGTTCTTCATATATTTAAGATATGAGACCTTTATCTGAGAAACTGTATAAAATTTTTCCCCCTAATTTTCTGCTTTCCTTCTGATCTTAGCTACATTTGTTTTATTTGTACAAAACTTTTTAAATTTAATGTAATCAAACTTATCCATTTTACACCTCACTTTGCTCTCTATCTCTTGTTTATCCATAAATTGTTCACCTATTCACAAGTCTCATAAGTAATATGTTCCATGTTTTTCATATTTTCTTGTAATATTTCTCTTTATATCTAGGTCAGGTATTCTTTCTGACCTTATCTTACCTTATCTTGGCAAATGGTATAAGATATGCCCAATTTCGGCCATACCATTTTTCAGATTTCCCAATAATTTTTACCAAATAATGAATTCTTATCCCAAAATCTTGTCTTTACAATTGTCAAATACAAGGTTACTATATTTATTTGCTGCTGCAAATTATGTGTCTTCTCTGTTCCATTGATCTACCATTCTATTTCTTAGCCAGTACCAGATAGCTTTGATCATTACTGCCTTATAATATAGTTTCAGATCTCATAACACTAAACATCCTTCCTTTACATTTTTTAAAAAATTATTTCCTTTGATATTCTTGACTTTTTCATTCCTCCAAATGAATTTTATTATTTTCTAATTCTGTAAAATGATGTTTTGGTAATTTAATTGGGATGGCATTGAATATGTAAATTAGTTTAGGTAAAACTGTCATTTTTATTATATTGGCCCTGCCTACTCATGAACAATGAATATTTCTTCATTTATTTAAATCTGGTTTTATTTGTATGAAAAGGTTTTTTTTGAAATTTTGTTCCTGGGTTTGTTTAGGCAGGTGTACTCCCAGGTATTTTATATTGTCTATAGTTATTTAAAATGGGGTATTTTTTATTATCTCTTCTTGCAGAGTTCAGTTTGTGATATATAGGAATGCTGATGATTTAGGTGGATTTACTTGATATCCTGCTACTCTGCTAAAATTATTGTTTCAGCTAGCTTTTTAGTTGAATCTTTGTGATTTTCCAAGCATATCATCATATTGTTTGCAAAAAGAGATCATTTAATTACCTCATTCCCTATTCTGATTTCTTCTATTTCTTTTCCTGCACTTATTGCTATTGCTAGGATTTCTAATACAATACTGAATAATATTGGTGAGAGTGGGACTCTTTGTTTCACATCTGATGTTACTAGGAAGGCTTCTCACTCATCCCCATTACAAAGAATGCTTGCTGATGACTTTAGATAAATGTTTTTTTTTTTTATCAATTTAAGGAAAAATCCATTTATACCTATGCTTTCAAGTGCTTTTAAATGAGTGTTGTACTTTATCAAAAGCTTTTTCTACATCTATTGATACAATCATATGATTTTTTTTAACTTTTATTATTGATATAATTGATTATGTTAATAGTTTTCCTTATGTTAAACCATCCTTGCATTCCTGGAATAAATCCCATTTTGTCACAAACTATAGGCTTTGCAATATATTGTTGTAATCTTCTAGCTAGTATTTTAGCTAGTAATCTTTTGCCTATTATTCTAAATAATTTTTATTTAACATTTGTTTAATAATAAATATTTAATATTGGAATTAGTTGATCTTTAAGGGTGTGACAGAATTCACTTTTTCTTTTTAAGGAATCATAGGATCTTAGCATCAGAAGGACGTAGTCAGAAGACTCTGCTTCTCAGGAAGGAGCACCTTCCTACCCAGACAGACCTATTTCTAATTACATTCATATGAACTCTTCAGAAATGTTTTATAGTGAGTTCATGGTCTACTATGACCCATTTCCAGCTCATTTTCTGTGCATAATCTTCACTATCTAGCATAACTCTCCAATTCACTCAACAGTTCTCTATTGTGGGCCTTCTGTCTGGTCGATGCTTTGTCAGATGCTATGGAGAATACAAACGAGCATAAGAGAGATTCCTCCAAAGAATTCACAGTCTCGTGGAGAAGACTTGTTCAGACATGAAGCACAAGAAGGCATCAGATGAGGCACAATAATGGGCGAGGTGGGGTGCAGTGTGTGATCTTATCAAGGCCCTTCACACCTCTGGGTCGCAGGCTCCTCATGCATAGAATGAGGCAGCTGGATAGGATGATCTCTTTATCCAGACCATTACAAGGACATGAGCACCATGCCAGCTTTGGCCTTCTGCCATGAGAGGTAGATCACACTGTAAGAAGGTCAAATTCTAGGAGGCACAGTGGATTGACAGAGTGCTCGACGTGGGGTCACATCATCCCTCACTTACCAGTTGTGTGTTAACCCAGGCAAGTCACCTAACCTCTCCTTAGCCTCAGTTTCCTCATCTGTGAAATGAGGATTATAATAGCACATGCCTCACAGGATCAAATGAGATCATGTATATCAAATGCGTGACAAACCTTAAAGTGCTTTATCAATACTAATTATTATGATTCTTAATTATTGTGGCAGCCTGGGGATGTCAGCAGCAGGGTCCTGAATAGTAACACTACTTTAATATACAGGAAAGCCCACCAGACTTTCCACAGGGTCACAGACTGGTACTCCACCTACTCCAATGCTAGACCCATGGGACCAAGAATCAGAGGCCATGGGAGGTTGGGGACAGCTTCTCTCAACACCTGTCTCACCCTACTCTGCCACCAGCCCAACCATAAAACCAAGGATGATGTCAGAAAAGATGAAACAGGCCATTAGCTGGGAGCCATCTCTGTGTCTTTGAACACTGTTTTATGGAAGAGGGATTAGATCTATTTCATTTGGTCTCACAGATCACAGTTAGGAGCAGTGGGTAGAAATGACAAAAGACTTAGATTTAGATGAGTCCAACCACCCCACCAGAGTCTGATCTCCTTCCCACTCTGGCCTCAGTTTCTTCCCTCGTGGGCCACTCACTCCCAGACTCTCCTGATACTCACAAGATGTCACTGCTGCTTCTTCCCCCAGCCAGAAGTTTACAGCATCAGGCATCTTCCCTAGATAGACATGAAAAATATATACATTTATTAAATGCTTACTATGCTGGTCACATGCTGAGTTCCAGAGACAGTAATACAAGCCAAAAAGGCAGTTCTTGCCTTCAAACAGTTCTAACTGGAAATCCAGAGGGAAAAAGAATATGGACATGGAATCCCTCCACCTCCTGCCATAGGCAGATGTGGGAATCACTTCCAAAGAAGAGAGAGATAGGTACGACCATACACAATGTGAGTCGAGACAGCAGATGAGGGTGGGTAAGGTAAGAGTCTGGGTGGGTGGAGGGTCCAGGTAGAGAAAGAGGCCTGGGCACTGGAAATGGGGACAGCAGGAAGAGCTAACAATCCCGTGAGAACCTTGTATATCACCAGAGGGCCAGAGAAATTATCAAGCCTCTAATAAGGAGGGATAGGAGTGGGCAGTCATTGCTCAGACCAGACTTTATAAGACCAAGAAGGCAAAGGACATAAAAAGTCAAATTCATATAGTACTGTGTGTGTACCAAGCACTCCCTTCACCACAGCCTTCAGGTATACAGGGCCAGTATGATTATCCACATTTTACAGAAGTTAAATAACCTGCCCATAGGTTACAGTTAGGAAGCATCAGAGCTAGGCCCCAAACCCCAGTCTGTCAAGTTCAGTCCTGCTTCCCCACTGCCTCTCCATTCTCAACAAGTCATGGAGATAGCAGGGAATGGTGGAAATAGTGCTGAGTTTGGTGTTAGAGGGCCTGGGTTCAAATTCCAGCTGTTACCTGTATAACCTTGGGCAAACCTGGGCCTCAGTTTCCTCATCTGTAAGATGGACTAAGTGGCCCGGAAGGTCCTTTCCATCTTTAAATCCTACCGTTTCTAAAAGGTGGAATGTCTTCTAAGAGGTATCAGGATCTACCACTGGGAGATTTACCACTGGGAGACTACTACTTAGGGAGCTAAGTGATGAATAAAGGGCTGGGATCCTAAACATCTGAGTTCTAATCATGGTTCTACTTTGTTCTCCAGCTGCTTTTTCCTTCTCCCTAGATACCCCCAAATCCCTCCACTACCTCAACTTACCCAGTGCTTCACTAGCCCAGGGCACATGAGATTCAACATCAAGCAGCAGCTGGGGCAGCTCATGGGAGAGATTAGAACATTGCTTCTGCACATAGAGCACCCCAGGATGATAGGCCTTGCCCTCCAGCACATCGATCACCGTACTCAGAGGCAGCCGCCGCTCTGCAGGCATCACAAACCGGTCCCCGCACACTGCATCGGCATACCCATCCGGCGTCATGGCGACACTCACCTCCGTGCTGCCCACTTTGGCCCTGCAGGGAATGGACGGTCAGTCCAAGGGCCACATAGCCCAGACTTCTTGACACCTGGTGGAACAGTGTCCCCACCCTATTCCAAAAAAAGAAAGCTCCCACCTGAGGTAGGATAATGTCCACTTCTTTAGGGCAGGCCAGTGATGCAGGGCATTACGAATGATGCAGGGCCTATTGGAACACACCCAGTCTCTGTAGAATTGGAGAGGAGTCGGGGGCCCTTCCAGGTGTGGCACAGTAAATGGCACGCTGAGCTCTGAGGATAGACAAGGGCTAAGACGTCTGGGGTCAAGGACTCTGACTTTATTTACTAGGAGAGAAGGGGAATGAGGAGTATTACCTTGTGTGGTCTGCACTGTGTTCCCCAGACCACCTGTCCTGAATTCCCAAGAGGCCCTACCCTGGCTTGAACATGGAGAAAGGGCGGCAAATCAGGGGTAAAGGACACATGAATAGATCTGTTCAAGGAATCAAGAGGGTCATTTATATTCTGTGGCCACTGCCCAGTTGGTCTACAACCCAAAGACAGCTAAGTGGCACAGTGGATAGAACACTGGGTCTGGACTCAGGAAGATCTGAGTTCAAATCTGCCCCCAGACACTTACTGTATGACCTTGGGCAAGTCACTTAACCTGTTTCCCTCAGTTTCCTCAAAATGGTGATAATAACAGCACCTAACCCACAGGGTTGTTGTGAGGATCAAATGGGATATTTGTAAAGTGCTTTGCAAGGTGCCTGGTGCTTTATAATGCTTATTCTCTCCTTCCCTCCCTCCCTCCCTCTTTAAAGCTTTGCATAGATTTAGTCATACAGGTTGGCCTCAGTTCTCTCTCTCCCAGTCTGGTACAGTGTCCCAGCTCATCAGGACTGACCTCAGTGGCCAATGCAGTGTTGAGAGCCTTAAGGCTAATAACTGTTCACACTGATATAGCATTTTAAGGTTTGCAAAGCATTTTACAAAGCATTTTAAATACATTTGTCTCCTCAGAATCTCACAACCGCTTTGTGAGGCAAGCGTTGCTACCACCTCCCAGTTTAAAAGATGAGGAAACTGAATCTAGAGAGACTAAATTGACTTGCCCAGCTGGTATGTAACTGCACAGGGATTCAAACACAAACACAGGTCTTGCTGGCTCCGGGTCTTGTGAGTTATTAACTAGGCTGTGTGGGTGCATTTATTGTGGATTCCAGAGATTGTGCTAAGTGCTTTGGAGACATTAAAGAACCATTAGAGAACAGGCCTTAGCCCACAAGGAGCTAGGTGGGGCAGGGGGTGGAGAGCGTGGGGATAAGCCACACACAAGATAATAATAATCCAAAAATAATTTAGCCCTCAAAGCTATTAAATCATTCTTACCCTCTGACTCCACAATATCACAAGCCTGTACAAAAATTAGATCAACAAGGTGATCAATAAATAAAGTAAGGATGTAATCAGTGTCAAAGAATTGCAATTCAGAAAAACCACACTGTCTTACTCAGACAGGGAAGCTCAGTGAGCAGAGTTACAAACAGGGCTTACATACACTCAGAAGAAGAACTAGGCAGATAGATGGGACAGTGATTCACAAGGTAAAATCTATTGCAGGTTGATGGTACTTTCCTAGAAAAAACACAGGATCAGGTTTAACCTCTTCTAGCCAACTGGGGCAGGCCACTGAACCGTCACTACTGGGTTATCAAAATAGCTGAACTGCAAGAAGGGAGAGGTTGCAGAAGAGGTCCAGAGTCTTCCAGGGACAGACTGTCTATATCCCAAAGAGACCACAGAAGAAAAGGTCCCATTTGCACACAAAAAATTTACAGCAGCTCTTTTTGTGGTGACAAAGAATTGGAAACTGAAGGGGGGCCCATTCAATGGGGAATGGCTGAACAAATTAAGGCACAGGAATATAACAGAATACTATTGTGCTCTAAGAAAGGATGAAGGGGACAATTTGGGAGAAACCTGGGAAGATTTGCATGAACTGATTCAGAGTGAAAAGATCAGAACAAGAACATTTTATATGTGTTGTGTGTTTGGACATGGCCAATTCAAGAATTTGTTTTGCTTGACTATACGTGTAACTGGTTTAGTTTTTACTGTTTTCTCAAACTGGGAGAAAATGCAGACTTGAAAATAAAATTGAATTTAAAGAGAAAAGATAAGAATTCGAAATTCTTTGTGGAAATATATCACTGTAATGGTAGTAGGATTTCAGAGGAGAGAGATCAGAGTGGGCTGAGAGATCAAGAGCAGAAGGCTTCATTCATAGAGGACATAAGGAGTTGAGTTGGGCTTTGGAAAACAAGCAGAATTTAGTAGAGGGAAGAAGGGGCAGGGGGGACAGTATCTGCAAAGCCATCTCTACGCTGATGTCCCACCATCACCCCAAGCTCAACAGGTCCAAAAGATAACCTTAGCCCACACACACACCCCACACCCCCCTCCAAATGAGTTTCCCTGCTCAGCCTTCTCATTTGTGTCTGCTAGTCCCATTCTAGTATCTAAGGCTAGGAACTTCGAATTCATGCTTTAATTTTTCTCTTCTTGCATATGAGGGGAGGGGGAGGGTCCCAAAAGTGAGGGTTAACAGCTGAAAACTGCATTTAAGACTTTGGGGACTCGCTCTATACACTCTCACTAAATGTCTTCCTTAGGGGCATAGACTGAAAAGGTTTCGAGGGCTTCATTTTATAAAGGAAGAAACTGACAGCCGCGGAAGGTGTATCTTGCCCAAGGTTAGGTAATAAATGGTGGAAATGGAAAGCTGGTCCTCTCTGACCCTGGGGCCAGCTTCCCCTCCCCCACCCCCAACGCTACCCAAAGGCCCCCCATCCCGCAGGTAGCCACTCCGCCCCTCCCTCCGGCCCATCCTGCCCATCATCAGACACAGCCCGCCTCCCTCGGGTCTTGGGGAGGTCTGAGCCAATCCGAAAGGCCCTGCAAACTGCTGGGACAGGTGGGGTTGGGCACGAGGTTCCTTTAGAAGTTGCTTCTGGAGAGTAAACTCCATGAGGGCAGGGCAACCGTCTTTCTAGCCTCTCTCCCGAGAAGCACAGGGAGGGGCTTAGGTAATGAACGAAAATAGGTTGTTTCCATCCCGCACCATTCCCCACTCCTAAATCCCCCCAACTTCCCAGCCCGTCTCCTCCAGGCCTTCGGGGCCCGGCCTCCTCTATGACCTCCGAGGGCTACCAGGATGTACTGCGCCTGCACCCTAAGAGGCCGCCGCAGCCGGAACCTTGTGGAGCTGAAGTCCACGCCCCAGGACTACTAATCCCGGCGTGCACTGTGTCCCTGCCCTTGGCAAGACCAGAGAAGGCCGCCGTAGCCTGGTAGCATAAACGCAGCCTCGTCGTGAAGCCCACTCACCCCGCGCAGCATTTGGGAATTCTAATAGAAGTTTTCGCACGGCGTCCAGCGCCGCCTCCGCCCCCTCCGCCATAGTCACGCCGGGCTCCCTGAGCCCCGCCCAGTCCCGAGGAGGCTCCGCCCGGGACGCGCAGGCCCCGCCTCCGAAGGCCCCTGGAACCCGCCACCGCCCGAGGCGCCGCACACAACAGAGCCGCCAGTCCGTAACAAAGGAGCCGTATTTTATTGACCCGGTTCGACACGGATACAAACGGACACGTTAAAAAGGACCCCAGCCCCGCAGGGAAGGGGGCAGAGCGAGGCCTGGGGCCGGAGTATAAAAGTTATAAATAAAGGGGTGTCCAAAATGACAATGGGCAAGGGGCAGCGCCAGACCTCGGGCATGCAGAGGCGCCCGGCCCAGCTCCGGCCGCGTGCCGTGGGCGGGAGAGGCTGAAGGCGATAGCCTTTACTTAGTAAAGTGATGAGTCCCTCCTCCTGGGAGCGGGGAAACGCGAGTGGGGATGGAAGCCTCCGCGGAGCCCGAGGAGGCCTCGAGGATGGCAGGAGGGGATAACTCGAGGTTCACGGTCTGGGTTAAACTGCAGCACTGGACCCTGGCTGGCCTGATCGGGGAGGCTGGAGGGAGGCGGCAGCGGACAGAGGGTGGGTTTGGAGTGGATTGCTAAAGTGGGCCCCTCCACTCTGGTCCGTGGCGATCCTTCCCAGGTTTCTGGCCTCATTAGGGTGCACCACACATGGTTTTCCTAAGGGTGGCTCATGCAGATGTCAGTGCTGAGGAAGGTGGGCAGGGGGGAAGAGAAGAGCTCGTGGGAACGTGTAAGTGAGGAGATGCAGGAATAGTCAAGCACAGCCAAGCCCCAGATTACCTCCAAGTCTTCTGCTTAGATTGACCAGGATTGCAGGCCCTCTTGTTGACATGGGGAAGCATGGTGACATGTAGAGACAGAAGCACCTTTCTTTACAAGAAGCCAGCAGCAGAGGTCCCAAGAGACAAACTCTCATAACCCTCAATTCTTAAATGAAATCTTACTACTAGATCCTACTTTTACATGCCTGCCCTTCTACTAATCACTCTCCTCCACTCATAACTGTCCTTTCAAATACTCGGCCCCCTACCCTACACTATTTCTAACCTCTCCCCTAAACCTGTTCCACTTACCTCCTTCCCAAAATGTCTCTGAGCAAATGGAGAAATTCATAGCTACCTAAGCCTCTGTCCCCTCAGCACCTGAACACACCAAGGACTCAGTGTGATGGCTTACACAGGACCGTTCTGAAGAAGGCCTGCTTTCCCGACTACGTGGCTTTAAGTGAAATCTGTTGCCTTCTGGGAGCTAGGAAACCCATCCTGTGACTAGAGCAACAATTATTTTGTCAAATGTGCCACAGGGCTCTGAGCCCAGACCCTACTAGGGAAGATGGGGAAGACCGTGCTGAGAATCAACTCAAGGGACAAAGCCAAGGACTGCAAGGGCCAACAGCTGCAGCTGGAGGAAGAGTGAGGAGTGGGGATGAGAGGGGGTCATAGTCTGAGGTTCCTGCTTCTGAAGTCCTTGAAGGAGGGTGGACCCAGCAGCTCAGAACTGCCCTTCAAAGGCAGAGGGAAGCTCCAGCCTCATCCCCACAGACTTGGACCAAGCACCTAAGTTATCAGTAAGAAAGGACATACTTGGCTTCTACAGTCTAGAACTCAGGAATAGCACAAGGGAGGGAAAATAGGATTGGAGGTGTGGTGTGGGGGTGGGGACAGGAGACCAGAACTCCATGGTGCACCCAGCATGAAGACCTTACTGACCTGCAGTAACAATGCCTCGTAGAGCTGGCCTCACATACTCTGGGAGCTAGAAAGAACACTTCTTGCTTGGGTGGGGGGGAATATAGACAGTGTTGGGGGAGGGGCCCTTTGAAAAGGAACAGAAACGAGTTATAGGGGAGGAAGTATCCCTGACCTGACCATTCTTGTCCCCTAATGGTTGAGTACCATAGATAATAAGGTCCAGAGGACACTGCATTTCTGGACTGCGGGGGAAAGAAGGTGACAGTGCCAGCCATTGGGAAATTCTACTCATGAGTTGGAGAAGCCCAGCTAGTTTCAGGGCATGGGGGAGGGAGGCAGGATTTCCTGCCATGGGTGAGGTGAGGCACTAAGTGCCTTTACCCCACTGAATACCCTGTATTTGCTCCAGCCCAGGGAGCTTGATCCCTGCAGCGATTCAAATGGCTTGAAAGAGAGGAAGGGCTAGGACCCTTCCCCAGTTCCCCCAAACCCAATGGGATGAGCTGCTTCCCAACTCCTCAGAGCTTCCATGCAGCACCAAGAAAACTTTGGACAGTCTCCAGATCTGCTCCAGATACAACCATCTGGAGGTACTGTGGAGGCAAAAGTCAAAAGTGGGACAAGTGTCAGGAAAATAAATTAATAAATAGGTCCAGGGAGCACTGAGGAAAATATAAGAAAGCTGGGTCCCCCACTTTCCACTTGAAGGCTGCCCGGAGGGTGATCCCTCAGGTTTGAAGAGTCTTGCCACAGGTCCATGGGGATGACACCCCATTAGCTCAAAGCCTCCTTTCCATGCGGCGTTCCACAGCCTGGAGCAGTAGCTCTGAGTACTGCTCCAGCAGTGCCTGTGTCTGCTCTGCTCCCACAGCACTTGGGCTCCCACTTGGGCTGGCTGTCACCACACCGGCCAGGGTCTCTAGTTCCTGCCGCACTGAAGAGAAGGTGTCATTGAGGAATCGGGCAATTTGACTTTGCTCAACTGAAGGTGTCCGTGTGCTGGCCACCTGTAAGAGGAACAATGAAGAATTAAGTAATCTGGGTCACTGGGGGGCAGGGAGTGGGGTGGGGAAAGATGACTCCCAGGCTACAAAAGGGAACACAGACACAAACACACCCTACACCTCACTTCCCTAGGTTTTCCTGTAGCTGGATGAGGTGTCTCAGCTACATAAGTTTTTCTTAGAATCTAGAGGCAGGCCTGTCACTACCACCATCATACCTGGCCAATAAGGGTGGAACCCATGTGCAAATCCCATTCTCTTTTCAGTGATTTCACAGCAAAGTGCGAATCTTTCAAAAAATGCTTTACCAAGAAACAAGGAAAAATAAACTAATGGAAATGTACCCAATGCAAAAACAGAAAGAGACGGACTTACAGGATGAAGTTCAGATTTCTTAGCTTAACTAAATTCCAACCAAAGACTAACTTCTCCACCACAGAATGTAAAAAACATAGCCTGGGTTTCTTTTCTATATAGGTGTCTCATTTCTATATAGGTGACAGACTAGGAAATGTGGGTCATATAAGTATGTAGGAAACATGTTGGAAAATATAGTTTAGGATTAATAAATGAAAGAGATCAAAAACTTGTGGACTACTTAGAAGCCTCTTGCTGATAAATGATGATTTTTTTTCTAAATCATGAATTCTTCAAGGAAAGAGAACAAATCAATAAATGTTTATTAAATACATACTATGATCATTCCTTGGGAAATGACTATAAATAAATTATGGTGGTAATGAAATACTTCTGTATTCTAAGAAATGAGGAACATGATGAATAAAGAGATGTGAACTGATGCAAAGTGATGTCAGCAGAACCAGGAAAACAATACACATGATGACCTTAACAAAGTAAATATAAAGAACAACAGAACACTTAAAACTGAATGCTGTTGGGATTATAATGCACAAACATGGTCCCAAAGAAGAGAACTCAGAAAATACTTGCTTCTACTCCTCTGAAGGAATGGAAAGTCCATGAGTTTGGAATACTCCAAGTCCCTCAACACCATACTGCATAACTATCAGACTTTTTTGTTGCTGTTGGCTAGTTTTTCTCAACTTTTTTCCTTCTTTTTTTATACTTTAAAGGGAATATAGTGAGAAATTCAAGAGATATAAAAAACATATCAACAAAAATATATTTTAAAAATCTTCTAATTTTTGCAAGACAGTGCTAAGTGCTGGAGATGCAAAAACAAAGTAACAGTCTGCCCTTAAGGAGCTTATCTTCCAAAGGAAGAGGCAACATATACATATATATTTATAGAATAGATACAAGGGTAGTTTGAGGAGGAAGCATACTAGTACCTAGGGAGGATATCAGAAAAGGCTGAATGTAGAAAATGGCATATAAGCTGAATTTTGAAGGAAACCAGGGTTTCCAAAAAGCAGAGGTAGGGAGAGAGTACATTTTAGGCATAGGAAATCTCTCTAAGAGACTGGAAAAGTAAGAAGTGGACAACGTGTGAGGATCTTTACTCTCTTGGTTCTTATCCTACGCATCTGACGGCTCCTTCTCAGTCTCCTTTGCTGGGTCCTTCTCCATATCATGCCCTCTAGCCATAGGTGTCCCTCAGCATTCTGTCCTAGGCACTCTTCTCTTCTCCCTCTATACTAACTACTTCACTTGGTGGTTTCATCAGCTTCCATGAATTTAATTATCTCCATGCTGATTCTCAGATCTACCTATCCTGTCCTAATCTCTCTGCTGACCTTCAATCTCAAATCTGCAAGTGCCTTTCAGATTATCTTGAACTGGATGTGCAGCAGACATCTTAAACTCAACATGTCCAAACCTGAACTTACCATCTTTCCCCCTAAACCATCCCCTCCTCCTACTGAGGGGACTCCTCACTATCTCTCACAACTCCCCTTTCACCCATATCCAAACTGTTGCCAAGGCCTGCCAATTTTACCTCTGCAACATCTCTTGAATATGCCATCCTTCTTTCCTCTGACATTGCCACCCACATAGTGCAGGTTCTTATCACCTCACACCTGGACTACTGCAATAGTGTACTGGTGGGTCTACCTGCCTCAGATCTCTCCCCACTCCAATTCATCCTCCATTCAGCACAAAAGTGATTTTTCTAAAACCTAGGTATAACGATGTCACCCCCTACCCAATAAACTCCAATGCTTCCCTATCAACTCCAGGATCAAATATAAAATTCTCTGTTTAGGTTTCAAAGCCCTTTATAACCTAGGCCCCTTCTACCTTTCCTATCTACTTACATTGTACTCCTTCCCACATACTCTTCAATCTAGTGACTCTTACTCCTGGCTGTTCCATGAACAAGACGCTCCATTTCTTGGCTCTGGACATTTTTGCAAGTTGTCTCCTGAGCCTAGAATTTTATTCTCCTTTCTCGTCTCTGCCTCCTCAATTCCCTGGCTTCCTTTAATTCCCACCTAAAATCCCATCTCCTACAGGAAGCCTTTCCCAAACTTTCTTAATTCTAATCAATTATTTCCTACTTATGTAGCTTGTTTATACACACATTTGTTTGCATGCTATCTCCCTCATTAAACTGTGAGCTCCTTGATGGCAGGGTATCTTTTGCCTTGTGTGTCCCCAGCGCTTAGCACAATGCCTGGTTGGCATATAGTATGTACTTAATAAATGTTTACTGACTGACCAAATGAAATACCACACAGAGGAATTTATATTTGATTCTAGAGAAAACAGGGAGCCATTGGAGTTTATGAGGGGGCAAAACCTATGCATTAGGAAAGTCCCTTTGGTTGCTATGTGGAGGAGAAATGATTCCTGTTAAAAGTAATCTTATTAGGGGCGGCCAGGTGGTGCAGTGAATAGAGCACAGGAAGAACTGAGTTCAAATCTGGCCTCAGACACTTAACACTTACTAGCCATGTGACCTTGGGCAAGTCACTTAACCCCAATTGCCCTGCCTTCCCCCTTCCAAAAAGCACAAAAAAAAAAAAGTAATTTTATTAACTGTGGGTGATCTCCTCTAGTCTGAGAAGCAGCATGGCATGGTAAAAGAGTGCTGGATTTGAAGTCAGTAACTCTAGGGATGGAATTCCAATTGTGCCACTCACTAACTGTGCTACCTTTGGCAAGCTGCTTATCACTCCTAGGCCTCCATTTCTTCACTTGTAAAATGAAGACATTAAACTACCTAAGCATTTTAACTACACATTGCTAAACATGTTTTGAACCCTGAGGCCTGAGCTGAGATAGCTCTGTAAAGTCAACATGTGACATTTCTAATACATGCACACAGCGGTTCCAGAAATGATGCTACAGGCTTTACCTGCTCATATTTGAGTAACTACTTTGAGTAACTACTAGTAGTTACATAATTACTAATTAATTCGTGTTAGGGAAGAAAGATAGGAAAAGAAAATTAATACCTCTGAACAAGAGGTTCAAAACCTTAAGAAAATAACTCTCTAAAAATTAGAATTAACCAAAAAGAAGCTAATGACTCCCTGAGATATCAATAAAAATGAAAAAAAGACAAAAAATTAAAAGACTGAAAAAAAGACAAGAAAATGGGTGGTATCCTGTAGGAAAAAAAAAAACCTGATCTGGAATAAGACTGAAGAGAAATAGTTTTAATAATCATTGGAATAAATAATCATTGGAATATCTGAAAGTTATGACCAAAAAAATGAGCCTAGACATATTTTAAGAAATCATACAATCTCATAGACACTTGACACTTAACTAGCTATGTGACCTTGAGCAAGTCACTTAACCCCAACTGCCTTGCCTTCCCCCTCAAAAAAAAAAAAAAAGAGCCACAGTTAGGGTTATACATGATTTAGCAGTTACCATTAAATAGGAAAGGAATGATAGTCCAAGACGCAAAAGATGTAGGCTTACAACCAAGAGTAATTTACTCAGAAAAACAGAGTATCATCCTATAGGGGGAAAAAATAGACCTTTAATGAAATAGAAGACTTCCAAGCATTCCTGATAAAAAGACCAGATCTGATAATCTAGCTCACACAGGAGTCACAAGAAGCATAAAAATGTAAGCATAAACTAGCAATCATATGGGACTAAAAAGAGTTAAAACTGTTTGCAGTCTTATAGGGGAGATGCTATGTGTATCACCTGAGCACTCCAGAATCATTAGGGTCATTGTGTTGTGTCTATGAACCAACAGAAGGCCTAGAAGTGATTCTATTATGATTTGATGATCTTAAAAGAATGGTAAGGGTGGAGAAGAGGAATACAGTGGGAAAAACAAAAAAGGAAGAATAGGAGAAACTGTCTCATATAACTGTGGTGGGGAAGGGGTATGTGTGTGTGTACATACAAGTAGATGTCTTTATAACAAGGAAGAAGGAAGGAGTAGATGGGCAAGTCTAGCTAAACTTGAACCTCACTCTCATCTGAACTGGTCAAAGGAGAGAAGAATATACACATACACATTGGGTACAGAAATGCATTTCACCTAACAGGGAAACAGGAAGGAAAGAGTTAAGGGAAAAGGGGGAATAAAAGAGAGGGAACTCTAAAAGAGGGATTAATCAGATTAATCAGAAACAAAACAAACTCTTTAAGAGGGGACAGGAAATAAAGAGAAGGAAAAGTATAAAAGAACAGGATGGAAAGAAATAAACAATTAGTGACCAAATTTATAAGTAAATGGAATGAACTGACCTATAAAATGGAAGAGGATAGCAGAGTGGATCAGAATCCAACAAATGTTGTTTATAAGAAACACAACTGAAACAGAAAGATATATACAGAGCAAAAATAAAGGGCTGAAGCAAAATCTATTAAGCTTCCGCTAAAGTAAAAAAGGCAGGAGTAATATAAAAATAGACTCAATTTAGACATAAACAGAGAAACTAAATTTTGTTAAAAAGTACCATAGACAATGAATTAATATCAACATGAAACTTATGTGTGTCAAATGGCAGAGTGTTTAAATTAAAAGAAAAAAGTTAAATGAGTTACAGTTTTCAGAGGAACTCTAAGCTATCAACAATCATATAACACCCCCCCCCACACACACACACTAAATTGCTAATAATTAGAGAAATGCACATTAAAACAACTCTGAGGCACCACCTCACACTCATCAGTTTGGCAAAGCTGACCAAAAAAAAAAGGATAATTACAAATTCACTGGAGGGGCTATTAGAAAACAGATACATTAACATACTATTAGTATGATGCTATAAAATGATCTAGACATTCTGGAAAACAACTTGGAACTACATCCCAAAAGCTATTAAACTGTGCACACTCTTTGACTCTGTGATTCTGCTCCTAGGCCTATAACTCAAAGAGATCAAAAAGAAAAAAAGAACCCCTTATTTATTTTATTTAATATTCACAGAAGCTCTTTCTGTGGTGGCAAAGAATGGGAAATTAAGAGGGTTTCCATCAATGGGGAATGGCTATATAAGTTATGGTACATGAACTGTAATGGGTTACTATTGTGTTGCAAGAAATTGCAAAGGGGAAAGTTTAAGAGAAACCTAGTATGAACTGATGCAGAGTAGAATAAGCAGAAGCGGGAGAATAATTTAGAGAATTAACATTTTTAAATGAGCAGCTTTAGACTTAGAACTCTGATCAACAGAATGACCAACCACGTTTCCAGAGGACTCATGATGAAACATGTGATCTACCTCCATAAAAGAAAAATGATGAACTTGGAGTACAGATGGGAGGCATCCTTTATTCCTGTTTTTTGGAGGGGCCAAGGGTGAGCAGGACAGTGGAAACATGGTTAATGTAGGAATTTGTTTTGCTTTTTATTTGTAATAGGTTGCATTTTTCTTGCTTTCTCCATGGGGGAGGAGGAGGTGAGAAGAAAAAGATTTTGGAACTGAAAATCAAATTAAGAAACAAAACAATAAATTCTTGTTAACTGAATAAAAAACCAGCAAAAAACTAATATGCTTTGTATTTATTAATGTATCGATGTGTGTGTATAGTGAAACAAAGCCCTGGATTTAGAGAGGACCTAGGTTAAAAAATGCTGTCACTTATTTGTAAGATGCTTCTACTTGGGAAAGTACATCTCAGTTTTCTCTTCTGTAAAATGAGAGTTGGAATAGATGGCCTTTAAGACCTATTCCAGCTCTACAGTGATATAATCTTATGAATATTTGTTAGGATGTGTTATATCAAAACCTCCAAGCTGACATTAACCCATGAATAACTTGATGGGTCCCATCATTCAACTGTTTCAAATCCACCTGTTTCATTATCTAACCTACATCTCTCTATCTTGTCTAAAAGATTAGTGTGAGAGACTTTATCAAATGTTTTGCAGAAATTCCGGTATACAGAAGTATACCTGAGTAAGAACCACAGAATTTTCAAGTTGGAAGGACTCACTGGCTATTTAATTCAATCCATATCTAAAAAAGAATCCTTCCTATAACATATGGAACAAACAGTCATTCAGTCTTTATTCGATGAAGGGAATTCACTACCTCCCAAGGCTAGCTGGCCAATCCACTTTTTTTGCCCCAAAAATTATTTTTAAGACTCTAACGGCAGAACTCAAATACAGAAGAAAAGAAACAAAAATATATCATAAACTTAAATATTGGAACTTAAATACAAAGTTAGAAAGAAAAAACTGTATGTAGTGTGTATAGCAAAACGTAAGAGAGGATTCAAAACATGTAACAATAAATTTTCACTTCAAGAAAGCCTGTATGATAAATAATAGTCATTGTGTTAAGAACTGTCCATCTTTGCTTAGCCAATTCACTTTTGAAAAACTCTTTAATTGTTTAGTTCTAAGTAGGAAGTCTGTCCTTACATCAAGCCTAAATTTACCTCTACTCTCTCACTTTTTCTCTTCCCTCCCCCCTCTTTTGTTCTCTATATGTATATAAACAGTCATACATATTAACAGCTAGCATTCTTTACAGGATCTTCTCCTTAGTTCCACTCAACATTTTTATAAATGACTTGGAAGGCAGAGATGGCATAATTACCAAATTCACAGATTACATGATCCAAAAAAGATCTCAAGAAGATTATAAATTTACAGTTAGAAGGGGCCTTGGAAACACAGTCTAATCCTTTTATTTTGTTTTTTTTTAACTGTACACACTAGTACAGTAAAAGCAAAAGTTCAAAATGACATATATTAGCGCAACTAATCTGTAGGATGGGAGCCAGTAGTTTGTCCAAGAGCCCATCCAGGCATTCTTTAACCAGTCTACTGACTCACCCCCAAAGTCAGGAGCCCTTGGGTATAGTTCAGATACGAGCATCCCAAATGCTGAATTTGGCAAATCCCCTACCAGAATTCAAGCATTTCCTCACTGGCTCTCCCACTCTGGGAAATTTACAGAGGTAAATGTGTATATGTAATAGTTTTAAGGGGCAGTGAATAAATAGTGACCAAAGCACTGGCTCCAGGGCCAGGAAGACCTGGGCTCACAGCTTGCAGCTGATGCATCTTGGTGGTGTCATCCAGGGCAAGTCACTCATCTTAGTGCTCCAAGCCCCATCAGCCTCAAAGAGAAATGGAAGCCAGCTGGCCATGCATTGAGCTAGAAAACCACAAATGAACATTATTTATGTTGCAATGTATTTCTATTTATTTTGTACAACATTTCCAAATTACATTTTCATCTGATTTGGGTTGCACTCAGGATGTGGGCTTTGAGTCTAACACCTCGGCTTGAAACTCTAAGACCATATGTCGCAAAGAGGACGATAATCTGTACCACTATTTGTTTATATAGAAAACAGTTCACACACACATATATATAGACAGTTCTCACTTAAGATCAATGGATCGTTCTGCAGACTTGCCCTTCTCTTGGGGCCCCTCTCCTCTTCCAAGTGGCTTCAATGGAGTAGAGCACTCCTAGGCCACAGCTACACTGATGCTGCTGGCCCCACTATGCTGAGCAGAAGTAAGAGCTCTAGTGGGTGCCTGCCCCTCAACTTTGCATCATATGAATTTACATAAAGCAAGAACTGTCTGTATACATGTATATACAATGTGTGTGTATATGTGTGCATGTTATGCATATATATTTTACATATTTATATGTTTGGTGTATACACACAGGATAGAGACTAGTTACATTGTCCAAAAAAGGATAAAGTTAAGATTGCACGATACGTTCATTTGAACTACTGCTACAGAAGAAATACATTTATTAGCTGAAAATAACCCCTCTTCAGTGGAGGAAGTTGTGATACTTCCCATCTCTCCACCTGACAGATAAACAACTACATACATACACACACACACACACACACACACACACACACACACACACACACATATATACACATACATACACACACACACATAGACGTGTTTGTGTGTGTGAGAGAGAGAGAGAGACAGAGAGAGGGGAAGAGAGAGAAACAGGCTGACAGAACCATCTGAACTATGGGATGTGTTTACATCCCAGACTGAAGAATTCAGACTAGGGACTGTATTGTTTTCTTATCCTGGTATCATCCCCAGAGCTTAGCATAATGCTTTATACACAGAAGGCTCTTGGTACCTTGTTTTGCTGCTGATCAAGAGAAGACTTGAAAAACAAAAGTTATCTAGAGAATGACCCCAATAAACCCAACAGCCAAACGAAACCTCAATAAAATCCATTTGATTCTGTTCAACAAACATTGACTCAGTAATTGCTCCATCCCCTAAGGCCCTTGGCAGGGTATGATACAGACAAGTCAATACAAAGCTACCTTGTAAAGCCCATGTGTAAGAGGTAGGGGTGCAAAGAGGTGGAAGTGAGGACTCAGAACATCCCAGTCATGAGAGAAATCGTGTACAAAGGCTGAGGTGGGAGATGGCATGATGTGTACAGGATGAGCAAGCAAAGGAACACAGAATAGATGAGGGAGTGTAATCAGGTATAATCAGCTGGGAAAGGCAGGAGGCTGTAGGCAGACTGTGAAGGTCTTTAAATACCAAACAGGAATCTGTATCTTATCCTAGAGGCAACAGAGAGCCATGTAGCTTCTTCAGCAGGGGCGTATTAGGGTCACATCTGTGCTTCAAGAAGATTTTGGCAGCTGTGTGGAGGGTACCATTGTGAGAAGAAAAAGACTGGTGACAGGGAAACCAACTAGGGGATTATTATAACAGTCCGTGTTAGAGGTGATGAGGACCTGAACTAAGATGGCAGCAGAATAAGTGGAGAGAAGGGAACGGATCAGAGAAAAACTGGGAAGGTAGAAAAAACCTGATTGGATATGGAGGGGGGAGAGATGGTCAAGAGTCGAGGATAACTCCCCAAACTGCAAACCGGGTGCTGGGAGAAAAGGCAGGAAGAGGATTGAGGGGACAAGTAGAGAGAGGGACTCGTCTTGGCAAAGAAAGTGGTCACCACTTCAACGGAAGCTGGAGCAAAAGTGGAGAGAATGGAGAAGTTTCCGAAGGGGCCTGGAGCTATTCATATGTAGATTTAGGAGATGACATTAATGATGTCATTTAACTTGTTGGCATTTCCCACCTGGTGGAAGGGGGCATCTCATAATGCAAAGAAGGTACATGACCTTTGTGCAACTGACTGTGTAGCCAGCAGAAAACCAAAAAGGCAACAGAAACTTGTCCCACAGCATCAAAGTGCATAAGCTCATAGCATTGGTTACTCAGAAAATGATTACCCTCTAGAGCCTATAGATATTGTGTCCTGGGCAATGAGAAAATGGGACAGGGAATAAAGATTCAGGAAGAAAGTGGAACTCTAGAAAAAAAGAGAATGAGAAGGCGTGAAGAAAATGGTGGCAGCAGTTATCCAGTGGCAGCAAAGGAATCTAGAATACAATATAATCAGGAGCAGAAGAAAAACTACAGGAAGCTAATGAAGGCCCTAGAAAAAACAGGATTTGAACTATTAAGGAAATTTGGAAGTCAGATTGACAAGAACTTTCCCTTCTTCTCAAAAGCTAACCATTCTGGTGGGAGAAACTATTAAAATGCCCATGCCTGAGCAATAATAGAGACTTTGGGTCAGGGGTGCGGAACCTGCTTTAGGCAAACTTTATACTTCCATGAGAAGCTTCTTTGGACTAGTTTTATCCCATTCTGGCCCCAGTTTTTAAAAAGTAGAATTTGTTTTGGTTTTTATTTCAGTACTCAAAAGTCTCGACCCCATCACTCCATTCCCACCCCTTCCCTAGAAGGTAATTTGGGTTTCTTTTCCAGGATGGACCACGAGGTTAAGCTATCAGCTCAGTATTGTTGATAGGTCGGACCTAATTCACACTTTTTGAAGTTATAATTATGTAAAATAGGATAATTAAATCCAACCTAGCAGACCTATGCAGTGCAAATTTGAGTATCATGACCATTTCAGGGATTCATTATTCACACTAATTGAGACCTAGCTATAACTCAAGCTGTGCCGAACTTCCACTCTACAGTTGCCCTGGCCCCCCATGGATCCTGCTCCCATCCTTGGTTCCAAGGGTGAGAGGATCCATGGGTGAGGAAATTAGTACCCAACTTGATCACTTAAGACTCTTATCTTACAGACAATTCAAATATCTTTTTCAACTTTATCCAGGAGGTCCTTATTGCCTGACTCATTTCTCTGTCTCATTCCATTTTTCTGAAGTATAATTACTAGTCAGTTGTTAAGACCAGTAATAGTCACCATTCTGCCAAAAGGAAGAGAACTGTAAATGCTTCCTCCGGTGTCACTCACCAAACGATACAGCTGAACAGCTTGGTGCACACTGTTCCGAAGCTCCATCACGAGGCGCTCACACTGTTCCATGCTCACCGTCACCAGCTCTGGGAGGGACAGATGCTGCTGAGTGAATTTCTATAAACTTTCCTTCTGGGCCTCCCACCCCAAGGAACCCCAAAGCTGAGAGACTCCTGAGCTGTACCCAGCCTTTCTGCCAATCTCAGCTATCTTCTCAGGCCCATCAGCAGGGCTACGGACCCTTTTGGGAATATTCCCCCGCTTAAACCATTCCCATATCTACCCTCGCACCAGTACAAGAGGCTGATATGATAGGGGCCACAGTCCCAGAATTCAGTTGGCACTGAGATGGACAAGGCAGGCACAGGGAGAACAAGGTGTTCAGCAGGAGGGTCTCACCATTAAGGGAGTGACTTATGGAACGAGACAGGAGCAGACATGACGAGACACAGCAGATGCTGGATGCACAGAAATGGGATGGAGCCCGAGAGTGAAAAACAGAAACAAGAGAAGGGGGAGAGGATAGGAGATGAGTGGTGAGGAACTATGCACACCTGAGTCCTGGCTCAGGGAAGCCCCTGGCCTGGAAGGTTCCATGGGGCTGGGGGTCTTCTCTGGGGATGGGGGCTGCAAGTTCTCAGGCCCTCGGGGGAGGCATGTGGCTGGTAGTTCCTGGGCACAGGAGCTTTGGGGCCCAGGCTGAGCCTGGCACTCTGTCCTCAGTGTGAGAATGGTGCCCTCCCCCAGATAGGCCCGCCCCTCTGGTGTGGCAGACTTCTTCCCCAATCCCCCTGGGGAGCCAAGCTGTTGAGCTTCACAGGGAGCCCGGCCCTTTGTCCCAGGGGAGAAAGAAGCCAGGCTGGGCCTGTCAGGCAGTGGCTTGGGAATGTCCAGGACAAGGTGGGCCCGGCTTGGCAGGGCTGGCTTGCTGATGGATGTGATTCTGATGGGGTTGGGGACCTGAGTTTCAGTCAGTTCCCCCTGGCCTAGGTTTTCCCCCACAGAGGTGCTACGAGACATCTTAGCCATGGAACTGGTGGTGGGGTTCAGGTAAGAACGGGGCCGAGTTGGGCGACCATCAGCCTGAGCTAGAGAGCCCAGTCCTTCTTGAACATCACTCTGCTGTACGGGTACTGGACCAGGTAGAGGTGGTTCATCTGTAGAAACACAACTAAGGTCAAACTGGAGAAAAGCTACCCCAAAAGGTCTCAGCTTTGTGCCCAGGCTCAGGGAACATCTAGGGGCTTGGAAGGACTCAAGGGAATGTACAGGAAGAAACCCCAGTGGGTTTGTCAGACTCTCCTACTCCCTGGAAACCCCTAAGCTCAAATGTTCAAGAGGGAGTCACATCAAGCTAAGCCCCTCACCTTGTGATACCAGGTTATGCACTGACTGGGCTTTCTGGAGACCACTTCCAGAGACGGGTAAGGCAGTCTTCTTGTGTGTCCAGGTACTATCCAGGTTCAGGCGACGCCGTCGGAGTAGAGGGGCCACAGGCTGGGGATTAGAGTCCCCAGGAATTGGCTCGGTCTCTGGTGGGACTCCTGGGGGGCTGACGACTCCATTGCTACGCTTCTCACTGGGGGCCTGGACTACCCTGATGGGTCTCTGTGGTAGTACTGGTCTCAAGGAACAGAGAGACAGTTCCCTAGAGGAATGAGATGGGACACAGCCAAGCTGAGAAAGTGAAGAAAAATGAATGGTCTGTCCCTGGATGTGCCAGCCTTAGCCACGTATGCTCCCCCTACCATGTCCAGAGGCCACTCTTTGGGGGTCAGTAGGGCAAAGGGCAAGGTCTCTTCTTTGCTGACAGGGGTAGGGTAGCATAATTTCTCCAAAGTTCTGAGCCAAAGAAGCAGCAGATGAGGTTCAGGCACGGGAACACAGAAGCCTAGAGCGCTGCAGAGATACCTGACACCAGCTTTGGGGGAAGGACTGGCTTGTTTCTAATCACTTTCTAAGCAGAGACAGAGGAAGAGGTTTTCACTTCTTTGGTTCTAGGGTCAGTGAGTGGATAAAGAGATCTAGGGCTCCATGCTCAGAGCTAGGCTCCTGTAAGTTGAGAATGATGTACCTGAGTGTAGGAGTCTGCACCTGTGACAGGAATCGGGATGATATGCTTTGAGGCTCCATCCTCTCCAGGGGTCGGCCTGGGCTACCTACCATGGAGATCGACAGTAAGTTAGTCAACAAGTATTCATTAAGTTGCTACTGTGTGCCAATACCACCAGTAAGAACAAGGCACAAATCTGAGTACCACTTCCCAGCCCTTCTGTGACATGGAAACCCCAGGACAAACACCCATGCACCCCTGGGCCCCTGCTCAAGGAAGAGAAGTCCTAGGACATGCTCTGCCCTTAGATCTTCTTTCTTCCCTTGGGTTCTCCCTCTCATGGGTGGCCTGGGAATGGATCGAGGGTTATTGTGACCAGGATCCTGGTCCTCTGGCCACACCTGGAGCAGCCCCATTGGCTAGGGTCTCAAAGTGCCATCTGAGGAACTGTTCCTGGTCAGGAGTACGGGGGCTGCCTCCCTGTAGCCCACCAGAGCCAGTTCCTCCATCCTCCTCTTCTTCCTCCTCTTCCTCTTCACCCTCAGCTGGTTCTTCAAGGTCTGAGGAGATTCCGTCCACACTCAGGGGCTCTGTGCTCTCAGAGTCTAGGGAAAGGGGGTTGGGAATAGGGGGAGAGGACATTTCTTGCTTCAATTCCACCATTCAGCCCTCCCAGGGTGGTCCTGGCCCTAAAGAATAGCCTCTTTTCCATCTGCATGCTCCCTCTGCCCACCAAGGAGGCTCTAGGGACTGTGGGCTTTAGGATGACAGGGTCTTCTTACCTTCATTGGGATGCTCTGGGCTGGAAAGGCGGCTGCTGCTATAATCCACAGAGCAGGCACTATCAGGACTGTGTTTCTCAGTGCCTCTGCTACTTGGGTACACTCTACCCAGTGGGCCATGGGGAAGTGCCTGTACCTGGAACTCGCTGCCAGGAGGGCAAGACCCAGCAAGGAGGGAGAATGGGGAAAGCAAGGAAAAGAGATTAGCCACTTTATTAGGCTGCTAATTTTCTTCCTCATCTCTGGGAAGATGGCAGACTATCATTTGGGCCTATTATTTTAGGGAGATACAGGCTGGAGGAGAACCAGATAGAGATGCAGCTTCCCATATTTCAGTGAAAATTACACACATGAAACCAAAAGATTCTAGAGGAACTACAGGGGTAGGGACTACACAGTCCTGAGGACTAGATGGGGTGGAGGAGGGTCCTTGCCTGGTATCAAGGGGAGGGCAGTTGCCTGGCTCTGGGTAGACGATGCCATCTTCATTGTTCATTGGCTCCAACTCTTGAGCAAAGACCCCCTCTTCCTGAGAAATCATCTGGATAACTTGAGAACAGGCACAAGGCTTGGAAGTCAGGGACTGGGGAATACTGCCATTCTGGAAACACATGGAAAAGGCCACAGGTGAGTTTCTTGATATGAAAAGAGGTCCTCAAATAGGGATGGAAGTAAGGTTAGGAAGAAGCTTGGACCATACTAATCCTGAAGAGAAGCTGAGTACACCATAGTCCTAGATAAGAACCAGAATCCAGGGCTCTGATGGCAAATCTGGAGACAGATTTAAGGGTAAGACATGAGGTAGAGCTATATCTGTATATTTTCAAGCTCCTGGAAAAACTGTGCTCTTTTATATCCTATGGATGCCCACCCCCTAGTCATTACTTATTATACTTTGTCACGCAAGGGGCTTAAACTAGGACAAATGCCATATTTGTTTCACCCTAGTTGCCACACCAGACCCAGATATGTTCAAATCTGAATCTGTAACTCAAAAAAAGATGAAGTCCTCAGACTTCAGGAGTAAGATAAGGCTGACTTGGATCTTGGTGGAGGTCACCTGGGAAAGAGACCTTACCTGACTGGGACTGGCACCCACAGGAGCCTGCTGACTATGTTTCTCAGCCTGGGCCTGAGTCACTGACTCCTGTGCCAGAGAATCCTGGCTGGGTGGCCGAGGTGCTGTGGACAGTATTTCCAACTGCCGGAGGTCCAACATGGAGCGGACACTTAGTTCTACACCTGGCTGGGCCCATCGTCCTCGTCTTCGGGGACCTTGGCTGGTGGCAGGAACTGGGTCCAGGAATTCTACTCCCTCCTGAGACTAAGAAAATGGAGGGTAAGAGTAGGAGTCAGGGAAGGCTTCGAAGAGCCTCTACCTGCTATAAAAGATTATTTGGGGGACCTCAAAAACTAAGGATGATATGAAGAAAGTAACACTGGTCTTTAAGGTGGCCTCATACACTGAGTGACCCCAGGCAAGTTACCTAATCTCTATCTGCCTGAGTATTCTTGATACTAAAATAGGGATGACAGCACCTGCCTTTCAAAGACCAAACAGGGATATCTGAGAAGCACTTAGCATAGCGCCTGGCTTACAGCAGGCAGTCTATGCATGTTTATTCCCTCTTCCTCTCCTCAAGGGCATGTACCACCTCAATTCCATCTCTGTATCCTCTCCTTGTGCCTGGTATACAGCAGGTGTTTCATAAATATTTGTTGTATGGAATACTCTAAACCCTGAAGGACGCACGTATCCAACAGGGACCCCAAGTCCCTCTACCCCCTGAAGAGGTATCACTGCCATCTCTGACTGAGAGAATTTTAGTCTTGAAGTACGAGATGAATTCCCACAAACCCATTTTACTGAACCTTTCACTGACAGTAAAAGGAATTAGACCTTTTCCATCCTGGAGAGTTTACTAGGAGGAGGTTGTTTTGTTTCCTTTAAATAGACTCTGTGACAGCTATGAAAACCTTTAGTCCTTCGAAGCCAATGCTAAAGCAAAATATAATTTACACAGGATCACAGATTTAAGGGATCTGAGGATCCCTTATAAGGAGTGATCTAGTCTACCTCCCTCATTATACAAATGAGAAAACTGGGCAGGCCCAGAGAGGTTAAGTGACTTGCGCAAGGTCACAGAGATAGTAAGCATCAGTGTCCTCAGACTTGTCCCGTGGCCCCACTGCCTCCCAGTTTCCTGACCCTGTCTGCAGCCTGGCTCCAGCTGGTGAGGCCTCAGGTTCTAAATCTGCAACTTGAGTTTTTACTGAACCTTCAATTCCTCAGGGCTCTTGGAGCTAACCCACTTCCTGACTGACCACTTATATCTCATGCCTCTGACTGCTCAACTAACTGGATCTCCTTCCAAATAATGATGAAAGCAGCTCTGTTCCTGTTCTTCCAACTCTCCTGGGTCCCAGAGCTGATTGTGCCCAGAGGAAGGAAAAAGGTGGTGGGGCTTCCCACCTGGAACTGATTCTTACTGTCAATCATCAATCAGTCCTACTGTAAATAAGCATTAGCAAGAGGCACTTACCCGACTCATTTCCCAGTGGGACAGGCTTCGAGGCAAAGCTGGACCTCTGGCTGAAGCTGTCATAGGGGAAGAATTATTGGGAAAGGCTTCTGCGGGATGCTGAACAATGTCAAACTCAACCAACTTTCTACCCCAACTCTGACCTCTCCAACCTCAAAACAGACATCCCATTTGCTTCTATATCTTGACCCCTGAGATCTTGCAGCTCATCTTGATAATCCTGTTCCCCTGATTTCAGGGTTTCCCAAATGTTTTGGTCCTTGTACCCTTTTCCTTTTTAGTAAGCTTTGTGATTCCTAGTTAATATTAAAGGAAATAAGTTGGAGAGTTAACCATGCATACTGACAAAAAAAAATAAGAGACTAATTTCAACATGATATTATAGTTAGTTACCAATCATCATATCTCCTTGACAAGCTTCTATACTCCCTAGGGTGTGTAAACCCCAGGGTGAGAATCCCTGCATTACTTCCCTCTGGGCCTTTTATATGTTCTTCCTTTACACCAAGGAGACACATACCTGGATCTTTCTTGGTACCTTTGGCCAGAATGGGCAAGGCTGGCAGCTCTTCTTCCTCAGTGCCCTCATCTTCTCCATCTTTGTCACTGTCTGAGGAAAGGGCTGGTACTGGAGAAAGCACTGTAGGGGCCTCTTGGCTAAAATCGGTACAGATCCCAGGAGTTGGGACAAAGAAAAGGGAAGGTCGTCAGTGGACAAACTGATCGTATGGGAGGAAGTCAAATTAGAGGGCTGGGGTCTTAGAAGGAGGTGTTCACATGTGGCCCTGGCTATGAGATGAAGGCAGGAGTATATGTGGGCAAGGTCCCAGAGAGGCAATAAGTGACTCCCCCCACCCTACCTTTCCCCTGATCCTTACCGGCTGAGCCCAGAGGCTCTTCGAGGGGGTGATAGCCCCTGCTGCTTGCCCCCTCGCTGGCGCTGTCGAAGCTCAGCCAAACGTTGCCGCATGCTGATAGTCATCTCAGAGCTCAAGCGCCATACAAAGATGCAGCTAAGTGCAGAATCATAAGAAAAATCAGGGAAGGGAATAAAGACAAGATAGAACTCAAAGGATAGGCAGCATTATCACGATACTCACTCCCTGGGCCAGTGGGCAAGAAAGCATAAGTTCAGAATAGGGCCAAGGATAACAGATCAATCTCAACCAGAAACTGTGACAGGGATGGGGGAAACAAAGGTAAAAATGAAAGAGTCCTTGTTCTTAAGGAACTTGTATTTCAACAGAGGAAACAACAAATACATATGTACATTTACATATGACAAACGAAATAAATACAAGATCATATATATGATACTAAATAGCAGTTTAGGGCCTCATGAGAAGGTGGCTGAACTTTGAAGGAAACAAGGGATTCTAAGAGACAGGGATGAGGGGGAAGTGTTTTCTGGGCAAGGACAACAGCCAGCACAAAAAAGGCCAGCCGGTGCTAGAGGGCCATTCATACTAACAGAGTCAAGGTAAGGAAGTCTTGGTCCAGAGCCTTTCAGAGGAGAAGCTATGGTGGGAAACGTGGCTTTTTCTCCCAAGGGAGGCTTCTCTAGCTCACCTGTCTCCTGACACAGAGATGAGATGTTTACAGTCGTTGCTGAACTTCATGCCAGTGACAATCTCTGGGGAAGACACAGAATATAGCTCATGAACCTCCTATAATTGCCACCATGAGCCTCTTCGAACTAGAGGAAGGGAGCTGAAGACAGGTTAGACCAGCACTGTCTAGGTTTTAGGGCCATCTGGAGGAGAGGAAGAACTCACCTGAATGGCCATACATGGTAGCTACACACTCTCCTGAGGAGAAATCAAAAATGGAGAGGTTCTTGTCTGAACAGCTGGTAGCAATGTAGATGCCTGAGGGGTCCGTCTGAACCTAAAGGATGAGGTATTTGGTAGGGGGAGGTTAGAGGCAGGCTGGGGCAGAAAAACACTCAACACTCTCCACTGAACAGGGTTCCCCACCAACCCTTCTATTGCTGCCAAGCCTGAAAGGTCTCCTTACCTTGATGAGGGTCCCATCCTCACCCTGTGACCCTTTGTAGAGTTTCTTTTGCTTCCCACTGCTGATATTAAAGATCCTAAGGAGAGACAGGAGAGGATTTATTTTCTTTGACCCACACAGTGTATGCACTGTGGGAGGCAGTGTCCAACACATGGCTGGGTGATAAATGAATCTTTTCCTCTCCTCCTCCTCCTCTTCCCTCACCCCACCCGCCACCCTACTCCCATCCCCTACCCCCACCCCATCCCAGACAGGCAACACCCTCCTGACAAGTGTAAAGATCACAAGGGAGAATTCTAAGTACCAAAACTGAGGAAGCATCAGGATCAACATAGCCCTGGCCTCTGGGCAAAACCAGAACTTCCTAAAGCTGATGTGTATGTAACTGGCACTTTAGGGAGTAGGTGAGCAGAACTGCTCCATCTCAGGAGAGGCCACCTACCTAATGTTTCTGTCTTGGCAGCCGATGGCTGTGTACTTCCAGCTGGGTTCCACATCCATGTCATACAGGGTTGTCTTTCGCACCACATGGTGCGTCCGTGTAAACTGCACCCCATCTCCAGACTGCAGGGGACACAGCATGTGGACAGGGCCCAGACTCAAATATTCCCCCCTTCAGAAACCCTCTAGCCCTAGAAGCCTCCACTCCCATCTCCCTACAGCACTTCCTAGGCAGATGGAGGCTCTCTGTGGCAGCTATCAGTGCCCATCCTCCATCTTGCCCCACTGAGGCCTGGAGCCTCCATGGTCCATTACCTTCTGTGCAGTACGGAAGTAGATGCTCTTGTCTGCTCCACAGCTGATCATGCGGACCTGCCCATCACTCGCTACAAAGGAGAAGGGTTAGCTGCTCTAGCTGTCTCTGCTTCAGGAATTCCCTTCCTTTGCTTTGTTCCCCATTTCGAGTTGCAACCAGCTTAATCGGGTAGCTCACAATCTTGACAGCCTCAACACCATCAAATCTGTACCATGATCCCCTCCTAAATGCAGGAAGACCCTCATGACCCTAGGAAGCAAGAGGACTAGCAGGATGCGTCTTAAGCCCCGTAGGCCCCTCCTCCCTTGAATCTTACCCGCAAACTTGACTGAAGTGATGGAAGAAGAATGTTCATCCAGTGTTTGCTGCAAACTATATTCTCGTCCAGCATCCAGCACATGGATGAGACGGTCTCTACTCGCTGAGGCCAGCAGTTTTAGGCCTGTGACCAGAGCCCAAAGGAGGAATTAATCAACAAGTAAATAGATACTTGGGGATATAAAGTCTAGCAGTCTAGATCCAGCTGGCCTGTGAGATGTGCATATATGTGGGGTGGGGAGGAAGTGGAGAAGATGGTAGAAAGAACAGAACCCCAAAGCAATTCAGGGAGAACAGTCCCAGGGATAGGCAGTGCTCAGAAACTCACTCTTCTTTCCATTCTGGAGGGGGGTAAATATTGCTTAGCTCCAGACCCAAATTAGTAGTACAGGCCGGGACCAACCACACAGGACAGGGCCACCCTCATTCACCTGTGTCTGGCTTGGAGTACTCCAGGCACAGAATCTCTGAATCATGGGCTTCGACCCGTAGCATCTCACTCAGGGACTGTAGCTCATGTACCCTGTGAGGATAAGAGTGGAAATGTTTTACTGCCACAGAGTTTACGTGGGAAAGGAAGTCCCTTACTCACTGGCATACTCCCTTCTCCCCCACTCTTTCAGGCTGGAGCTCTTCAAATCTGGTATTCATTGTGGAACCAGCTCCCCCAGGCTAGACTGGGACAGTGAGGACAGTGCTCACATTTCATGACGAGACTTACCTGAGTGTGCCTACCCGGTCCCCTGATGCCAGGTGCTGTCCATTGGGACTGATACAAACAGAACGGATTCCCACACGGGTATCTACCAATGACCCATCAGTTTTGTCTCCTCCCCCTGGCAGCTCTGTGTCCAGCAGGGCCTGGGTGTTCCCATCCACATAGATTATCTTGATCAGGTCCTAGTTGGGGGTAAAAGTTGAGTGAGGTAGCCATGCTACCCTCATACCAAGTAAAACACAGCTAGCCAAAGGAAAGGGAGGATTCATAGGGCATATAGTTGTGAGGTGGGACATGGATTATGAGGAACAGGTTCTTGGGCATAAGAAAGGCAAACTGAGGGGGATGAGCAGCCCCCAATTTGGGGCAGGATCCTGAGAATCCTGGTTCTCACATTGCTGAGGATGTTGCGGTGTAGTGCAGAGCCATGGACGCCAGAGCTCTCAGTGTTCCACAGGCGGATCGTATTGTCTGAGGAGCAGGTGATGAAGGAGCTGGGGGGCAGGCAGGCCTGATTACTGTCCTTTACCTCAGGGTATACCTGCGAGTGCAGGGAGAAGAGACAAGACCTAGGGGTACAATTCCAACTCTGCCCAAGAATGGGTACACAAAGGGTACATAGGAAGGGGCCTGAGATATAAGGGTACTTGCATGTTCGAGTTCATCTATTGAAGCCTTTTCCTAGTCCTCAAAATGAGGCCTCTCTTAGAATACTAGGAAGTAGCATGAAGAAAGTGCCATCACATGTACATCCCAGGGGTCATGAATGTCCATAGTCTGCCTTTGTCTCAAGAAGACAGAACCTCCCTTGCACTACATACCTCCACACTCCAGACACAAGACGAATGGTACAGGGCTGAATACACTTTGCCCACTTTCTTGGGGTCCCTTACATCCCATACATAGAGGCTATGGTCGTTGTATACACAGGACAGCCACTGATTAGTGGGATCAAAGGTCAGGGCGATGGTGTCTGGATACTTGGCATCAGCTGTACCAGAGAAGAGGCGGCTGTGAGATAAGAGAAAGAGCAACTTGGTAAGGATTGGCAGATGCCATGAGGGATAAAAGAAATAAAGAAATAGGTGGCCCAGGAAAAAAGGAGCAGGATATGGGGATCTCTGGTGCATTCCCAGAGGCCTCCAGCTGAAAAGGCCAAAGAAGCTGACACTCTCCTCACTTACTATAAATTAAGAAAAGATGAGAGAAGAGGGGGGACGAAGAGAAGAGGCAAAAAGAAGAGCCAAAAGGGTGTCCATGACTCACCTGGCCTCCGTGATGCTGGCGATGTCAGTCCCCAGGGCATGGGGCCTGGGCAGTGTACTGAGGAAGTGAAGATTTGAGGGGTTGAAGAGACGCACGGTGCCATCGGCACAGCCACAGAAGATGTAGTCTGGGCTCACTGAGATGCAGTGGGCCACTGTGGTCTAAGGAGAAAAGATACTTAAAACTTTTCACAAAGAAAGGCAGAATGAATCAAGTCCCCCTAACACTCCCCCCCACTCAGGGATATGCCTACCTCATCTGTTCACTCCTAAAGAACTGCCCCCACCATTCCCTCTTCCCTTTGCTTCCATCAACCAGTCACTTGACTACATGAGAAAATGGCCAAATGGAGACCAGGGAAGAAGCCAGTATGGTTGCTGCTGCCCAGGGCCCCTCTGGCTGCCTTCCAGCAGCTGCCAGAGCAGCAATGACTAGGAAAGACGGGGAGAGTGGGAGGCACTCCCTACAGGGCCATCCAGAAAGCCCACAACACACAGAGAACACTCGGCAAGCACCAGGAGTGGTTCTAGGTAGAGCAGCAGGGGAACAAGGAAGGTGACAAGGAAGATGAGGCAGAAGGGGCTAGGCCAATCAAAAGAGCTACAGAAAAAGTGAGACAGAAAAGGAAAGTCTAGGCACCACTTACTGTGAAGCTGTCTGTATTCTGAGTAGAGGGAGGGAAAAGCAGAAGGAGAGAGCAGAAAGGAAGCAGTTACACAGCTAGCCAGGGGCTCTTGCCGAGCCAGGTTCCATCTCCCTGGGTCTTGCTTCCTCATGAAAGAATCCCATCCAACACAAGGCCTCTTTCCCTTTCTTGCTGGTTGACAATGGGATCATAATTTTCAGAGGCTCTAGGCTTAAGTCCCCTTGACGAATTGCTCTAGGCACTAGATTTCCCTGTGAGCCAACCAGCAGGCCCATCTGGGACCCATCAGTGGTCAGACCCACACTTACCCGAAGTTCCACCCATTTGTCCAACAGCCTTCGATCACTAAATTCACATAGCAGTCCAGAAGAGGTGATACAGAAAGTGCTGTCTGCTTTCTTTCCTCGGCCACATGCTACGTCAGTGAAAAGATTGTTCCGAAGCTCCCCTAGCAGCCCTGAGCGGCCCAGCAAGGGCACTGTGGTATTCACCTATGGGTACATACTGCCAGTCACAAAGGAGAGGATGAATAGGCTTTGGGCAGGGAGGGAGGATACAAGTCACAGATATCTAAGACTCCTTGGCCTAAGCTGTGGCTAAGTCTGGGATAGGGACTTTCCCAGTAGATGTCTGGAAGAACCCAGAGGGCAAGGGCTTGTAGGGGCTGGAATCAGCGGTAATCTCTAACATGGCAGCCACTTTCAACATCACCCTTACCTTGGAAGTCTTGCTGTCATCCAGGTACCAGAATTTGATGTGCCGGTTGCCAGCAGTGACAAAGTAGCTGCAGTCCTCAGAAAAGGACACAGCCATCACTCGACTTGAAACCTTATTGGAAGCTACCACAATGTTTTTCTGGGGAGATAGTCAAAGCAATAATTAGGAAACTGCTCTTTAAGGCCTAGAGTAGGGCCTGTGGAAGGTTGAGATTCTGAGCCTAGAGGAAGACTGAGCAGGATGAGGATCAATAGAGACAAACATTTCCTGGGTAAGTTTCAGGACAATTCCTCCCCACAGGGATCTCTTGACAATACCCTGATAACTCCTTCCACCTCCAAAGCTGGCTATATTACCCCTCCTTTCTGTAGTCCACATCGCTTCTAAAAATGTGACTAAGAGCAGCAGCATGGGGACAAAAACATACCAGCCAACATAATCACCTCCCATCCTTCCCCAACCTTCCTCTTGGGCTGCCCTCAGTTTCCCACTCACCTTCCAGGACCAGACATTGACAATCATGTCATGCTGATAGCCCACGGAAACAATGTACTTGGCACTGGGGGAAAAGGCCACACAGGCCACACCATACTTGTGCTCCTGTAGCTCTGCCACCTGGTTACGCTCGGCCACATCCCACACTCGCACAGCAGGCATGTGCCCACTCTAAGGGAAGCATTGAGGAAGCTGGAGATGAGGAATATGGACACCTACCCACAGCAGCCCCCACATCACATTCTACCTTGCACAAGTTCCTTGTGGACCTGGTTTATCTCCCCTAGATTAAAGTCTCATGCTAGACTATAGCATCCCTATATTCATGAAGCTTACTTTCCATTTTCCTGTATTCCTCAAGTCTAGCAAATGATGACAAAATAACAATAGGTAACATTTATACAGCACTGGAATAAGAATCCAATAATTGTTTATTGGATGAATATTAGAGTACATGACAATGACAACGCAGGCAGCACCTGACTTTGACTTCTATGGTGATGGGAATGGAGAAAGGGCAATATGGAGGCACACACTATTCCTCCGTCTACAGGCTCACCACTGCTTCCTTCCAGCTATAGCCCAACAGGAGGCAAGAAGTAGCCTGGCTGGACCCAGCAGGGGGCCCTAGAGGGCAAGACACAGTATCCATGGACAGCCACTAAAGGGAACTAAAAGAGAACTGGGCATCGGGCCAGGAGGGCTAAACATCAAAGAGGCCCAGGACTAGCTCTTGGGGAGGGCCAAAGATACCTTGTTTGGTCTAGTGTTACTGGTTCCCTCCCTGTCACTCACCTCTCCAGTGACCAAGTACTTCCCATCTGGGGAGAAGGCAAGAGCAGTGATGGTTTTCCTACAAAAGAAAGAAGTAAACCTGAAAGTCAGGATAGGTACAAGTGAATATATGGGTAGGTGTGCCTGGTGTCCAGACAACCTGGCTAGACTATAGTAACAAAGGAGGCTGCTTGGGCAGCCAAAAGAGACTCCATGACAGAAATGCAGGTTTCCCTGCTGATAAAAGGAGAGATGCAAATACCCAACCCCCAAAGAAAAAAGGTCATTGAGGCTGTCACTAGGTCAAGATACAGAGGACAGATCTCTCTACCAAGCCTACCCAGATAAGGATAGATGAGACCAGCCTAATCTCAGAGCCCACATGGAGGGGGAAAAGCCACAGTAAGACTTCCTAAATTTCTTGAAGCTCAGGACTGACTTACCTGGAACTGTTGAGGATGTGATGCTGTTTGTGCTTCCGGGGATTGAATAAAACAACTACACATCTGAAAGAGATAGTATAGGAATAATCGGCAAGATTTTCATAGCTGACTTCATCCTATAACTTCTCGAAACTCATTTTCCCCTTTTCAATCTATCAAAATATGCCCCCCAAAACATTTATCTTAACTATGCAGAGTTCTGATTATATCATCTGTCTACCAAAAAAATAATTATTGCCTCATGAACCTAGGTTTTCTGGCAGGAAGCTGAACTGGCTGGAAGATTCAGGGAACCTCAGAGAGCAACTCTGAACTAATGAATCAGAAAGAGAAAGGCCTGTGGGGACATAAGCTCAAAGTCACTATCTATATTCCCCAGGATCATTTTCTTGAGTTTGGGCCTGAAGAGTAAACTAGTTCTGCTTCTATCCTGTGATATGCTCCTCATATTTTCCCTAACGTACTGTTAAGTAAGAATATGTCCCTCAAGTGGTGTACCCATACTGCCTCCCACTGAAAGTGAAAGGGCTTCTCTGGAGCTCCTACCACCAGCCTGCTACTAAGCATCAGTCCCACTCCTAACTCTGCCCAGGTGCTGGGGACTTCTCCTGGGCAATAGTTGGAAAAGTCCCTTTCCCATGTACTTACTCTAGTAAGAAAGAGAAAAGTACACATGTCACAGGGAAAACTGAACACACATTGTCTCTCATGTGGCCTAGTGCAATAGGCCTTCTCCCTGCCTCGAGTCCTTCCCCACTTCAATCTACTCAGCTACCAATGAAATAGTATGTGCCACTTCACTACTCAACAAACCCCAGTGGCTCCCCATTATTTCCAGGATCAAATATAAAGAACTACTGTTGAGTATTAAAGCTCTCTGTAACCTGGCCCCTTTCCAATCTTCTCATACTTTCCCTTCCCTCCATGTGCTCTGCAATCCAGGTAGGCCTGTGCACTGACCATTCCCATCCCTGGAATGGTCTTTCTCCTCTCCTCTGCCTCTTAGTGTCTCTGGCTTCTTTCAGGAATCAGCTCAAACTCTACTTTCTTCTGGACACCATTCCCAGGTCTCCCAGATTCTAGTGCCTTTTCCTATGAGACTACCTTCTACCTACACTGTCTATATCTTAGGTCTACCTAGTTATCCATGTGTTGTGACCCTCTATGAGAATGTGAGATCCTTGAAAGCAGGGACTATGTTTGTTTTCCTTTGCATCTCCAGCACTGTGTTTGCCCCATAGGAAGAGCTTAATAAATGTTTGCTGATTCACTGACTGATATATACTAACTAGAGGCAAAGACTGGCCCTCAAATGGCCATCCACCCAGACGCTTGGGTCCACACATTTATCGAACAGATGTAGGCATGTGCTCACCCTATGTACCTAGAAAGGGGATGGGTAACCCACATGTTCACCTCTTGCTCAGGAAAGGGGTTAGAGGCCAAGGAAAGGCAGAACTAATAAATGGCTCATGATGAAAAAAGGATGGGAAGGAAGAAGACAGAAAAGGTTGTCACTTGCCTGCTTCTTGATATGCCTCTGCTTTAGTTGTGGTTGTAGCTCCTACAACATGAAAACCTCTGGCCCCATGTGGCCCTGGTAACCCCAGACAAAGATTACAGCTGTCTCTAGGGGTCAAGAACAAGACTAGACATAATTTCTATGGCCAAGCACTAAAACTTAATGGAACTTAGTCTAGAGAAATATTCCAGAATACCAGTAAGGCAGGAACTTCTCCCTAGGCAATCAGGGAGTTAAGCACTGGAAGTTTCTCTGACTTCCTGCTGGGTACTAGGATCCATTATGCCTTATTCCTCCTTTTGTCATCTAATTTGTAGCTGCAGGGTCCCTAGAACTAGTTGACAAAAATTAAAACAAAGCCTGCAGCACCAGGAATCATGGAGAAAAACAGTGGGAACCCCTCCTAAGACCTAATGTTCATTAATTAGTAAATTCATTAATTAGGGAAGCTAACCAGGAACCATAATAGTCCAAAAAATTAACATCACTACTGTTTGATATGAACCTAAGCAGATTAAAGGGATGCTTGTAATCTAAAGACCAAATTAAGCACAATGTATCCAATCTGAAGGATAAGTGAAGACATTCACCTCTAAAAGGTTGTTAACTTTCTCTGGCTAGGGGTGAGAGATTTGTGGTCTGCGTGGGGGGAAGGGAGAGGGGAGAACATATATGTATTAAGCACCCACTATGCCTTACAAATATGGATTTGCCCAGAATAGTCACCTTGATTAGCAATGACTTAAAAATCCTTAGTCACATCACCACTCTCCCCTTCTCTCTTCCTTCCTCATATGGCTCTCTATCCCCGTTTGTCTCTTCTTGTTCCCCTATTCTCACTCCTTTTTTATGTCTCCCTTCCCTTTCAGTCACTATCATTCACCTCAGAGCTGTTCCCCATCCATTACACCATTCAGAAAGATCGTTCAGAAGATGAGACTAAAGAATTTGGAACACTTGGGTGGGCCACCACATATACGTTTTATATAGGGTGTCATTCTGCCCAATATTATTCCAGGTTGTGAGAATCAAAGAAAACAGTTCTTGGCACCCTTACTACCTACCAGGTTTGTTCCCCCCGCCCCTATAGCCTGGTGTGATTAGTATCACCAGGGTAACAAAAAATTAACAATACTATGAAGAACCTAGGGTAAGTCAGTACAACAAGGTAGATACAGAAACCTTCATTTTCCTCTCACTTCCATCAAAAATGGTTTAGGGAACTGGGGACTACACAAGCTCCAGAGCAGATGTTCTTAGCTCTTTAGTATATATACAATCTCAGCCTTTAGTATATCTGCAAAGTTGCTTCTTTTCCTTCCTCAGAATACATCTAGTGGAGAAGGAAGAACTAAAGTACCCTGGGGTTACTGTTGGACAAAAAGGAGAGGCCGGAAAGTAACAATGGAAGGGGTAGCTAGGTGGCTCAGTGAATAGAGCACCGGCCCTGGAGTCAGGAGGACCTGAGTTCAAATCCAGCCTCTTCACACCACACACACACAAACACACAAAACCCAGCCTTGTGACCTTGGGCAATTCACTTAACCCCAACTGCCCTACCTTCCCCCCTCCAAAAAAAAAGCAAAAAAAATTTTTTTTTAAAAAGAAAGTAACATGGAAAATGGTCCTAAATCCCATATGTTCTCCTTCAGGAAAATGGCAGCAGTGGAAAATATATAGGGGAGCTCGCTGGGGTCTCTTCCTCTGGAACAAAACTAACAACTCTTGCCATGTTAAGGTCAAAAGTTTCAGAAGATGGGAAGAAAATAAGATGAATATACAGATTTTTTTTCTCTTTTAATTACCAGTTTTTCCTAGTAAAGCTATTCTAGTGAGACACTGTTCAAGGAACACGGTCAGTTGGTCATACTTAGAATTATTCACTCCAACAAGCATATATTAAATACTTAACATGTTCTTGGCACTATTTCAAACAATGGGTGTACAAAGACAAAACTGAAAACAATTCCTGCTCTCAAGAAGCTTACATTCTTACATGGTCCAAGCAGGCTAATGATAAAAACAAAAGTCTCATATACACCAAAATATTTATAGCAACATTTTTATAGTGGCAAAGAACTGGCAACAAAATAGATACCTGATCACTGAGAAATAACTGAACAAATGATATATGAATTCAATAGAATAATACTGCACTGTAGGAAACTATGAATTTGAAGAATACAGAGAAATATAGAAAGACTTAGATGAACTGATACAAAATGAAGTCAGCAGAACCGGTAAAACATATAAAACTACAATAATATAAGTGAAAACAACAATAATTTTCCCACAATGTTCGAAGATTATAACCATCAAGTTCCATCATGTACAAAGGAAGATATGAGCATGCACTTCCCTCACAGAGGTAAGAAACTATGAGTGCTTTCCTGGGGACAATAAACTAAGGCTCCACTCCATGTAAGTTAGACTAGTTTTTCTTTAAATGGGATTGAAACCATCTTCAAGATTTAAATGGCTCAGGGGAGCCTGGGCTCAGGGGAACTTGGGCTCAGGCTATTCAAGCAGCTTCCTGATCGACTAAGTACAAAAAGAGCCAAGATATAAGAGTCCCTCCCCGCCTCCTCACTCATGTTTCTAAACACAGACCAACAGTATGATCAAACCAGCACAGCAAGGGTATGTTCAACTGTGTCTTCCATGAATATCCTCTCCTTGCTCTGAATGTCCTTCTCCTGTTGGAGATAAGGGAACTGCCTTTTGCTGTTAGATTGACAAGTTTCTCATTTTCGAACCTGAAGTATCCAACTTGCCTAAATACAACTAGACCTGGTGGCCTCGTCAGCTTATTACAGGGTGAAAGACTTCACATAACGTTGGACTTAGTTGATGAATTGGTTAGTTTTGCCGAACCATTCAAAAGTGATTTTTCCTCTCTTTTTGTTCTTTGTAAGAAGGGAAGGGGAGGAGGAGGAGGGAAAATAGATAACACTAGGAAATCAAGGTGATGCCAAAAAAAAAAAACTATCGATACAATATTTTGTAACATTCCATTTCACTAGGGGAAGGGGGAACAAGTTGTACAGAGATAAATAATTCAAAATATATACAAAGAAAACAAAGTAATCTGCTGGGAAACACTAACAATTAGAGGTTATAAGGAAAGTCCTCATTTTAAAAGTAGCATTTAAAGTGAACCTCGAATGGAAGCAGGGATTTCAAGAAGGCAAAATGAGGAGAGAGCATATGGAGGATAGACTGAACTGTGCAGCCTGCAGAGGGAGAAATGGAATATCATGTAAATAAACTAAACAGGAAGTAGATCGAGGATGTCTTCCTGGAAGAAATGGACTTAGAAAAAACTGACTGGGGGTATAAGGAGTAGAAGACAAATAAAGATCACAAACATGACAGTTATTTGAAAAGCTGGAAAAAAAAAGTAAGTTTAGGAAAGTAGAATGAACACAGGCTTAAGTATTAGGAAATGATATTAACAAATATTTGTGCTAGAACTGTATTAAGCCTGAAGTAAACAAAAAGTTTAACACAATGGGAACTATAACACAAGGTCCCTTCCTTCAATGGCTTCTAATCTAACAATGTCAAAATAGTGGACTGCATTCCTATAATCCACTTGCAGTACAGGCTGCCTTAAGACAAAAATAGAAGAAACCCCTGACGAGTGGTTAGCCCTCTGTCTCTCTACCCTCCCTCCCTTAAAAGTCACAGAACAAAAAATAAACAAACAAAACTAAACCCAAAACCATTCCCCCAAGCTTACCTGCACCATGACTAGGTTAAAAAAATTATTTTTTAAATTTGTGGGCTTCTCTTAATTCCCACCAGGGATTTCATTCAGATCCAAGAACACTGGACAATCTGCCTAGTGTAAAGAAAGGCTCCCTAGAGTCCCATGAAGCACTTCAAAGACCAGACCAGCTGACTCCTTCAAAAGCAACTATCTATCAAGTTCTTCCAGAAAATTCTCCCGTCTCCTTCACCTCCTATGTAACTCCTATGTGCCTCCAACAGGTGGGAAAGTCCCCTGGGGCTCATCACATGCACAGACCATTCCTCTAACCTCCCCACTGAGCTATACTCAATAAAAAGCTGTAAAAATGAGAACTGTACTAGCTGGATGCCTCTCTCCCACTGTTTTAAGCCTTTAGTTGCAGACAAAGACAAAAGTCTCACATGTTCCTGATTAAGTCATACGAATATAAAAATATAATGGCAATGCTATTTAAAATAATTTACAGATTTAGCACCACATCAAACAGCCAAATGCAGCTACTACAAAGCCTAACACTTTTAGTAGCAGTAAAGAGCTGGAAACAAAGTGGGTGCATTAAAATGGCTGAAGGAATTGATACAAGAATGTAAAGGAATATTACTGCCTTGTTAGAAAAAAAATGAAGCTATGAAGAGTAGTTACAGAACTACTGAAAATAACAAAATTCATATGGAAGAACAGTAGGTCAAAGATGGCAAAGAAAACTTGGGGAAGCTAGGTGGAGCATTGAATACAACACCAGCCCTGGAGGGAGTAGGACCTGAGTTCAAATGCGGCCTCAGACACTTAACTTACTAGCTAGTAAGTGACCTCGGGCAAATCACTTAACCCCATTTGCTCTGCCTTCTGCCCTCCAAAAAAAAGAAAAAAAACCCTTAAAAGCAGGAATGTATGGAGCCTAGTATTACCAAATTTCTAACTATTCTATAAAACAATGATCATCAAAACTATTTGGTACGGGTTAAGAACCAGAAAAAGTTGAACACTGAAACAGATTGCTTACTCAAGCAAGATCCAGAAATAATCAAACATACTAGCTTAGTGCTTGATAAACCTGAGGACATCAACTATTGGGCTAAGGACTCCATATCTGACAAGAACTTCTGGGAAAGCTAGAAAGCAGTTTAGGGAATATTAGGTTTAGAATAACACCTTATGTCATATATAACAATAAACTACATATAGATACATGACATAAATATCAAAGGTCACATCAGGAACAAGAGAACAGAAGGATGGACTTTGAACAACAATGGATAAGGAGAGAATTCTTAGTTAAACATGGGAGAAAGATAACTGAAGATAAAATGGAGCACTTAATTATGGAAAACTGAAAAGCTACACAAAATATCAATGTACCTAGAATTAGAAGAGAAACTATTGATTGTGGAAAAAATTCTTTGCAGCAAATTTCTCTGATAAGATCTAATATCCAAGATCATGGAACTGATACAAGTATGTAAGAATAAGAGTCATTTCCCAACAGGTAGTGCAGATTAAAGTAACTCTAGTTTTATCTCACATTCATTAGATTGGCAAAGAAAGAAAAAAAAACCAAAATTATAAATGCTGGAGGGACTGTGAAAAGGCAAGTCCACCAATTCCTTGTTTGAGGAATTGTGAACTGGTCCAACCATTCTGGGAAACAATTTGGAATTATACAAAGAAAGTAATTAAACTTTGCCTTGATCCAACAATAATACTACTAGGCATATAACCCAAAGAAATCAAAGACAGAGAAAGAGGTCCTTGTACATGATATAAAAAATATACATGGTAACACTTTTTGTAGTAATAAAGAGCTGGAAACAAAGCAGGTGCATTAAAATGGCTGAAGGAATTGGTACAAGAATGTAAAGGTATATTACTGCAATGTAAAAAAAATGATGCTATGAAGGCTTCAGAGAAATTTGAGAAGTCTTGCAAGACTGAAGTAAGCAAAGCCAGGAGATGAATTTTTTTCCCAGTTGCCAAACAGTCAAGTGATCTTTATTTGATGTGGAAATTCTCATTTGTTGAATTACAAACTTGGTATATTACTGAAGAAAAATTTCACATTTTTATGTAAAAGAACTAATGTTCTTTACCCTGATAGCTACAAGATCAATAATAGAAACCAGAGCCCACACCTCCCTCCCCCCAAAATTTCTCCAAGTAGATGTAAAAAATATGACAGACCAAATCCCGACAGAGAAATCCAGAAAAGTTACAGTGAGTCATTTGTCCAATCCAGGTTAGCACAGGATGTCAGAGAGAGGCAGATCTGTGGACAATGGGATCAGGGTCTAGCCAAAAGCACATGTGAAGCATTCCAGTGTCCAGAGACAGGCTGTGAACGGAGGGCAAAAAAAGGTCCCAGATTCATATTGGGGGAAATGCAGGGTACAGGAACAGATGCTAACCGGCAGCTTTGTTGTCCACTACCCAGTTCTGGGTCACAGACCCAGAGAGGACTGAAGAACAGACTAGCTGTCAGGGGTGGTATTTCCAGGGTATGGAGGTGGTTGCAGGAACTAAGCAGTGTAAAGAATGTAAGAGCAAGTTCAGATGTGAGCAGCAGCAGTGTGGTTAAGACCCCAGGGACAGAAAAGGGTCTCAGTTTCAGCCTCCACCTGAGACTGAAGCCTGCAGAGGAATAACCAAGACAGCAATCCCAGACTGAAGGGGAGTCTAAAATCCTGTCACTCTGAATGAGCAGAACTTCCCAGCCAGCTTAGAAGGGCTACGTCTAGCAGAAGTTTACTGTTATTCAGACCTAAACCCAGGTCAAGAATTTTCACAGCTCAGACAAGAGGGCAGCACTCAAATTTTGTCCTGGATTAGATCACTCCGGAAGGACTGAAAGTTTGCAGGTCTCTGGCCTGTCCCTGATTCCTAGAATAACACAAAACTCAATATCCCGAGAAGGCAACAACAGAACCTGCCCAGATCTTCCCTGCAAAAGTGCATAGGGTCCAGCCTGTCTCAATTAGGAAGGAGGCTGGAAGAATGAGTAAACAAACAAACAAACAAAAAGAATCCCTCCATAAAGAGCTATTATGGTGACAGGGAAGCTAAAGACACAAATGCAGAAAAAGAGAAAGATTCCAAAACATCTAGAAACAAAGCCCCAGAGAAAAACACAGAGTGAGCACAAATTACCAGAAGATTCCTGGAAGAGAGATGAAGCAAGAGGTTAAAAAAAAATGTTTCCAAAAATGAAATAAAAGTGCTTGATGGGAAAAATAGAAAAGAAATGAGAGCTATGGACAAGAGAATTGCAAAGGGAATTAACAACTTGGAATAAAAGGTACAAAACCTGCCTGAGCTACAAGTCTCTGAAAATTAAAATGGGCCAAATAGAAACCAATGACTCCATGAGAAAATAAGAAATTTTTTTTTAAAACTCAGAATACTGAAAAAATAGAAAAAATTTAAGGCTTCTTATAGCAAAAACAACTGGTATAGAAAACAGATTGAGAAGAAAAATTTAACAATTATGGGATTATCTAAATGCCATAACTGAAAAAAAAAAGAGTTTAGACATCATAGTTCTAGAAATCTTAAAAGAAAACTGCCCAGAGGACAGAGCCCAGATGGTAGAAAAAAAGCAGCAACTCACCTGAGCTCTCCCCCAAACCCTTCCGAACACCTTTAAATAATGCCATAACACAATTCCTGGGGCAGCAGAATCCACAAAAGGACCGGGTGAAATAATTTTCCAGCCAAAGACATCTTAGAAGGTCATCAGGAAAGGTCTGCTGCACCTGGGTGAGAGTGGAACATAGTCCAGCACAAGCCACACCAGCACAGATCCAGTCCCAGCAAACTAGGAGCAGGCCTTAGGAGTCACTGAATCAGGACCAGCAGCAGTTGCTTGCATAGATCTTAGTATATCAACAGTAAGGGATCAAACAACTAGTCAGAAGGAGATTACAGGGGTTGCTTTGCTAGTACTGAGGCAGGACCCTGCTGCTTTGCCCATACTCAGATCTGTATTGCAGTACTAGGTGGCAGTTCCAAGGTGAGAAGAAACACTAGCACACCACAGTTTGCGACTGCAGTGGAGCAGAGGCCCTTGTCACAGTTCCAGAGACAAAAAGAGTGGTTGCGGTTGTTCACAGACCAAAACATAGCCCAGGAGAGGAGCAAACACACCTTTCCTTAGATCACACTACCCTGGAAGAACTGAAAACTTACAGATCCACAGAAGTATCTCTGAAAATAGCTGCACAAAACCCCTGAAGCTTGGGACAGTGCACCCTCTACCTGGAAGCAGTTCTACTTTAACAAAGAGTTAAAAGTCAAGAAACAGGCTGGGAAAATGAGCAAACAGAAAAAATTCTGACCATAGAAAGTTACTATGGTGACAAAGAAGAACAAAACACACACTCAAAAGAAGACAACAAAATCAAAGCTCCTACATCCAAAGCCTCTAAGAAAATATGAATTGGTTTCAGGCTATGGAAGGGCTGAAAAAGAATTTTTAAAATAGAGTAAGAGAGATAGAGGAAAATCTGGGAAGAGAAATGAGAGTGATGCAAGAAAATTGTGAAAAATGAGTCAGCAGCTTGGTAAAGGAGATGTCAAAAAAAAAAATACAGAAGAAATTAACACCGTAAAAAATAGACTGAGCCAAATGGTAAAAGAAGTCTAGAAAGGCAATGAGAAGAATGCCTTAAAAAGCAAAACTGGCCAAAGGAAATAAGGAACAAAAATTCACTGAAGAAAAAACTCCTTAAAAATGGAATCAGTCAAATGGAAAAGAAGGTACAAAAGCTCACTGAAGAAAATAATTCCTTAAAAATTAGAATTGAGCAAATGGAAGCTAATGACCTTATGAGAAATCAAGAAACAATAAAACAAAACCAAAAGAATGAAAGATAGAAGACAATGTGAAATATCTCATTGGAAAAAAAATTGACATGGAAAAACAGATTCAGGAGAAATAATTTTAAAATTATTTAACTACTTTGAGATCCATGATCAAAAAAAGAGTCAAGACATCAACTCTCAAGAAATTATCAAGGAAAACTGCCCCTAGAACTAGAGGGTAAAATAGAAATGGAAAGAATCAACTGGTCACCTCTTGAAAGAGATCCCAAAATTAAAACTCCCAGGAATATTATAGCCAAATTCTAGAGCTTCCAGGTTAAGGAGAAAATATTACACGCAGCCAGAAAGAAACAATTCAAATATCATGGTGCCATAGTCAGGATAACACAAGTTTTAGCAGCTGCTACATTAAAGGACTGGAAGGCTAGGAATCTGATATTGTGGAAGGCAAAGGAGCTAGGATTACAACCCAGAATCACATACCCAAAAAAACTGAGTATAATCCTTCAGGGAAAAAATGGACATAAAAGACCACAACTGAATAGAAAATCTGACTTTCAAATACAAAACTCAAGAGAAGCATAAAAAAGTAAACAGGAAAGGGGAATCACAAGTGACTTAACATGGTTAAACTGTTTACATTCCTACATGGAAAAATGATACTTGTAACTCATAAGAACTTCTTCATTATTAAGGCTGTTAGGAGTATATATAGACAGAAGGCACAGGTATGAAAAAAATAAAATTAAGGGGAAAGAGAGGAATGCACTGAGAGAAAGGGAAAGGATGAGGTAGAATGGAATAAATTATCTCACATAAAAGTGGCAAAAAAAAAAGCTTTTACAATGGAGGGGAAGAGTGGGGGAGATGAGGAGGAATGAGTGAACCTCACTCTCATCAAAACTGGCTCAAAGAGAGAATAATATACACACTCAATATATAGAAGGTAAGGAGGTATACAAATCTATCTTATCCTACAGGGAAGTAGGAGGGGAAGGGGACAGAAGAAGGGTAAGGGAGATGATCTAGAAGGGAGGACAGATTGAGGAAGGGGGTAGTCAAAAACAAAACACTTTTGAGAAAGGACAGAGTGAAAGGAAAGAGAAAATAGAATAAATGGGGTGGGGGGAATAGGATGGAGGGAAATATAGTTAGCAATAGTAACTGTGAAAAAAAATTTTTGAAGCAAGTTTCTCTGATAAAGGTCTCATTTCCCAAACACATAGAAAACTGAGTCAAATTTACAAAAAATAAGTGTCATTCCCCAGTTGACAAATGATCAAAAAGATATGAAGTTTTCAGATAATCAAAGCTATCTATAGCCATCTGAAAAATGCTCTAAATCACTACTGATTGGAGAAATACAAATTAAAACAATTCTGAGGTACTACCTCATACCTATTAGATTGATTAATAGGAAGAAAAGGAAAATGATAAATGTTGGAGGGGATGTGAGAAAAAATGATACATTAATGCATTGTTGATGGAGGTGAACTGATTTAACCATTCTGCAGAGCAATCTGGAACTATGCCCAAAGGGCTATAAAACCATGCATACCCTTTGACTTAGCAATACCACTACTAGGTCTGTATCTCCAAAGAGATAAAAAACAAAAAGGAAGAGGATCTATATGTACAAAAATATTTATAGCAGCTCTTTTCTAGTGGAAAAGAATTAGAAATTGAGGGAATGCCCATCAATTGGGGAATGGCTTAACAAACTGTGGTTATGTGATTATGATAGGACTATTGTACTATAAGAAATGCTAAGTAGGATGCTCTCCAAAAAACCTGGAAAATCTTACATGAGCTGATGCAAAGTGAAATATACTGTGTAGGAAGTAATAGCAATGTTGTCAATGAGGAACTGTGAATGACTTAGCTATTCTCAGTAATACAATGATCCATGACAACTCTGAAGGATTTATGATGAAAAAACACTATCCACCCCAAAGAAAAAACTGATCGTGTCTGAATACAGATTGAAGCATACTTTAAAATTTTCTTTTTCTTTTTTTTTGTCTGTTTTCTTTCACAACATGACTAACATAGAAATGTTTTGCATGACTACACATGTATAATCCATATCAAACTGCCTGCCTTCTAAATGGGGGTGGGAGGATGGGGAGGGAGAGAATTTGGAAATCAAAGTTTAAAAACAAATGTTAAAAATGTTTTTGCATGTACCTGGGGGAAAATAAAATACTAAATAAATTCAAAAAAAAGAAAACTGCCCAGAGTGCTTAGAAACAAAGGGCAAAGTGGAACTAGAAAGAACACACCAGTCATATCCTTAAAGAAACCTCCAAATGAAAATCCCAGGATATCATAGTCAAAATCCAGGGCTTTCAGGTCAAAGAAAAAATACTGTAAAGCAGACCAAAAAAAGAACTCAAGTATTAAGAAGCCATTGTCAGAATCACATACAATTTAGCAACCACCACTGGAAAGGAGGAAAGAATTTGGAATATAACATGCCAGAAGGCAAAGAATATAGACTTAAAGTCATCTTACCCAGTAAATTTAGTATTTCTGATGAAAAGATCAGAATAGGAAGGTACTCTGAAGTTCAAATGTAGGACTTACGGGAAAAATAACAAGAAAAACACAGATAATGAATCATATGAGATCAACTGTAACATTCAAATATGGAAATATGTACATGTGTCCTCACTGACATGACTCCATCAGCAGGGATCAAAAAGGGAATCTAATTAGACAAGTCCTGGGAGTGGCTACTATGTCTTGAAGATCTTAAGAGAATGGAAAGAAAAGAGAAGAATAAACTGGCACTGAGGGGAAGGAAAGTTAGGGAAAATTATCTCACATAATCAAGGGGCACAAGTAGACATCTATCTATAAAAACAAGGAAGGGAAGTGGAAGGAAGCAGAAGTAAGGAAAAAGGAAGAGAAGTAGGTTTTGCTAAAACCATCATCATGAGTATAGCTGTCTATATCTGCATCCCAGAAACAGTGACTAGTCATATTTACTCCACCTATTTGTTCTGCAATCACTACTTGCACCACTATTTTATAGGGTTCAAGTACTTTCTCTTTTAATTTATTTTTGAGGTTCTCTGATAAGAACTTGGTGAGGGCAAGCATGTTAGCTGGCTCATACTTAGCAATTGTCAGTTCTATAGTACAGTGTGGAAATATTCTATCACCATGAAGGGTCAGAACTTCTATTGGAAAATGGGGTGTAGGGTGGAGGTGTTCTCTAACCCCACAGTGGCTCTTATCCTTTTCAACCACAGTATGCATAGAAACCACTGCAGAGAATGGAGACATTGTCATGCTGGGCTGAGGACCTTTAGGAAGACAGAATAATTTACAAGATGACCACAATTAACATAATGGAAAACAACTGTGAAAAACTTCAGAACTCTGATCAAAGCAGTGACCAGTTATGACTTAAAAGAATAAATGGTGAAGCACATTTCCCACCTCTAAAGGCAGATGACGAATTAAAGATGTAGAATGAGGCATATGTTTTTCAGATATGGCCACTGCATTTGATTTGTTATAATGGAGGGCTGGGGGTGGTGGTGGTGGAACAGAAGTCAAAAAATATAAAATATTAAAGAACATACATAAAACATTTAAAAAGAAAAAAGCACACTAGCAAGTCACAACATGGTTCTTTACAAGGTCAGAAAAGGTTTTCTGGAGGACACGGCACTTGAACTTGTCTTTAAAGGACAGGGATGGCTTTCCAGGCACTGGCAATAAAGAGTACAAGCAATGACCCAGAGATATGAGACAGTACACTTTAAGGAGCTGAGTTGTTCCATTTTTCTGTGGCATAGAGCACATGAGGCTGAAAACATAGGTCAGCACCATGCTGTGGGGGTTCTTGAATACTAGGCAGAAGAGTTTGAGTTTTGTAGGCAACAGGGAGCCACTGAAACCAAACTATAACCACATCTATATGTAAGAAAGACTATTCTGGGTGCAAAATGAAGGATGGGTTGGACAAAAAAAGAACAGAGGCAGGAAGGAGGTTATAGAAATAGTCCAGGCAGGTAGTAATGAAGGCCTATACTACAGTAGTTACAGCAAGGACAGAGCAGAGGGGGCTGGGTTCTAATCCCAGCTCTGCTACTAACTTGCTGTGTGACCTCGGCACTCGCATGCTTCTGTTTCATCATCTGTAAAATGACACAGTTGGACAAACTGATCCATTTTTGACCTTCTCATCTCTCTATAGTCTATACTTTTTCTCTTTGAAATCTTATTTATTCCACCACTAGAACTATTGTCTCTATGGCAGAAGTTCTCAAACTTTTTTTTGTAAACTATAAAATCCCTTTACACTCTTAAAAATTATTAAGGGCCCTCCCAAAGAGCTTTTATATTGACTATACCTATTGTGTATATATATATATATATATATAAATATATATATGTGTGTGTGTGTGTGTGTGTGTGTGTGTGTATAAATACCTACATATTTACCATATTATAAACTAAACATCTGAGCATTATTGTGAAAATAGTTTTGACTTTGCAGGCTCCCTAAAGAAGTGGTTCTCAACCTTTCTAATGCAGCAACCTTTTTATACCCACATGTGAGCATATCTGCATGTGGGCGGAACCGCCTAGAGACAGACAGAGTAGCAATGTCTTGGTTCCTAACACCATCAGAAATATGTGTTTTCTGATGGTCTTAGGCAACCCCTGTGACCCCTGTGAAAGGGTCGTTTGACCCCCAAAGGGGTCAGGTTGAGAACCACAGGTTGAGAACCGTTGCCCTAAAGGGTCTCTCAAACACCTTGTAGGAGGTGCGGGTGGGGAATTCCCAAACCATACTTTAAGAATCATTCTCATATTTATTATCCACATCCCTGACCTTTCTTAAGCTTTAGATTTGTACCTCCAACAGGTACTCCTCTCCCCTAACTCTCTACCTCTTCTAACCCAAAGCAATGGAGGGAAGTCAAGTATAGCAAAAAATAAATAAATAAATAAAAGAGTACTGGATTTTAGAGCTACAGGATCAAGAGAGTAAATACTGGTTCTTAATCTCTCTGGGTCTCAGACTACTGATCTCTCAGTTTCCTTCCAGCTTTGGGTTTATGCCCCTATGATAAAACCTACAAAGATCTACCTGGTCATATCACATGACTGCTCAAAAATCTTTAGTGGTTGCTTCCAAGTAAACTTCAAACTCCTTTTCCTAGCATTCAAGCCCATCTGTTATCTGGCATCTCCTTCCAGTCCTTGTTGTTCAGTCATTTTCTTTAGTCACGTCCAACTCTCCATTTGGGGTTTTCTTTTTTTTTTTTTTTTTTAA
>CM053589.1:41901564-41939644 GCA_028646515.1 Pseudochirops corinnae | reverse complement strand
TTGACTTTTTAAGGCATTCTTCTCCTCATTGGCTTTTTGGGCCTCTTTTGCCATTTGAGTTAATCTATTTTTTAAGGTGTTAATTTCTTCAGTCAGGTTGTTGACTCTCTTTTCATGATTTTCTTGCATTATTCTTATTTCTCTTCCCAATTTTTCCTCCACTTCTCTCATTTGGTTTTCAAAATCCTTCTTAAGCTGATCTCTAGCTTTTAGGAAATCTTCATGTTTCTTGGAAGCTTTTGGTGCGGGAGTTCTAACTGTGTTGTCTTCCTCCTGTTCCCTGCTTTGATCCTTCTTTTCCCCAAAGAAGGAATCTAGAGTTTGGTTACTGTTCTTACTTTGCTTCCTTTGCCTGCTCATGGTTGGCCAGTCAATGATTTTTTAGCTCTATGGAACTCTGCTTCCAGAGGGGAAAGCTCTGTTCCAAATCGCTGGGGTTTTCCCAGCTGCTGGCCCCTTTAGGAGGTTGCTGCAGCCCCCACCAGCTTTGGCTCACTGAAAACACACGCCAAGACCATCACCCAAGACCACGATCTGGATCCAGGCCAGTCAACGCAAGAGCACTTGGCCTCTGAACAACTGCTTGGCCCCCCTGCAGTCCGGGAGCTCTGAAGCAGCAACTTGGAGGTGGCTGCAGGGCCTCTGCTTCTGCTGCTTCCTTGCCCTGGAGGCAGTTTGGCCCACCTGCTTTTCTCTCCCAATTTTAGCTGAGTTCCACTGACCTTTCACTTAGTCCTTTTTTCTTATGGCTTGATAATTCTGGAAACTGCCACAGCTGCCACAGATCCGTTCTCCTGATGCTCCAGCTGTGGCTCGGCTTATCAGGCCGCCCCCAGGGCCAAGCCCCTGTTTTAGGCTGGGCTTGTTTCAGCTCCCAGCGCTGAGATGGTCCCTCCCAACCGAGCTGCCTTCAGAGGAAAGTATATTTGTGTGTGTTTTAGAGCTCTAGAATTTGTTTAGAGTCATATTTTATAGGTATTTTGAGGTGGCTGTGTAGGAGCTGCTGTACCTTGCTGCTCCTATGCCACCATCTTGGCTCTGCCCCCCATTTGGGGTTTTCTTGGCAGTGACACTGGAGTAGTTTGCCATTTCCTTCTATAACTCACTTGACAGATGAAGAAACACAGGGCAAACAAGGTTAAATGACTTGCCCAGGGTCATACAGCTAGTAAGTGTCTGAGGACAAATTTGAATTTAGGAAAGTAAGTCTTCCTGACTTAAAATCCAATGCTCTATGCACTATGGTGCCACCTAGCCATCCCTAGTCCCAAGTCATCCAAGCTCTGGCCAAACTACACTACTCAACTCTCTTGAGCATGGCCTGTGCTTTCCTGCCTCCTCCTGTCTTTGCTCACATGTCCCCTCTACCTGTGATATCTGTCTCTCTCTTACCTACTAAATTCCTTTCTAGTCCTTGAAATCCAAATCAAATGCGTCTTCCTCATTAGGCCTCTCCTGAATGTCCCAAGCATTAACTTCATCCCTTATTCAGTAGGACTTCATGTAGGCCTTTTCTTGCACATCTCTAATGCACTATGTATTGTTCTCTGTCAGAGTTACCTGTATACATCACAACCCTTTATTACGCTGTTGTGTGCTTCAGGAGGGCACTGACTACATCCGATCCAAATCTTGTATTTTTCCCAGAAGAGTATACAAAGTAGGTTGGTAGATGTCTAATGGAACTAAATGATACCATTAAATCTTGGAACTGTTATTTTAGATCAGCGCTATAAGTTTCAGAGTATGAAGATGGTCTTCTACTTTGTCCTTATATAGAAACTAGTCAAATTCTCTTCACATGGTAGACCTAACCAGATGAGATTGGGAAAAAGTAAAGGAAGCTTCTCTGGCTAAGGCAAGCAGCATATAAGAGGGACAATGAAGGGTAAAGAAAGTCACGGACTCCAGAAAGATTTAAAACGGGACAACTATAATCTTAACAAAGCTGTAGACATCAAAGGTATTTAGGAGGAGAATGAAAGGGCTGGACTAACAGAAAGGAAAGATGATTTGAGTCACAGAATCAAGAAAAAAATCAGAATAACAGAGGAGGAAAGGAAAAACATAACATTTTGGAGCTGCACAAAACCTTTCTTAGAGATTGACTACTTCAACTCCTTTATATTTTAGGTGAGAAACCAGAAGCCCAGAGAGACTGTCTGGCCCAGTCACAAAGATATGAAGTGGCAGAATCAGGAACAAAATGCAAATCTATAGACTCCTGTCCAGCACTTGTACCAAAGACGTAATGTGATAATTCAGAGTTATGAAAACTTAAATTATGTATATATATATTTAACAATATTTAATAAAAATGTTAAATTAAATATTTAGAATACAAGTTTATTTAGATTTAAAGGCTAGGTTGAGCTTGTAAAGAAGGTATTAAATACACTGGCTTTTTAAGTTAAAAGTTTCATTTCTAGGTAGGTGGTGGTTACTGGCCCTCCTGCATATCTAAACTGACTATACACTGGGGGCCCCAGTGAAGACTTATCTGCACAGCAAAGCCCCTGGGCCTGAGTGGTCTGGAATTATACATATCTCTTATCAGCTATAGACTAATAATATAGACAAAGAGCTTAAGATGAGGGGTTATTTAACTCAAATCGTCTATGTAAAATCAAGGCAGAAAAACTTTAAAATATGGGCTTTTCATGGCTGTATAGCATACATAAAGTTTGGGGTTAGCTTTTGGACTGTTCATTTAGACTGACTGCCCCCACACTGGCATTACATGGCCCTTAGGAAGGAATTCAGACACTCAGTCATGGTGAAGACACCTTTGGTGTGTTATAACCATCTTGGTTTTCTCACCCCCCTTTTGGTATCCAACTGTGGTCAAAGGAAGAAGACAGGTCTTATTTATTTATATATAAAAATCTCAAAGGGGGAGAGGGGCAGAAAGGCTGAGGAAGATAGGTTAACAGATAGCCAGAGAGGAAAAAGAAAGACTTTCCTTCCCCCTCTAGTACTCAACTATATCCTGAAGGAGTAGGGGAAGGGAAAGGGAAACCTCACAGGTACATGAGGGGCTGAAAAGTGATAGCCATATAAACTCTTTAGATTGGTCTTTAAGTTACGGTGTGCTCTCATCTCCAGACCTTACAACACTAAAAAGAAATGTGAGGTCATATTAAAATATTCTCAATCTAGGACACAAGTGCTGACTCTGTAGATGGTGAGATAGATATGAGAAAGATATAAGGAATAGTATGGCAAAGAGCCTCCTCCTCCTAGAGGTAACTTTTCCCATCTAGACCACCTTGTTTACTTCATCCTATGAGAAGAGAAATCCACTGATAGCAGCTTAATGTGCTTCTACATCTTCACGCTGATACAAGAGTTTAATAAACTTTATCTGATGACCTTTGAGCGATATCCTCAGTCTGTTAGAGGAAAGGAGGGTGTGGCCCCAGTTGCATCATTTTTGGCCCTCTACCATGACATCCATCTGACCTTGCCAAGCTTCTTGGGAAGCCATCCTCACATGGGCCTTTGTTCCTCTAGCAATGTTGGCTTAGGTTCTCTTTCCAATGAGGGCAGGGCCTACAAGTTGAGTCCTTGTTTAAGGAGCCCCAGGATATAAAGAGATCCCTGGTTCCTGTAAGGCTGGTTATCAGGCTCCTGGCATTTCTTTGTCTTAATTCTTTCTTAAAGGAGTCACACTGCAGGGCCTGAAGCCAGATACTAGGAGCCATTGCTCAGTTAATAAATTTTCTTTAGGCTTCCCTGAATGGACAGGCCCAGACCTGCCACTACATGAAGTCCAGTACATCCAGATGTTCCACCTTCTCTCATCAACAGGAAGGCAGAATCAAATGATTCCTGGGAAGATCAATAACCTAACTCCATGTGTAGGTAATCAGGAACCTTAAGAGTCAAGTCCTAGTTTCATCCGTCTCTTCCTCTGAGGCAGAGCCAAGTCAAAGAAAGCAATTTAGGAGAAATTGGGTAAGCTGGCGGAGGAGGGAGGAGGGGGGCGGATGCAGGACACGGGGCAGAGGGGAGAGGGAGGAGCACTTCGGACTTGTCCTAGGACCAGTTATACCCAAAGTCTTTCTTGAGTAAATCAGAGCTGAAGAACCTCATTCCTCACAGGACCATCATTTTAAAGCGCAAAGGGGCCCTAGAAACCATTGAGTCTTATACCTTCATCTTATAACATGAAGAAACTGACGTTCAAGGCCACACGGCCTGTCCAAATGCACAGCTGGGTATACTGTGACAACTAGTCACCTCTGGAGCGCTTCTACTGGGTGGCCGGGACTTAACCAGGCCACAGCCATGAAAAATGGGTTCAGCAGATGAAGCCAGTGTTAGGTGGAAGAGAGGCCAGAAACAAGCATTTATTAGGCACCTACTATGAGCCAGGTCCTGGGAAGTGCTTTACAGCGTGATCTCCTGTGGTCCTTGTGACAGCCCTGGCCGCAGGTACAAAGTAAACGCTGCCTGCCTTTCACTCCCCATCTGACTGTGGGCAAATCCTCACCCCGCTCCAGGCCACACTCTACTCATGTGCAAAACGTGGGACTTGGACTAGACGACCTCTAAGGCCCCTGTCCAACGCCACATCTTGATTTATGTTTACTTATTTATATATCTAAATTTAGATTTAGGACTGAAAGCTTCTTGAGGACAGATAGCATGTTGTGCTGATCCCTTATTTATTTATGTATTTCCCCTGTCACTGCCTTCACCAAATCCCTACTTCAGTGGGTTTTTTTTTTCTGAAGCATGCAGACGATTCTTGGTTTTTGATGGTATTACTAGAGAACATGCTTTGGCAGGGCTGGCGTACTGGAAAGGATTTGAGTCTGGGCTAGTGGTAAAAGCTTTTCCTTTTTTTTGGAGAGGGAAGGCAGGGCAAATGGGGTTAAGTGATTTGCCCAAGGTCACACGGGTAGTAAGGGTGAAGTGTCTGAGGCCCGATCTGAACTCAGGTCCTCCTGCCTCCAGGGTCGGCGCTCTATTCCTGGCACCCCCTGGCTGCCCTAAAGGCTTTTTCTTGTAACCCACGTTTAGCCTAGCCAGTCTGGTGAAGCTCATCATTAGGCTGGCCATAGGTGATTCACAATTCACCCAGGGCAGTTTTCAAAGGCCACATCCTGAATAGCAGAGCAGGTACAGTTTGTGTTGGTAGAAAGGATATCCACACTGACGAGATCACAGATCACGGAAGCATTCTCTTATAGCCCAGCATATGAAGACCACTATACCAGGAATTTATCACTAAGCTAATTCTTTTTTTTCTTTCACAAGGAGAGATCTGACTCCTTTTTTCCTTTCTTTTTATTTTGCATCACTATCACTCCTTCCCTACTTCTCCTCCCCCCCAAAAAAGCCCTTTCTTGTAACAAATAAGTTTAGGCTATATCTGAAAAAATGTATGTCTCAGTCCATACCTCTAGGCTATAACCTCTCTGCTAAGAAGTATTAAGTATGCTTCTTCATCTTACAGTCTTTTTTTTTTGTGGCTTTTTTCCAGGGGGGAAGGCAGGGCAATTGGGGTTAAGTGACTTACCCAAGGTCACATAGCTAGTAAGTGTCTGAGGCTAGATTTGAACTCAGGTCCTCCTGACTCCAGGGCTGGTGTTCTATTCACTGCGCCACCTAACCGCCCCTCTTTCAGTCTTTCAAGGTCATGATTAGCCATTACATTGATCACAGTTGTTTCTCTGTATCCATCTTTTTCTTTTTTTGAGGTAAGTGGGATTAAGTGACTTGCCCAGGGTCACATAGCTAGTAAGTATCTGACTCTGGATTTGAACTCAGGTCCTCCTGACTACAGTGCTCTATCCACTGTACACCCCTTGAATTCATCTCTTTCAACATGTCTTATGGCAAAATAATATCCAGCCTATCTTTCTAGATGTGTTACATATTACTCCCCCTTAGACACTCTATGCTCTATACAAACTGGCCTACATATTCCCTGTATACAGTACTCTATCTCTGCACGGACTACACCCCCCATACCTGCAATGCCCCTGCTCTTCAAAGATCATCTCAAGTGTTGGCTTCAAAGAACCCTTCTTGATTCCAAGGGATCAGTAATGAAGCCTGCTAGCTACCTCCTCACAGAGGGGGGAATGGGTGCAAGCTGAAGGACTACACATACATTTTCAGACATAGCCAATAGGAAAATCTGTTTTGCGTGACTATGCCCATTTGTTACAAAGGCTTCTTCTCCTTTTTTTTTTTCAAAGCAAGGAGGGGAAGGGCTGTATAGGGAGAGGGGAGCTAAGGATAGGCTTGCCAAAAAGAAAAAAGAAAATGGGTCGCAAACATGTTTTTGAAACAAACAGAACATAAGAAATAGTGAACAAGCAAGACAGCTTTGAAATATGCATTGTAATTAATTATATACTTAAGAAAAAATCAAGTTGTACAAATAGAAATTTGCAGTGTGTGCACAATTTTCTTTCTGTTCTATTGTATATAAGGAAATGTTCATTTTAGATAATGTTTAAGCACGGAATTTTTTTAAAGGGGGGGGGGAGTAAAGAAGACATATAAAAACAACAAGAAAAAGTTGAACACTCTGAGCCCTCAAGAAGCTTACCTTCTTCTGGGGAATACAAGTTGCTCACAGATAAGTAATTCAAATGCATTGTCTCCTCCCCTCTTCTAAGGCCCACGATAAAGCTGAGCACTAAGGCTGGGATTCTCAAACACCTCACTGCCGTCTCCCACTAATTTCTTCTATTCTTTGCCCTTTAAGTCTCATTTACTGGGGTTCATCCATTTCTAATCTTTGCTCTTGCCATACTCTCCTCCATAAGCCAGAGACTTATAAGAGCAGGCACTGGGAATGGGAATGGAAAGCCGCAGCCTTTTGTCAATCTAACACTTGGGGGAATCAATGCTAAGAGATACTTGCTGCAAATATCTAGCTTTCAAGAAGCCAGAGAGGAAGGCAGTTACAATCCAAGTATTTATGATTCCTCTAACTACAATGACATAGCAACTTTAAACAGGACACAAAACTCCTTAAGCCCTGACACCCAGTTATGCACTATTCTAATAATACTCTCGCCCTCACCCCACAGAAAGGAAAAAAGTGTTTATCTCTTTGTGTTCTACAGATCAGAGAGGACCCAAATACCAAAAAGGGAGAAGATTCTGTGTCTTCATACCTCACATAGTAAGCCTCAGACCCTGATCTCTAATGATGTGATAGCACTTAGTTATAGTGTTAGCATTCTCAGAGATATAATATAGCTTAGTTCAGACTTGAAAAGTGCTGAATTATTGCAGATACATAAAAATTTTCAAAGTCCTGCCACATACAAAATATGGAAGTCTACTGTGTGCTGGCTCATGCTATATTCTTTCCTGGGACCTGTCCCAGTTCATTCAGAAATATAGCTGCTTCTAGGAGTAAGTTCATTCCTAAGAGCTTTCATCTAACCTTAGGCCCTACCATTATCAAGTGCTAGGAACAAGAAGATTAATTCTAAAAACCTAATGGCAATAGAGAAAAATAGGATTGTAGACTAAATTCCAAAGCTTCTGAATTCTCTGAATCCAGTCAGTCAGGAAAAAGGGAAACTGATTTGGGTCTAAGAAGATTGTAGACATGCAACTTGTTGAGCTGAACTCAGAGAAGGCATGTGGTCACTACCCTGGTCTCCACGAACAAGGAGGGCACAGAGTATGGCAACAAGGGAGTAAGTTTGCTACATAAATGTCAAGGCAGTAAAGAAGCACTGGAGGAGTGCTAAAACCAATGCAAGTGAGTTTCCAGACAATTTTTTAAATGAGAGAATGGCCATATAAAGCAGCCTAACAATGAGCTTAAACCTTCTTCTGACTGCTTCATATCCCTTTCTTCCAATCTCTAACTCCTGTTACATTCTGTGTGCTGTTTCATTTCCTTTTAGCAAATTTTGTTTTGGTTTGATATTTGCTTCTAGGCCTGTGGGAGGATTTACTATGCTTTGTTTCTCTTCTTGTTTCTAGGATACCTGAGCTAACTTCTACAGAAATAAATGGAATGGAAGCGAGAGGGAGGTTAGAATCATCAGATAGGGAAAAATAAAAGGGAGAGAAAGAAACAGTCTGTTCAGGTAGAGGGAGTTTGGTACCTTCTATACATCCCAATAGATCAGGAAAATGATGACTCAAAGGGCTAGAAATCAAATCCAGCTTAAAATATTACTAAAGACTTCCCATAGTGAGAGAGTATTTAGAAGGAACAGCTTTAAGCTTTAGGAAGACAATAAGCCAAAGTATAAACCAAGGACACTGCTCAGGGCTGACTCACATTAAACATTTTCAGGCAAATGTAGGGTTGCCACATTAGGGTACCCTGATGTTCCTTATACTCTTCATGGAAGGATAATGATGCCTGCAATTCTCCTGGGGTCCCAATGGCACACAAACATCCTTTCAAGGCATAAGGACTTGGGATAGTGTAAGCAAGAGAGGGCAGAGCAGGATTCCCCATACTCCAGGGACACAGAACTTATAAAAACAGCTTTTCCTGCCTGTCTTACACCTCAAGCAATAATAAAGATAGAAAAGAACCAGACTTCTCAAATAAAAAAAGTCACGAGCAGAATTCTCATGAGGTATCCCAGAGGGAAATCCTCCAATTCCAAAGGCCATCTGTCACTGTTTCTGAAGGATGAAGAGACTTACTTATCTCTTTCCTCAGAGACAGCTATACCAGCTCACAGAGATCTTTCCACAAGAGAAAGGAGAAAGACTAGCTCAGAGAAGATTGAGAAGTATACTTCAGTACTCTGCTACAAAATGAGTCCTCTTTAATTTGGGGCTTCTATCGCTCACAGTGTCTGGGTACCAATGTGGTTGTACTTCTACAAAGTCCCTGAGGATCTTGTGTTAAGGAAGAAGCACTAGTTCCACATACACATGTCCTCTGAAGAAGAGGAAAAAGGGAGTGAGATGGGGAAAAATAGGCACTGCCCATTTTTCGTTTCTTCTGGGTATAATGTTAAGGGGATTTAAGATCTTCCCCTGGAACCCACCTAAGGCAGTGGTTCTCAACCTTCCTAATGCCTCAACCCTTTAATACTCATATGTGGGCATATCTGCATGTGGCTGGACCCGCCTTGAGACAGATAGAGAAATGGTGTCTTGGTTCCTAAGACCATCAGAAATCTGTGCACTAAGAACTGCTGCACTAAGGGAAGCTTGCTTAGAGGAGGTTTGTTTGCCTAATTTCTAATTAGGCTCTGAGTCACAAGGGTTGTGATGCCTTCTGGCTCTGAGAAGTGTATATACACTCTGAGTTGGTATTTTGCTTTGGGGGCTCGCTTATGAGAAGGATCTTATGATTCCCTGATGGAATGGTCGTATGTTCAGAGCTCCCCAATCTCTTAGATGTAAAAGCTCTCTCGATCCAAGGATGTATGTAAAGTATATAACAATATTGCTTTGATTCAGGCAGCCAAAGTCCTGTCTGTTGCTTTTTATTTCTTTGCTTGTATTTTCTCTGAAGTTCAGGGTGCTGACTTTTCCCCTGAACTAGTGAATATAATTTAAAAAGATTGCTGACCCATTGAACAGCTCTCCTTCCTAATAAAGCAGACCTAATACCCTGTGCTAGCAGCCATCCTAGGTATGCCAGTGTGGTTGCTGCTACACCCTGCCACTGACATCTCTCAAAGTGTCAAGGATTTGGTTCTAGAAGTTTGTATATTGTTGCACGTGAAAAAGACAACACCTATTCCTTTCCCCACCTCTGCCCTTCTACTCTACCTTTACCTCTACCTGCCCTTATATCAATTTTGTAAAAATGTCACACAAAGGTCTTAAATTGAATATACCTCTCCTACTACTTGGCAACTCCTACCCCACTCCCCCCCCCACAAAAACCAAGAAACCTGTGCCTACTCTCTGGCTTTTAGTTCCATAACTGGAAATTCCCTTGCTACTGGATCCCCTTCCCAGAGACTTACCCAGCTGGGTATGCAACCAGACCTGACCGAGGGTCACAAGCCAGTCCTCTGCCTCCAGACACTGTTATTCCCAGCACCTTCTCCAAGGTTACCTGATCAAGGAAATATAATAAGGAAGAGCTATGTTAACTGACCAAGAACAGAACCATGAAGCTTGAGAGCTGTGTGTTAGAAATGAACTTGGCCATACTCTGCAGGGCTAGTTGATTTCAAAACTAGCCAACAACCATGACTGGTCTCTTCTGGAAGGGAGGGGGGGAGGTCTACAAATCCAGCGGACTCTCTGGTTTTCTGTAGAAAAAAAGCCTGATCAGAACTTCTGTCGAGTTTCTGGATCACACAGGAACGAACTTTTAAGCAGTGCTTACCTTTAAGTCTGCCAACTTCCCCAGGAAAGAGTATACAAGTGAAGATTTAATTCACAACTCAGAATTGTGGAAGGACAAGGGGGTAGCCTGACCCAGGGTTAGTTTCTACAGGACAAAATGACAAATTGGATCCCTATCTCTGCCCTAAGCCTCTCTCTCAGTGTCTCAGTCTCCACACCTACGACCTAAGGAAAAGAATGCCCAAGAACTAGAAGGCTATCTGGATTTGGTAAACTATAACAACCATTATCTCTTGGCTCCATCATTCCCTTATTAAGAGGGGTCCAAACTCCACAAGTCTATCAGTACAGGACACAGGAAAAGCCCAGGAGGTAGAAACAGACCCTACCTAATAGTGGGTTTTGTTACACACTAGTGCTCTGTTGCACTAATTATTATTATTAAGCTAATACATTCTTGTTCCTCTCAAGAAGGTGGCAGGGAAAAAATGTCAAATGCTTTAATTAAGATCCCAAGAAAGAGAGGTGAAATAGAGCACTCGTCATTACTCACCTTGTTTTCCCAAAATCATCAGGCCATCTCTCAAATAAGCAGTAGCAATCAGTTAGGGTCAGGCTCTTATCTTTCTGCCTCACATTTCTCTTGCTGACGTCTCCACCCCACAAGATGCCCCTGCCCACCTTGTCTCACTCTGGCTCTGTCTAGATCTCCATCTGTGGCTTTACTCAGTAATGCTCTCTGTCTCACTCACACTCACAGAGATGTGACAGAGAGGAGTGTTCAGCTGCTTGGCATCTTTCTCCAAGGTGTGGAATTTTTGAATGGCAGTGAGGAAAGAATAGGACGCATCATACTATAAAAACCCCTAAATCAAGGATGTAGGTCTGAACCACAAAGGGAAGAGAGAGCTGTGCCTAACGGCTATAGGGTTTATTCCCAAACCCCAGAGAATCTCAGAGGTCATCGTGGCATCCAGGATGTTTTCCCCCCATGATTTTCCCTGATCTAGAAATTCAAATAGTACTGATTTGAATCTCAAAATAGAGATAATGTATATTGGGAACATACTCTCTGTACTAACCATATAATACCAGAATAAATCCCCTAGAACTGTTTCAGTCCAAAATCACATAGTAAAGAGGTCCTTGGAGGAGCTTTTGAGTTTCCACAGACCGTAAGCCAGAATACTAGCCAATTTATGTCTTTTGGCAATAAGTGCTTTAAGTAGGGGACTCTAATACCCATCTGGCAGGTACTGAGAGACACTTCAGGATTTAGGTAGGGGACTTCAATGCCAATCTGGCAGGTTTGGAGACACTAGTCATTATATAGCCTAAATAAGGAACTGACATCCATTAGTGGGATAAACTGACCTTGGCTTTTTCCAAACCATTCTTGGTAGTTCTCACCCCACCCCACCCCACCCCCACCAAGCCCTATTTCAAACCCTGGTTACTTCTCATTCTGCCCCTCTCTCAAATAAGGTATTGTTCAGAGAGCTCAAAATACATTGGTAAATCAATGAGGAAATTCATCTAATGCTGTGGTTTTATTCCTCTAATCTAAAGGTTAGAAAGCTACAAGACCTGTGTTTTGTAAGCCTGCAAGTTAAGGATGGTTTTTACATTTTAAAATGCAGTAAAACTTTATTTATAAATGTAAAAACCATTCTTAGCTTGCTGGGCAGGGTTGGTTTGGCCCACAGGCTGTGGTTGGCCTACCTGACCCCTGCCTAACCTCCCCACTCTGGAAGAATGCCAAGCTCTTCCTTTAGGCACTAAGCCCAGAACAAGCCCACAGAAAGCCACCCTTGAGATTTCCTACTACACCAGCCTTCTGTTATAGGCAAGAGATACAATTAGGCCCCAATCAGTGCAATAATGAATTCCCCCGAAGTGGTCACATGTATTCAATTAAAATTTGAAGTTAGAATTACATAAAATATAAGTTTCATATTTCCAGTGGAAATATGTAGTGTAAATTTGAATAATGATAATAATTGAAAATAACCATTTCTGGGGATTACCAGAACAAACTGGGACCTATTGTTTTGACCAGGAGTGGGGAATTTGTGGCCTCGAGATCACATGTGGCCTTCTAGGTGCTTGGGTGTGGCCTTTTGACCAAGTCCAAGTTTTACAGAACAATTCCTTTTTTTAAGGGGAACTGTTCTGTGAAGTTTGCATTCAGTCTATGGGCCACACTTGAGGACCTAGAGGGCCACGTGTGGCCTTGAGGTTCTCCACCCCCCAGTTTTGACTATATCTCTTGAATTCAATCTAAATTAGTCCATCCCAGGCAGTTGGCACAGTAGATGGAGTGCTGGGCCTGCAGTCAGGAAGACTCATCTTCACGAGTTTAAATCTGGCCCCACACACTTACTATCTATGTGATCCTCAGGTCACTTAACCCTTTCTGCCTCAGTTTCCTCATCCGTAAAATGAGATGGAGAAGGAAATGACAAATCACTCTAGTATCTTTGCCAAGGAAACCCCCAGTGGGGTCATGAAGACTTGAACACAACTGAACAATAACAAGGCTCTTTAGCTGCAACCCTACAGAGACAGGTTAGGTTTTTTATGAGACTGGATTAAGGAAAGGCATAGTGTTCGTTCTGAGGCCTCCTACCCTCTGACAAGTTTTTTTGGTGGGCCTAGGGATGCATCTCAATATGGAAATAATTTTATAACCATTTTGGATTTCTTGGCTAGTGCTCCAATTCCAAACTTCTTCAAGGTCTGTGAAAAGAAAGAGGACCCTGGGATTATTCAGGTCTAAAGAACACTACAACCTCTTCCAAAAAGCAAAAGGGAGTGGCAGACTCTAATCTTTGAATGCCCAACAGACTTAGTCATTTTCCTTCCCATAGCTTGGGGATAGTGGACCATACTTCTGGCTGGGAAAGCCCTGGTAGGCAGAAGCCTGGTTCATTTTCAAAGGGTTTGTATAGTTTGTTTTTTTGTTTCTCTGGATTTCTGGCTGGCCTTTATGAGGGGAAAGGAAAGCAGAGTTATTTCCCTTGGCGGTATGGAGGGGGGAGGGCAGGGAAACCAAATTCAGAAGCATCAGCTGCTTTTTATTTTATGTTCTTAACTCAAACCAGCTTCCTGTTTGCAGGGAGGTTTGGGTCGGACTCCTCTTTCAGAGCAGCTGATGTCCTGGGACTCCCGCTCAATCTCAACCACTTGAGCCAAAGGCTCTAAGGGGCCTCAAGGCCCAGGCTTCAGTAGTCCCTCTCTCCACCCACTGTGGCAGTCCACTGGAAGCTGATAGTTTATCTACAAGAAGGTCTTGAGTCCAGATGGAACCACAGCTTCTCCCAAGCACAGTACCAACATTTTCCCACTCCCATTCTTCCTATCAAGGCACTCCAGGAGAGCATCAAGGCAAGCAAAGAAAGCTAAGTGAAAAAACTCTTCAGCCAGAAACCAATAGAGAAAGACCTGAAAGTCCCTTTGCTTTCCATAGCTCACAAGCAGCTGGACAGTACACTTCCTTTGTGACAGGACTTAGAAGGGTCCTAACCTCAGAAAGGCGGCAAGCATTGTGCCCCATTCCCATCCCCCAACTTTTTTTTTCTGCTCTGTAAGATTCCATATGAGTGGAAAACAGAGACCTGGGTCACCACAGTTGGATGAAATGGGGTTTTTAGGGCACAACTTTGAGCCAAGAGGCTCAGGTTCTCAGAGAAATAAGTCTTCCCTACCAATGTCCACACCAGCTGCCCAGTGCCTACCCAGATTCTGCCCATTATTGTGCTAAGCACCACACAGAGACCCCAACTAACTGGGAGCAGAAAGGCAGTGCTTTAATCATTCTATCCTTCCCTGACTTCTGATTCTTCAAGCCACTCCATTAGAAATCACTCGGCCAGCAATGGCGGGGTACAGAACAATTAGTAAATTTATGACTTGTACTTTTCTGTTTAATTAAGTACACATGAAGTAACAGAAACACAAGATCACTCCAATAATACTGCAAGGAATGCTGCTCCGAATACAAGAAGGAGCCTGCTTACGAGCCTATGCCAGCAGTTGCCGTTGAACGCCTGCCCCCTTTCTTACTGTCAATCCTTCCCCAATCCAACCCTGTATCAGTGCCATCACCTAAGTTCCCCAGCTCCCGGGCTGCTGAGCCCTGGTGGAATAAGTCATCAGACTATCTCAATGAAGGGGTCCACCAATGAGTTAACGTTCAGTAGTTTCAGCTGGGCCTTTACCAAAGCACCGAAATCCTTTTGAAATCCTTTTGTTTACTTTTCACTGACTGACTATCCCAACTACTCCAAGGGAAGCCACTATGGCCTCTCCCCTTCCTTTCAGCAGAATAGCTGTGCCACAAACTTCACTGAAAAGCTGAGGCTCTGGGTCATAAGTTCCTGTTCCTCGACACCATTCCATTCCCTCCTTCTCTGCTCCACTCTAGGATGAAGAGTTGCTTGGTCTTCCTTGCCAGTACTACTTCCTAGATTTGTGTCTGATTCCATGCTGTCTCCTGCAGCTTTCATCTTTATGTTCTACTCTTCTCACTTAATCCTTAACCAGGGGTGGGGAATCTGCATCCTCCAGGTCACATGTGGCTTAGGATGCCAGTTCCCCATCCCTGAACCCCTCTTACCCACTGGTTCCTTCATTGCTACCTTCAAAACATCACAAGATTTCCACTACCTTCCTTTACTTGATCCTAGCATTCCCTCAAATTATCATTCTACATTTCTCTTTGATTTCACATCCAAAATCCTAGAAAGATCTGTCTATACTGTGATAGTTGCCTCCACTTTGCCACAGTACAAGCTTAATTAAGCATTTACTACATGCCAGACACTGTGCTAAGTGCTGGTTCTTGCTTTCTAGTTCAACCCCTTGAAATCTGGATTCTGTCTTCTCCACCTCCCCAACCCATGCCACTGAAACTACTCTCTTCAAAGTCACCAATGGCCTCTTCTCAGTCCTCAGTCCTTAACCTCTCAGCAGCACCTGACACTACTGACCACCCCAAGATATTCTCTGCTCTCTTGGTTTTCATTACACTGATCAGGTTGGCTTCCTAGCTGTTAGACCAAGTCTTTGCCCTCTTCTGTCTCATCAGAATCACCTTGCAAGTCATGCCCCTTTCCTGTGGGTATTCACCAGGGGCTCTGTCCTAAGCCCTCAGGATGATAGGCCATCCTCTCAGGATATAAATAGTTCCCATCTATTCAACTATCATCTTTATGCAGATGACTCCAAACCTAATACACCCAGTTTTCATCTTTCTCTTGATCCCCAATTTTGAAGCTCCAACCATCTGCTGGTGCATCATAAGCACCCCCAACTCCACATGTCCAACTCAGAACTCAATCAAGCCTTCTCCCTGAAGACACATGTCCTCCTAACTTACCCATTTCTATCAAGGGAGGGGGGGTAAAGGAGGGAACAGGCATTTACTGGTCACTCTGCTAAGGCTTTACAAATTCAATCCTCAAAACAACCATTGGAGGTGGGTACAGGAAATTGAGACTGTGAGAGGTTAAGCAACCTGCCAAGGGTCACACAGCTAGTAAGTGTTTGGGCCTGATTTCAACTCAGGTCTTCCTGGCTCTAATCTACTAAGCCACCAGCTGCCCAGAGCACCAACATTCCTCCACTCACCCAGGTTCTCAATCATCCTTGACTCTCCACTCTCCATTAGTTTCCCAGTCTTGTCATTTCATCTCTTCAATATCTCTCTTCTCCACTCCCACCACAACCACGCTAGTCCACACCCCCTCATCACTACTTTCCTGAACTACTACGATAGCACTCTGTGGTCTCTCTGCATCCACTCTTTCCAATCTACCCTCCATATACCTGTGTCCTGGTCCATGTGGCACCAGTCCATGTCTCATCCGTGGGGCTCCACATTGCCTTTAGGATAAAATATAGACTCCTCTGCTTAAAATTTAAAGCCTTCCACAATCTGGTTCTGGTCTACTCATTCTAAGCTTACTCTTTCATGCAATCTATGATTCATGACCTACTTACTGTTGCCCATAAATGAATGAATGAATAAATAAAAAGCATTAATTAAGTGCCTACTAAGTGCCAGCACGAGGCTAAGTGCAGAAGAAACAAATGCAAAAGCAAAGACTGGCTTTGTTCTCAAAGAGTTTTTATTCTAATGGGGAAGAAAATTGGCCAGGGAAGGGAGTTTGGTAAGTGGAACAACAGGGCGATGCACTGACACTCCCATTCTAGAGACAATGGTGCCGTTCATTTGATAATTACAGTTCTCAAATGTAGAGGTGTTAAAGGAGTGGAAGGGGTGAGAGAATACTTTTCTATTTGGCCAAAGTTAAGATGAGGACTCACCGTCCTAGGGAACACAGAGCCTAGCAATTGCTTAGGTCATCTCAGTCATGATGTCCAGCATGGAAGATGGGGCACAAGGGGCAGGACAGAAAAGACCCAGAGCAAATACAATGATTTCTGTACAACTCTGCACTTTTGCTAAGAGTGTAGCCCAATGCCTAGAGTATACGTTCCATTCACCTCACAGAAATGCTAGCTTCCCTCAAAGATCACAGGACCTATCCTGAATGGCTCCAGGACCTCATGCCCACCCTCCAATATCTGTATCTACTTTGTATATATTCCACACTTACTTTTCTGTGTACATTATCCTCCCTCCTCTCCTCACCCCCAATGGAATGTAAGCTCCTCAGGAACCAGGCTTGTTTCATCTCTGTCTTTGTAGGCAAGTACCTACCGCAGTGTCTAGTACATAATAGGTATTTAATAAATAATTATTGAATTAATTTATTAAAAGAATAGTTTTGGGGGTGAGGAGAACTGAAACCAGGGAAGGGCATAAGTGGAAATATACGAAGAAACCTAATCTAAGTCAGGGCCTAAAAGCTGGTGTCTGAATGAAATTTCAGGTACAAATACTCTTTTATCATAGTCCCTGAAATGCAGCTCCCACCAAGAGAAATCAGCCTGAGGAGCAAATGCAATTAATAGCATCGAAGGCCATGGAGAACAGGTGCTGCAGGCAGCCAAGTGTTATGCTGCGTTGTTTTCTTTTTAAATTCTAGCAACAGTCTTCATAGCAGAGGCAGAGACTCAAAACTGAGAAAAGAGCCACTTTACGCTCGATAATGATCTCCCTCTATCCAGGGCCGAGCTCAACATTATGGAGAACAACAAAGCTTGTGCAGCCCGTGCTTTCGTAGGTGCACTGCACTGAGGTGGGGGAAAGTCTATACTCACACCGAAACGGGTGTCATCTTTCCTTCTGCAGTGTAGCTGCCAGACAGAAGAATTACTACAAGCATAAGACGGCGATGCCAACATGCCTCACACAATATAAACTGGCCCATATTCTCTACAGGTCCTAGCACAGTGTCATTAAGAGGGGCAAGGGAGAAAAATCCTCCCATCTCCTAATGATACAACAAAAATTTTCAAAATAATCCAAACTTCCAAATGTACAGAGAAAGAATAATGTGAAATTGAAATATGCATTAAAAATATAAAGACTATACCGGCCCTAGCTGAAATGGAATGCGGGGGGAAACAGGCAGCTGGAGGTAAAAAGAAGGGACATTTATTCAATATTTACTGAACACCTACCTAATAGGTACGAGGCACTGTAATACAGAGGTAAAAAGATGAATCTGAAACATGGCATCTGCCCTCAAGGAACTTACCATGGAGTAGGAGAGATACTACGGCACGTAAATAACTACAATCAAAGTAACATGTAATGGGAGCCCCAGCTGCTGGGTACAGGAGCCCAGAGGCAGGAAGGAAGGTCTCAGGCATGCCCAGGATTCTTAGTAGCACCTTCTGTGACAGAAAAACCTAGAAACAAAGCGGGAAACCAACCCCCTACTGGGGAATGTCTACATAAATCCTGGTATATGAATCTAATGGAATATTACTGCACCATAATAAAGAACAAATACAAAAAATCCAGAGGAACATGATTAGACTTGGATACATCACATACAGACTGAAGAAAGCAGAGCTAGAAAAATACATGCAATGACTACAATAATGTCAATAAAAATAACACTAAGAGACAGCTGAACCAAAATGAAAGGAAATAAACATTACTGGTTCCAAAGAACAGCTGATGAAATATATCTTCTCTCCTTTCAGTAGAAAGGTTAGGGACTACACAACCAACAACTGTTACATATGCTGTGAATGTGTTAAGTGTGTGTGGGGAGGGGGAGAGAGAGAGGGCAGGAGAGAGGGAGGGAGAAACAGAGAGAGAAAGAGACAGAGAAAGAGAAAGAGACAGAGAGAGACAGAGAGACAGAGAGAGAGACAGAGAGAGAGACAGAGAGAGGAAGAGAAAGACAGAGAGAGAAAGAGAGACAGAGAAAGAGAAAGAGAGACAGAGAGAGGAAGAGAAAGAGAGAGACAGAGAGACAGAGAAAGAGAGAAAGAGAGACAGAGACAGAGAGAAAGAGAAAGAGAGAAAGAGAGAGAGAAAGAGAGAGACAGAGACAGAGAAAGACAGAGACAGAAAGAGAGGGGGAGAGAGAGAGAAGAGAGAGAGGGCGGGAGAGAGGGAGGGAGAAACAGAAAGAGAGAGAGAAGGTGGGAGAGGAGGGAGGAACAGAGAGACACAGAGACAGAGAAAGAGACAGAGAGAGAGACAGAGACAGAGAGACAGAGTGTGTGTGTGTGTGTGTGTGTGTGTGTGTGTGTAAGAGAGTGTGTGTGAGAGACAGCGTTGTAAGAGTGTGTGTGAGAGCGAGAGACAGCATATGTGAGAAACAGAGTATGTGTGTGAGAGTGTGTGAGAGAGACAGAGTGTGTGAGTGTGTGAGTACGTGTGTGACAATGTGTGTGAGAGAGACAAAGAGAGTGTGTGTGTAAGACAGTGTGTATGTGTATAAGAGACAGTGTGTGTGTGAGAGAAGAGACAGAGTGTGTACGTGTGTGTGACAGAGAATGTGTATGTGAGAGTGTGTGTGTGACAGAAAGCGTGTGTATGTGAGAGAGACAAAGAGAACGAGTGTGTGTGAGATTGAGTGTGTGCGTGAGACAGTGTGTGTTTGAGACAGAGGAAGAGTTTGTGTGTATGTGTGTGAGACAGAGAAAGTGTGTGTGTGTGTGTGTGTGTGTGTGTGTGTGTGTGTGTGTTTTGCTTTGAAATAATGGAGGATTTTGCTGGAAAGGCTTGATATTGAGAAATATCTGTGATATAAAAAAAAATTATCAACAAATTTTTTTAAGGAAATGTCTAAAGTGCCCTAGGGGTTCTATGAAGTGAAGACTCTCACATCTGATGAGGGAAGGCTTGAAGAAAAAAAAAAAAGATTTGGGGTCAAGCCTTTAAGGATGGTTAAGACTGACAGGTAAATGAAGCAGGAGGAGATTCCAAGATGAAGAAGTGATATGAAGCAAAGGCAAAAAGGTAAGAAAGTACAGCGTATGTGCAGGAAACAGAGAACATTTACGGCACAGAGAGCAATGGCATCTGGCTGAGGCAAAGGGAGATAATGCCCCATCAGACTGAAGCCAAAATGGGGCTAAGCGTGGAGGGCCTCCAATTCCAGGCGGAGGGGTTTGAATTTCACCTTGTAGGCAAAGGAGAACCAGCAGGTTTTTCAGCAGCAAAGTGACATGGGCAGACCTGTGTTTTAAGAAAATTAATCTGGGGAGAAACAACATGATGTAGTGGACAGGAGAGTGATTTTGTATCAGGCAAATAAGGTTCCAGTCTCCATCTGAAATTCTAGCTGTGTGACCATGGTCAAGTCACTTAATCTTTCAGTGTCCCAGATGGTGAAAGGAGTTTCCTCCACCAATGAAATCACAAGTATAGACGAAACAAAAACAAAATAGGTGAAGTGGGAAAAGACTAGAGCCAAAGAGATAAGTTTAGTTAGTGGTTACTGCAGCAGGCCAATGAGGAGATGATGAGGGTCACAGAAGACAGAATGGAAGACAAAGAAGGGACAAGATGTAAGAGACGCGGAGGTACAATGGAAAGAACCTGGAACCTTACCAGACAGAGGAAGGGTAGGGAATTAGGTTTTAGCCCAGATAACAGAAGAATGATAGCGCTGGGAATATGTTTTTTTGGGGAAGATGCTGCGTCCGAGGTATTGCTGCATCAAGATCAATATATCAGCATGCAGTTGAAATTGTGGAATTGGAGTTTATAAGGGAAGTCAGAGCTACAGATAGAAATTTGAATCAGCTACACTAAGGTGACTGTTGAAATCAAGATTAGCTCAACTAGCTAGGAAAAAGAGGGTGAAGAGAGAAAAGGGGGGACAAGGATAAGACCTGGGTAAACTACATTTAGGGGATAAGAAGAACAAAAGGAGTCATTACAAGAAACAAAATACTCAAAATAAGGATGATAACCAGAGTAGCTAATGTCACAAAAAAGAAAAGAGGAAAAGGTGAGGATAGGTGCTCTACAGTGCCAAACACTGCAGAGATGTCAAGGAAGCCAAAAGTGCAAATAAAGATCTTCAGAGTTCAAGCGAATCAGCAATGCCAAATAAAATTGGTCCTATGATTCTAGGAGATCCCAAGACCTGAGCATTTCCACAGATTCCTAAACATGAGCCAAAAAAAAAAATTCTCAGCAATGATTTTCTGGTCCCCTAATCCCTCAGTCATTCCAAGAGTCAAGGGAATGTAAAGAGGATACACTAAAGTCTTGTGTGAAAACCAAACTGCTTCCCTCACACTGGGTAAAGGGTCACCAGAAGAAAACTGTAATATTAGGTAAGCAGCAACTCCCCTAACACTTAGTGAAGAGTCAAAACCCACAAAAGGTCAGGGTCGCCTAAGACTGGATGACCTCTGGAGTTCATATACATCAGCAGGAACAAGGAAATCCCAGCATCTGATGGGAGCTCTTCTTGCAATGGCTGCAATGAGAATACCAGCTTCCCCTTCCCTCCTTCCTCCACTTCTCAGCCCCCCCAAAACCAAGTTATAAATACCTGAGATATAAATCATCACCAGTCAAACCATGGGTTGGCTATTTCTGTACACAAACATGTCTGAGACCTGCCCAAGGCAGAACTCACTTTTCCTTTCCCTCCCTTCCCTCAGGTTAAGAATAACTAGGCCTTTCTTTGCACACAGTACTCTAATTTCCTCACACAGATCAGGGGTTGTCAGAGGTTCCTACATTAGACTTTGTCCTACACTCACTGACTCCTGTCCTTTAGAGAGACACATACAAGTTGCTAAGATAATAAGCCCTAATTTCTAGGGTCAAAGGCAATGAAGGTGGATCAGATATGCATTGACACATCAAAACGGACCTTGTCTCCTCACTCTACAAACAGCCTGGCTTCACTGATTGATAGTTTTTCTGTCTTTATAGCACTCTATAGAACTTTATAGAACTCTGATACAAATAATTCCAAACAAAAAAAAATTCAGGTTCCCCATTCTATAGTCCAATATCTGGAACTTAGTCAGTCTCCTCTGCCAGGAAGATTAGAGTGTCCTCAGCTTCTTCAAAAGACAAACTCAGCGAGGGCCTTGACCAATGGTTTCCAAACTTTTGATCATACCTCTATAAATAAAAGCTTCTGCTGGTAGGTGGCACAGCAGACACAGCAGTGGACCTAGAGTCAGGAAGACCCAAGTTCAAGTCCAGTTTCAGACGCTAACTAGCTGAGGGGCCCTGGTGAATACCTTAAGCACTGTCTGCCTCAGGTTCCTCATTCACCTCTCACGGTTACTGTGAGGATAAAATGAAATCTTTGTAAACCTTAAAAAAACATATAAATGTTAGCTTCTATCATATATTTACTTACTTATAAACAACATATACATGCTACTATGATATTTATATTATAAAACAAAAACATGAATTAATAAAGAATGAGATAAAGATGAAATAACATTTGACTGAAAGTCAAAGTTCAGGTCTCTGAATTTAAGAAGATTTATTTTGGCAGCTGTGTGGACATGGATTGGTGAGACCTGAGTCTGAAAGTCAAATTAAGACAAATGTCCAGGAGAGGTTATGAGGACCTGAACTAGGGTGGAAGCTGTATAAATGGAGAGAAAAGGACAGTGATGTAAGAATCAGTGCAAAGGAGGGGTACAAGATCACATCAACGCCATGAACTTGGTGAGTAGAAAGATGACCAAGTTCCCAACTAATAAGGAAGTTTGGAAGAGGGATGGGTTTGTAGGGGAAAGATAATATGAGATCTGTGATGCAGAATGCAATCCAATCACTGGATTCCGGATTTAAAGGTAGAAGGGATCTTAGAAGCCATTGAGTTCAACTCTCCCGGACGTTTAAAGAAGTTAAGTGGCTTGCCTGGGTCAATATAGCTAGTAAATGTCAGAGGCAGAATTTGAACTCAAATCTTCCTAACTTCAAATGCTGCCCTCTATCCACAAAGCCAGAGGTGTCAAACTCATGCAAAAGTCTGTAGCTGAGCCAAATTAAAATATAATTGGGAAATTATGGAACATAGATAACATTATTTTGTGATTTTCTAAGTCAATATGTGGTCAGCAAGGATGTGCTTCTATTTGAATTCGATACCACTGCACTAAGGCAGCTAGTTGTCTGCTCACCATTCAACTCACTCTATCCCACTTAAAACAAAAAGGGGTGCGGGTGTTGAGTTTGGAGCTTCAGGGGTGCTCAAGACTCCAAAATACCAACACGCCAGATCCTGCCGAACGAATTCAACTCAAGCCTTCTCTCAGTCAAAGAAAAACAAAGTTTATTAAAGATTTGCCATAACGGGTAGACTCTTAAGAGCCTAAGTATTTGTGATGCTTGTCAATACAAGTGGGGCCAGAACAATCTGACACAGACTGAATCTGACCCTGTCATGAAGATGGATCTTATATACAGAAAGACTGTGGGTGGGATTTAGGGGTGGTATAGAGGAAGGGTTTGGGAAGGGTCTTGAGGAGGAGTCTAAGAAGGATCTTGATGGGACTGAGGTCAAACTCCAGGAAGGGGATTAAGGGTGGGAAATAGTGGAAGGTTACCTGGAGATGACAGCCAACGGAGGGCTAGGCTAGGTTAAAGAGTAACAGAGATTTGGGCCCAGTGATAATGAAAGGTTTATGGCTTCAGGCAAATGCCTCATCAAATGGGAAGAGTCAAGGGGGTTCCCTGAGCCTAAACCCCATGGGGGGGAGGGGGTGTCTCACTAAGTGGCCTCTTGCCTCCAACACCGAGTTGGTCAATGGACTCCTAATACAGCCCTGAGGTGATCTGGGGTATTTGTACCACCCTCGGGACAAGGCCAACAGCAGCTGGGCAGCTGCTAGTTCAGGTGCCCAAGTTAGGTTATCATTGCTCTGAGGGGCCCACAACAGGGCAGAAAGAGAAAGAGGTTAGAGGCTTGCAAACCACTGGAAGGGGAACACTAGGGGAATACGGCTGTGTTGGAGATGAGCCCCAGACTAGGCTATCGAAGGCACAGTGGCATGTGATTCATATTCCCACTTTCCCACGGCCTGATCATATACCCTCTTTAGGGTAGTACAAGCCACCATTCTAATGAAAAAATGATCTAGACAATAAGTCCCCAGGGATAAGGGGAAAAAAAGAGTTCCTTTCATTTTATACCAATTCTAAGAAGTCAAATTGGAATTCTACCTAATTTGAGGAAGAGAACACAATAACAAGTGCTCACTCAAGAGTACCCATGCCCACAAAGGAAGTACAAGGGTACTTGTATTAAGGACATACTTCCTATGCAACCTCAACAGTATGAAGCAGGAGAGCTCAAGTGCCCTAATGCCACTCATCTGTGTCTGGTTCCTGAAAGAACAGCTAGGAAGCGACCAATTGGGCAGCCAGGGTGGCCTTAAGAGCCGTGGCAGAAGGAGGAGACACAGGACAGGAATAATATGGTCCTAAAAGATGTCATTCAGGAATAAGCACTCTTATTGAGCAGCTAAAGCAGGACTAAGGGAGTAGGTAAGTCCTTCTTCTCCCCACTAAAAAGAGGGTGAGATTTCAAGGCAAGGAAGAGTAGAGAAGGCCTATGTTCTTCAATGCCCACAGGGAACCCCACGTGGTTAGAGCTCACCCACACTCTGCCTGTACTGGAGCTTACCAGACTAACTTGGACTGCTGACAGCAGTTTCCATGGCAATGAATATTATACTGTCACAAGCTGGAGAATTTGATTTTGTATACAAATGGAGGAGAGAGGGAAGTAGGAGTCTCAGCAGCAAGAGCAAAAGAAAGAGGGACTAGCTAAAAGACTAAGTTGTAGGATATTTGAATACCAGCATCCATCTGGAACAGAAATGAGAGAAATAAGAAAACGGGCTACCAAGAAGCAACAAGAATCTCCTCTATCTGCCCACGAACCGGGAACCTAAGAACTCCAAGAAGAGACAGCAGTCCTGGCACTATTCTTATAACTGATTCCTTTTCTATAGCCATCAAGAAGGAGAAGACAGAAGATTTCTAGATATCTCTCAGGAACTCCAAAGCTTATTTTGTTTTGGGGGCTTCAAACCATTTTCCCCCTACAGTACTTCCCCCTTCTCCAAGCAAACAGTGTTCAAGACCTCTCTGCTTGTCTCCTTAATAAAATTAGCTTTTTTTTAAAAGAGGGGGGAAGACAAGGCAATTGGGGTTAAGTGACTTGCCCAAGGTCATACAGCTAGTTAAATGTCAGTGTTTGAGGCCATATTTGAACTCAGGTCCTCCTGAGTCCAGGGCCAGTGCTCCATTCACTGCACCACCTGGCTGCCCCATAAAATTTGCCTTTATGAAGGGATCTGATCAACTTACTCAATGGTACTGACATTTTAACTCCATGACACTTTTAAGTTTTAAAAGCATAATTTCAGTAAGGCAGTGGACCAAGTGTTTTTGGAAATAGGAAAGAACTCTTCTTAATGTCCATTAAATCACACCACATAGACCCAAATCCACCTATTTATAAAGCTGGTCTTAGAATGAAGGATTGGGCAATCCCATATTATTTTCTTCAAAATGCCAAAGAGTTCTCAAAAAAAACCCCAAAACTTAAACTATTATTAAGCATATGAAAGAGCACTCCAAATCATCAATTATAACAAAAATTCAAATCAAGACATATTTAAGGTTTCACCTCACACCCTCACAGGGGACAAAAATCAATGTTGGAGAAGACAGGCACATGAGTCTTTGACAGCAGAGCTGTGAAGTGGTCCAGCTATTCCAGAAAACAATTTGAAATTAAATTTAAAAACTGACTAAAAATGTCATTGCTCCAGAGATCATAAGGCCTATATTCCAAGTAAGAGAAAGAAAGGAAGAGAGGTTATAGTCACAGCAGCACTTTTCTGTGGTAGCAAGGAACTAGAAACAAAATAGATGCCCCTCAATTGGGAAACAGCCGAACAAATTACTGTAGCTAAACAAACCATACGCCAATGTAATGCCACTGTGAACTGATGTGAAACTCAGAGAAGCATGTCAGAACTCAGAGGTACTTAGACCGATGAAGCAAGCAGAACTAGGAAAACGATATATACAATGACAACAATCTAAAAAGGGAAGACAAAAACCAAATGAGCCATGAAGGCTACGGAATTATAACGACCAAGATTGGCCCGGGGAAGTTAAGGAAATGCACTCACTTCCCTTCTTAACAGAGGTGGAGAACCACAGATTCGTGAGTTAGCTCATCTACTGCGAGACCTGAATGTGCTGATTTTGTTGAAACTGTTTGTTTTCCCTACTTCCTCATCTTCTATGTGGGCTTTCATGTTTGTGGGAGCTGCTAAATGGTAATGAGCCTAGAGCAACAGGGGCCAACAACCCAGATTTGGAAGAGATCCTGACCCATTTAGAGAAGCACTAAACATTAACTTTTCCACACACCCACCAGCAGCTACAGAAGGAATCGGAATAGTCTGCAAAAGCCTGTGGACTTCTGCTTTACGGGTAACAAAGAGAAGGTGAAGCTCCCTAGTAGAAGTAGAGTAGTCCCTAGTATTCCTTCCATCCCCACACTCCCAGCCCCTGCCTGGGTTGAGAGCAGAGGCTCCCAAGGAAGGGCAAGTCCTGACTGTGGGGCATGTAAGGGGGAATGGGGGAAGGGAGCAGGTGCCACAGGGCCATTTTTAAGATCACTTCTGACAACAGAACAGGCTGTATGCAAGAGGGTATACCCCTTAGACCTCTTACTAAAGATGATCCTAACCCATGATCGGATCAATGACTGCCAGAAGTGACATCAACCATCCCATAGACTTGATGTTCTTGGTACTGTTCCTCCTCACCTGCTCACTGTCACTGCTTTACATCAGGAAGCCACTGTGAACTGCAAGGATTTGGCACCTATCCCCCACCACATGGACCAGATCATTAATATCTGGACCCAGTCCTTCCAAAGGGTGGAGGTGGGGAGTAGAGCCTAGGGTTTCTGGTCTTCATTCTCTTCCATATTTGGTCATTCCCTCAGGAAACCATCACATAGCTCCTATCTTTCTGTCTGAGTTCCCGCCCCCCAGCCCCCATTTCAGTGCTGTTTATGCCAAATTTCTCACATCCTTGGGGTGAGGGCTGCTCTGTAATGGACCTAAGGCTATTTAAGAGGTGGAAGATCTTCTAGAGGACCTTTACAACCTTGCCATGAAGGAATGGGATGGGATGGAACAATATTCTAAAGTTCTAACCCTGAAGGCTCAATTAGTTTTTCCTTTAAAAGGTACTGAAACTGTCACTGAAACTTAACTAGCCAAGGAGACTGAAGCTTGCTTGAACCACATAGCTACCTGGTGGCCTATGTCAAAAAGGTAGCAAGTAGGAATGGGGTCAAGAGCCTCTTAGGCTTCTGACCAGCAGATCAAAATGACCACAAAGTCCAGATGAATTAATCTTGTATCTTTCCATTCTGTGGCTATAAGTAAATCTCCTTTTGTTAACTATTAGATGGTCTGGGAAGGTCTTGTTTTCTTCTATCTCTAACTTATCAAACCACCATGAGACAAACATAAACGACATTTTGCTGTCACTCAATCATTTCAGTCATATCTGACTGTTTGTGACCCCATTTGGGGTTTCCTTGGCAAAGACACTGGAGTGGTTTGCCATTTCCTTCTCCAGCTCATTTTACATATGAGGAAACTGAGGCAAACAGGGTCGTACAGCTAGCATCTCAGTCAGATTTGAACTTAGGTCTTCTTGACTCCAGGCCCAGCACTCTATCCACTGTGCAACCTAGCTGGCCAGCCTACTGTACAAGCCTTCCCCAGTTCTCTGGACTCTTTATATTCTTCATTAGGTCAGATAATCTCTTACATTCACACACTACAAGCCCTAATTGATGAATGTTCATTTTCCTTCAAGCTCTTTGGTCCTACAAAAAGCTGCTATAAATACTCTTGTCTGCAAGGGACTTTTCTATCTCATTGGGGATATATATCCCTAATCATAGTGTTAATGGATCAAAATGTATGTCTACTTGTCTACTTCCAAAACACACTATGTCCTTTTCTCGCCATTTACTGTCCTTTCTCACCTTTGATCATGCTGGGTGTCTAAATAATGGTGGGGGAAACTATGGACTCTCAAGAGAGCTCAAAGCAAAGACTAAGATTATTGGGGTTTTTTTTTAAAAACTCTCACATGGATACATCTACTTTTTGCAATGAAAACAAAAAAAAAGAAATTCAAATCCAGGCTTTAAAAAAAGTGAGACAAAGTCAGTGAATGTGCTTCAACTGGTAGTGGCTGACAAAACTGAGTGGAAAAGGCAGTAGGCATGGGAATGGGCTGGGTGAGCAGATTCACCCTCACCTCCATCTGCCTCCAGCCCAGGACATTCATATTCTCCTGCAGCCCTAGATATAATTCCCTGAACAGGGAGCAAAGGCCAAGATCCTTTCTTCGAGGGGAGAAGCAGACATTCGTAGCAGCAGAGAGCACTCTAAGTGAAAATCTCCCATCAGCCAAGAGCAGTGGAAGTGAACCCAGGGTGCTCAAAGGCTGATCCCTGACAGTCACCACTCTAAGAAGCCCATCTCTGGCTTGCCATCTCTGTTTCAGATGAAGGAAGTTCTCAGTTGGGGGCTTTGACAATAATAGCACCTTGAGTTTTCCTCTCCCCAAGTTGCAGATACCTATTTTGTGCCTGCACAGAGTTTAAAAGTTTAAAGATAATCTCAAGCTTACTGATGTACAAAGACTAGAGTCATCCACTGTTCTCCTATTTTCCCCTTCACCCATCACGGCAGGGGGGGAGGTTAAGTCTGAAGCCCAGGACTCCAATGCAGGCCCTGCCCCTGCCCACTTGTGTGGCCTTGGGCAAATCACTTAAGTCTCCATTCCCTCAACTATAAATGAAAGGGCTGGACAAGTGACCTTGAATAGACCTAAAATTATTTACATAGATTTTTTTTTTTAATGAAGAAAGCATTGGGAGGGGCAACGATTTTTTTTGTTGTTAAAAAAAAAAAGGTGCTGTGCCAACACAAAATTTGGAAACCACTGGCTTATGCCAATCCCTACAAACGGAATTCTCTTCCCCACTATCTCTGCCTGTTACAATCCCACCCATCCTTCAAAGTTCTCTCCCAGAAACTACTTCATATTTACTTAGCATAGACATCTATTTACATGTCTTCCCCCAAAGGAAAATAAGTTCCCCAAGGGCATGAACTATTTCAGTTTTGTCTGCAGTTGCAGGGCCTATCACAAGAGGCACTGACTGACCACCGTCAAAGAGCCTGCTCTTATCTCGCTCTCTTTCCTCTCCACTCATCTTTGCAGAGGAATAACCTTCTGTGTTACCTTGGACCATAGATAGCCAGGTACGTGCCCTGTCTCCCCTACTAAATTCTACATTCTCTAAGGGCAAAAGTCATCTTCTAAATCTCTGCATTTCTCACTGATGTCAAATTATCCCATCACTTTTTAAATCCAGCATCCATGTGAATGCCATAACAGCTCTGTGAGGCAGGCAGGGCAAGTATCATTATCCCCATTTTACAGATGAGGAAAAGGGGCTGGGGCTAGGGGAGAACTCCGTATGCAAATAAACAGTAAAGATGGGTCTAGAATGCACATCTCCAGAGTCCCTATTCAGTACTGTTATAACAGGATGGATTCTTCTCAGAATCTTTTTTTTTTAATGTGTAGGGATAACAGTGGCTGCTACCCTGGTTTATTATGCTCTTGGGCTTCTATAAAGTTAACAAAAGTGAAGGGAAAATTTTATCACTTAGAGAATCTTACAAATACCAGCCAGAGCCAAAACTAGGGACAGGACAGAGAATGGGATACAGAATTACACGGCTGAGAGCTGGAAGGGAGCTCAGTGGTTCTTGTCTAGTCCAAGCCAGACCCAAAAGGAATCTCTACCACAACACACCTAACTGAAAAAAGATCCTCCACCCTGTCTAAAGACCTCCAGAGAGAAGGAACCCATCACCCCTTGTGGGAGCCTCTTCTACTTTGGTACAAATATACTGGGTAGGAAGTTTTTCCTGACATCACGCCTAAATTGTCTCTGTAACTTCTACTCACTGCTCATGATTCTATTATATAAGGCACTCTCTCTTCTGCACACTGGAACAAAGTTATCATGATCCCCTGAGACTCCTGTTCTCCAGGTTAAATACCCCCAGTTCCCTCACGTATTCTGAACTTAAGGCCTTTTACTCTCCTGGGTGCCCTCTTCTGAATGCTTTCCAGTATATCAGCACCCTTCTAACAACTTAGCACCCAGAACTACACATAATACTCCAGATGTGGTCTGACTACAGCAGAGTACACAAGGCCTGTACTGAAAAGTTATACCTCTCAATGCAGCTGTTTTTTCAGCTGTCACATGACACTATGAAAAAGTCATAGTTTACAGTCTACTAAGCCCCCCAGATCTTTGCAGAAAAACTGCTGCTTAACTATGCCTCTCCCATCTGTACTTAGAATTTTGTGCCTTCTAAAAAGCTACAAATCTTTTCTGAAGGTAATATATGTATGTATGCCTTATAAAAAATGACAGATCTTGTAAGTACTGAAATAATGTGTAAACTGGTACACTGAAAAGCCGAAATTGTGTCATTTTATTTACCAAAGCTAACTGAAGCAGACTTTTGTTAGACAAATGAGAAGAATTATCTCCAAAGAGGTTAACCAGGTATTTTTGTCACGCTTCAGGAGGATGACATCAACAGTAAAAATAAATTTAAATTCCTCAACTAGCAAGCTTCTTACACTGGACATACTTTTTCAACTAAATAATTACAGTCGCAAATTATAATTTAAGCAATTACATTCATGATTGTTTTTAACAAAACATTTATTTTTTACTGAGTTTAGCTTTCAATGTGAAATGTGACTTGCCCTATTTTTTTTTGGTTTTGCTTCTGTCTGTTGCTTTTTACACCACAGTAATTGTCCTACATCTCTTCCCTGCCCCAAACACCATTATCCAAAGAACCCTGTAACAAAGAAAAACATCTAAGCAAAACCAACTGGGTCTGATAGCCTATCCCACATTCCCTGTCTATATTCCTCTATCTCTTTAACGGAGAGGAAAAAAGAATAATCCATCATCTGTTCTCTGCAACTGAGATTGGTCATTACAATAAATGAATATAATTGCTTTTCAGTGTAATTCACCCTAATTTTTAAAAACAAAAAATAAAACATTTCATTCAGTTCAATATAAGATACATAAAAACACTGGGTTATGCTGACTCAGTACTCTCTTTGTTCATCCTGTTTATTCAAAGGTTGGAAAAGAGCTTTAGACTTTTCAAAAGCTGACTTCTTAATTTAATATTAATTATCTGAAAAGAAGAAACCAGTTCTTCCTATACCTCCTGGAGTTATGGCTATTAAAATCTAAATTATGGGGGAAGTTAGGTGGCACAGTGAATAGAGCACCGGCCCTGGAGTCAGGAGGATCTGAATTCCAAACCAGCCTCAAACACTTACCATTTACTAGCCATGTGACTGTGGGCAAGTCACTTAACCCCAATTGTCCTGCCTTCCCCCCCCAAAAAAAAGCAAAAAAAAAAAATCTAAATGATTATTTCAGTAGTCTCTGATCTATCCAGGTGTTTAAAATACTTCTATCAGTTTGCTGGTATGGTTTTCTTTGAAAAGTTCATGAACAAATATTTTCTGAACAGTTCACCACCCTTGGCCCTGGAATTCATTCTATAGTAGCTGCTGTTACAAAGAGATGTTAACTGTTCATCTTCAACAGTTAAGGTCCTGAACACTGAGAATACTGGCAAGAAAATAGGTCACTGCTATTTACAGACAAAAGAACTGAGAAAATGAATAAAAGTTGGACACAGAAGAAACTGTACCAAAAAGCACAACCTGTATAATCAGAAGTCTGTAAGGAAAAAAAAATGCCACCAGAGCAAGAAAAAGTTCCCTGGCAGTATGGAACCTATAAGCAAGAAGAAGGGTTGCTTATGACACCACTGAAAATCCCTCCAAAGAAAGAAAGGCCTGGGCCCAGCCACCACTGCCATGGCTCTGAAGGCCTCGCCAAACTCGCTTCCTATACCCAACCAAGAGCAAAGGGAGTCAACAGACCCGACAGCCTCTACACCTGACTGAAGCTGGAGCAAAGACAAACCTGTGTACAGCAGAAGCAGCCTGAAGCTGGAGGCTCTTGAGTCCAACTTCTCCCAGTCTTACACCAGGGGCATGCCTGTAGAGAAGAGCTAGTTCAGTCTCAAGTCCAAGTTCCAAAGCCAGTAGTTACCAGACGAGTCTTCAAGAAATAACTGACATGAAGACTTCAGAGGTCCAATGAGATCCCCAAGGAGAAGACTATGAGAACAGGTTCTAGTCTAGACAGGCCAATGTAGTTATCTCGTTGGCTGCTTTCACACTGACCCCATGCTAGGCGGGGCCCCCTGGAGTACCTCCAGAGCTTCCCGGCTCTGGCACACCCTGAAGATGAGCCACAAGAGAAGCACCTAAGAGACCCGCACTTCTCACCCAGGTGAAGTCACTTACATAGCAGCTGAAATTCCCAAGAGGATCAAGGTTTCTGAAAGGCTCCTAGACCTTCCCTACAACAGTCACAAGAGCCCTGCCCCACCCAATTCCCCTGGTTTAGGGGAAGCCCCTCATTATTTGGTAGAACCTAGGAAGGATGGGAAAAATCCTATCACCACACCTATTACCCTTTACTAGAGCCATGACAAATGAAACCCAAACTACAAGCCTGATGAGGCAAAGAGCAAGTACATAAAGCAGCCCAAAGCCCAAGGAGGCAGGCAATGGAGTGAGTGCTCTTTTTCCTACTTCTTGAAACCCCAACAATCAACACTCATCTCACCCTTGGTGTGAGGCGTGTCAGCTCCAGTTTCCTCTATGGAAAATATCTGCCGTTTGGACACAATTTGTGTCTCCCAGGAATTAAAATGAAAGCTCTGTGCTCTGTCCTGGGCACAAGCAGAAACAGAGGAAGGCAGAAGGTAGGACAGGCCCAGAGAAGGAGAAGGGCAGAGCAGCCCTGGTAGGAGCAGGTGCTCCACTTCCAACCTGGCCACTGATGGACAGAAGAGTTCTCAATTACCAAGATACACACCCACCATGACTTCTGTCCATTTTCTTAGGACAGAGAAACAGCAACTGGTTGTGGTTTATGGTCAGCTGGAAATCCCACAGCTGCACAATGTCAGCATCGTCTCGCATGCCCACACTTCACACAGACCCTAGCAGGCTGCACAGGACTAGATGTGGGGGTATTACCTCAGGAAGAGTGGGGGGTGGAGAAAACTGGTTAGAGAGAGAAATAAAGAGCAGATAATGGCTTTAAAATAGTTTTTAAAACAAGTAAACAGATCAAAGATTCTTTTTCTTTATTTTTCTTAGGTATTTTTGGTCTGTGTTTTCTTTCATTGCATGACTTAAATGGAAATGCGTTTTGCATGACTACACATGTATAACCTATGTCACATTCTTGCCTTCTCAATGAGAGGGAGAAGGGGCAGAGGGAGAGAATTTGGAACTCAAAACTTGAAAAGAAAATGTTAAAACTGCTTTTACATGTAATTGGGAAAAGATAATATATTTAATTTTTAAAAACTAGTAAAAACCATCTTTTAAGGGGTAATGACAGGAAAAAGGGGAATAGATTAATCAAGGAGCTGTTTGGGTTCTTCAAATCCAGCTTGTCAACAGGACAGTAGAACCAGAAATTGCATCTACTTCACCAAAGAGGGAAAAGGGAATCAAGTAATATCGGTTATTCTCATGATTAGTACCATGATCTTCACATACAGGTTTACAACTTATTAATGTCAATTCATTCAATGAAAATTAATTAAGCTCCTATTACATGCAAAACATTATGCTGGACACTAGGGGAGATAAAAAAAAATTTAGGTTAATTTCTGCTGTCATGGACTTCTGTCTCAAATACCTATGTACAAATAATACATTAAATGCACTGAAAAGCGCAAATGAAATACTAGGTAAGGTCTAGAGGTAAGGAAAAGACCACAGCTAACCTTTCCTTCCCCTTATCCCGTACAGCAAAGTTCTTGTTATCCTGCATCCCCTCCTATCATTCATATACACATACACCCAGTAACCCAGAAGATTTGTGGTCCAGAACACTGAGATACACACCATGTCCTATTCTCCAGAAAGTGACAGTAATTCCAATATGACCATCTGGGTCCCTAGAAATCCAGACTCACAGGAGAGCTGGGAACCTGGCCAGGGCACTTTAAGATAGCCAGATGGAAGGAAATTAGGTAGTTTAGGGAACTGAAGTGTGAAGTGATTTTTTTTTTTTTTCCTAAAGCACAGGTCTGACCATGTTATTCTCCCCTCCCTCCCCCCAGCTCAATAAAACCCAACAGTTCCTTATTACTTCCAGGATCAAATATAAAAGTCCTCTCTTTGGCGTTAAAGGCCCTTTCCTATCTGAATCTTCTTTCAAATCTTTCTCTCCTCCACACACTCCACAATCTAGTGACATTCGTCTCCTTGCTGTTCCTCGAACACCTTAGGCTCTCTTTTCCATCTTTGTGCACTGGCCATCTCTACTTGCCTGGAACACTCCCTTCTCACCCCCACCTCTTCACAGCCTGGGCTTTCTTCAACATCTAGCTCAAATGCCACCTTCTAAGCCACTTAAGCCTCCCTCTCTAAGGCTTCCTTCCTTTTACTCGGCATGTATCTGTGCATGTACCTACATATTTACGTCTTGTTTCCCCAATTAGAATGTAAGCTCCTTGAAGGCAGGGGCCTTTGTGTTTTTACCATTCTTTATATCCCTAGTGCATAGCACAGTGCCTGATAAATAAGTGCTTTACTGTTTGATATTCAAATCTAGAAGTACATAGGTGTCTTCAGTATCAATTATGGGTACTGAAATTTCTAAGAAAGAAGACTGCAAGACCAGAACTTAGTCATGAAGCACCATCAAAGACCACTCCAAGATCAAGTGAAGGACTTCGGCAGAAAGTAGAAATGAAAGGAACAAGGGAGACAAATAACAAAATATTCAACTTCATTCCAGCCTTGGAGGTGAAGATGAGGGTTAGCAGGGCAAATACAAGAACTGAAGATTAGGGAATTCTTTTTTCTCTACAGGAAGTGGAAGGGAAAGAAAGAACTACAGAAGTTCTCTCTGAAATTTATCACTTAGATGGCAGAGAGAAGTTAGCCAATATTCCAAGTACATTCTTTAAATGTCCTTCAATACCAGGGGAAAATACTGTGGCCAATCCAGTAATAAAGACCTTGCTGATACAGTCACTGGCAAAAAGTAAACCAAAACTTGGAAAATCTGAACACATGAAAATACCAGTCCTATGGACCCACACAAGATCCTGTTTCACACATTCACCACTTTTCTAAGAGGGAGAAGTGAGAAGGACAGGGCTAGAATGAGAAACAATATGCATATTTCTTAGATTTTTTCCCTAATATCCAACTCTGAAACATAACAGTGTTCTGATTTTGGGCTATGCTAGTAAAACACAAGTTCTGGTCCCTAAAAAGCTGGAAAGGATGAGTACAGGTCCAGTGACGGACCTCATGTCTGTAATCTGTGGACTGGCCTACCTAAATGTGGTAGATATTGCCACCAGGTTAATTTCCAAGTGACAAATTTTTCTCGTACCTTAACTCATAGAAGTCTAAATCAGAGGTGGAGAACCTTCGGTCTTGAGGCCACATGTGGCGTTCTAGGTCTTTGGCCTTTTGACTGAGTCTAAGTTACAGAACAAATCCTTTTATTAAGGGGATTTTGTTGTGTGAAGTTTAGATTCAGTCAGGCTGCACTTAAAGACCTAGAGGGTCACATGTGGCCTTGAGGCCCCAAGTTCCCCACTCCTGGTCTACATTGTAGAGAGGTTATAATCTGCTTCAGTGGATTCAACAAGTTCATGAAACCAAGCATTAATTCTGCAGCTGAAGTCTGAACACATGTACAAATGTGAATGCAAACTTCCAAAAAGATAATCCTACATCCAAGATGCTAAGAACTGGGTTATAAGGAAGGAGACAAAGGACCTAGGAATGCCAAGTAACAGATTATGGCACCTAGAGAAACAGGGCAAGTGACACAGAGCAAATCAAATTCAAAACACTCATAGTACATCAATTTTTTCTATCACGTCTAACCATAAAGTGGAACAAAGATTCATTCTACAGACAGATATAAAGACAGGATCCACTGGAAGGCAGTTGTGAATTAATACAAGTCCAGAATTTCAGGCCTACAGCAGTTTTCCAAACAAAGAGCAATAAGTCTAGCTTTAGACTAAGAGGGGCAGGTATAGAGATCAAGATAAAGCCTTAACTCTGCTAAGTTTTCAGGAGTAAGAAAATAAGAACGTAGGTGTAGGAAACTTATGGGAAAGAGAAATATCAGTGGTCCCCAAAGATATTAGAAATCTCCCAAAAGGAAACAAAACTGTGACACAAAATGACCCCTAGCATTTGTCCTAATTTACAGTGGGGAATTTGGAAAAGAGTAGTACTCTTAATTCCTAGTGTGATGGAAGCCAGCAGACCAGGGAAGGGTTTATAAGCCAATTTGTGACTCTACACGAGTGTGCTATTTTAGGCAGTAGAGGAAAAGGTATTAAGTCCTAATGAAAGAATAAGGAGCCTCCCAACTCTGCAGAGATTCATTCTAAAGGCTAATCAAGACATCAATTAAAAGGCCAGGAAACAATTTCCATTTTATAAGGTCTGTTCTGAAGAGGTTAAAACATTCTACAAGTAAATGTTGGATTTTTTTTCACTAACCCAGTGAAGCAAATATACATTCAAAGATGAGAAGCAAATTCAGAAAGGGCTTGTCAAGGTCACATATGAAAGAAATTCAGTCAGAGCTGCTGGCAACAGGGGTCTCAACTTGGTCCCCTGTTCTAGTCAATAGAACAAAAAGCACAGGAATGGGTCACACAGAAACCTACCAATTCTCCTGAGTCCCAAGGAAATTGGGTAGTAGAGCACTGACTGAATCAGCATAGTGAAAATTGAACCCGACCAAAGGAATTATTGCAGAGTTCATTATTCCTCTCCCTCTAGGAAGCTTTTGCTGAATTATTAAAGCTTCTAATGCCAAATCTGAATCTAGGTCACTCAAAGTCAAATGACCATCACATCCTCTACACCAAGAGTTCTTAACCGGGAGTCTGCTAATATATTTCAGAGGGTTCACCTATGAACATGGGGGAAAAATTACATCTTTATTTTCAGTAACCTTTGGTTTAGAGGAGAAAGGGGGAAGGAATAAGCATTGATTAAGTTTCTACTACATATCAGGAACTGTGCTAAGCACTTTACAAATATTATCTTATTTGATCCTCACAACAACCCCATAGGTACTTATATGCCCCATTTTATGACTGAGGAAGGCAGAGGTAGCTGGATTTGAATTCAGATCTTCCTGATCCCAGGTCCAATACTGTATCCACTGCACCACCTAGCTGCCTCAGGGAAGGGGTTGGAGACTTCACCAGATTGTCAAAGGGGCCCATGACACAAAAAAAAGGTTAAGAACTCTTGCTTCAAGACCTATCACTGTAATAGGGATTTTCCAGGGTAGTTACAGTCATGTCCTGTAGAACAAATGCCAGGAGATGCAGAATGACACAGTGAACAGGGCTGCATGTGAAGTCAGAAGACCCAAGTTTAAACCTCTAACACTATTAGTTGTATGATCAATCAAATCACTTAATCCCTCTCTGTGTGTAAAATGAAGCTGTTGCACTCAAGCACCCTGATCTTTAAGGTCACACTTTAAGGTCAAGCTGTAAATCTATGATCCTAAGGGGTTAATAATACCTAAAGTATCTCCCTTGAGGGTTGGTCGAAGGCTTCAATGAGATAGTGTAGCTAACGTGCTTTTCAAACTCTAAAATTTGATATAGTATCATTATGATACCTCAGAGATGACACAATACTGATACAGATACTCAAAAAGAGAAGGATTCTGGAGGATTCTTACTGGTGGGGGCTGCAGAGACAGCGGCCTCCTAATAGCCCCAGCAGCTGCGAAAAACCCAGCGATTTGGAACAAAGCTCTACCCTCTGGAAGGAGAGTTCTACTGAACCCAAAAGTCAAGTAATTGACTGGCAACATGAGCAAGCAAAGGAAGCAAAGCAAGCCCGGCAATCCAACTTTAGATTCTTTTCTTGGGGACAAAAAGGATCAAAGCATGGAACAGGAGGAAGACAACACAGGCAGAATTCCCACATCAAAAACTTCCAAGAAAAATGTATACTGTCTACAAGCCATAGAGCAGTTTAAGAAGGATTTTGAAAACCAAATAAGAGAAGTGGAGGAAAAACTGGGAAGAGAAATGAGAATGATGCAAGAAAATCATGAAAAGAGAGTCAACAACCTAACTGAAGAAAATAATACCTTAAAAA
>CM053589.1:41836193-41901064 GCA_028646515.1 Pseudochirops corinnae | reverse complement strand
TATATATGTATGTGTGTGTGTGTGTGTGTGTGTGTGTATATATAATATATATACATATATGTAATTATCATTATTATTATTTACATGCAACTGGGGAATAAGATATACAGGCACTGGGGTAGGGAGATCCATCTTGCCCTACCAGAAAGTCAGAGGGGTGATGGGCGAGGATATAGGAGAGAGCAGATTGGGGAAGGGGATATACAGTGGGATCACTGTTTTGGGGTGGTGGTTAGGGGAAAGACAGGGAGAAAATTTGTAACTCAAAATCTCATGTAAATGAATGATGTAAACTAAAAATAAACAAAAGTTTAAAAAGAAAGAAAAAGAAAAAAAAAGATATTTCAACCTTTCTTCTCAATGAAACTCTCAAACCCTTCTTGAAACTATCACTCAGTTTAAATACCACCCTATAACTCTGGGAAAATAAATATGTAATGAAAAGGTAAGGTTTGGTAACAGAAGATGGTAAGGCTGGAAGGTGCTTCAAGGGATCTTACTTCATTTTCCTATCTCCAGGACATTTAATTTTCCTGTCTCCAGGACAGATAGCATTTAACCTAAGCCAGATTAATAGCTCTTTCTTTTTTTAACACACTACTCTTCTCTGTATATTCCACAGTGCCTAACACAACAAAATGATCATTCAATAAACTTGTTCAAGTGAATGCTCTAAAGATATCTGAAGCTCATTATATCCCAAAGTGAGCTCATCATCTTCTACCCTAAACAAATGTTCTTACTCAATTCTTTTATCACCATTAATAGCTATACAACCAGCACACAGGCCCTCCTGGTTCACATTCCTGAATAAAGTTTTTAACTCTTCACCTCCACTTTGGTTCCCACATCCAAGCCACTTGAAAATGTATAGACCTTTCTGTGGAATGCATTTGAGATTCTTTCTTTCCATTCTTACAGCTATATATAGCAAATCCTAGTCATTTTATACCTGGATTAATTAAAAAAAAAAGTTTTCTAACCATCTCCATTCCCTCAAGTACATTTTATTATATCATACAAATGGCCATGATCCATTGTCCCCAGTTCCTTCTGCAAAAGTGGGAAACCTTTTTTCACTGGAGCACCAAAAGTTGTTACAAAAAGTCTCCTTCAGGCCAACAACCTATGTAATTATATGCACAATAATCAAAATCAAAATTCCAGGTTCTATTTATCCAGATATGTATGCAGAGTTTATACTAACATGCCATAAGATGGCATCAAGGGTCACCAAAAGGAAGGGTTCTCATCCCTGCCCTACTGAATAACTCCACACTGAGGAAGATTTTAGAAGGGTCCTCTATTCAAGCACCCCTTAACTCCTCCCCACAATTTCAACAACTTCATTTTTCCATTACTCTCCTACAATGATGCTTCCCTCCTCCCAAACTGATCTTGTTATTCCTTACCCATAAATCATCTGTTTTCACCTCTGTTTTGTACGTGGCTTTCCTTTTTTCCTGAAATATTCCCCCTTTTATCAACCAATGCCTTTCATCTCCATATACTCTTTTTCAAAACTCACTCTCCTTGAAGCTTGCCATGTTTAATACTACCTAACTTCCATTTTCCTCAGTATCCCTCCAGATTCCAGAGTCTCAAACTTCACAGAACTTGTTTGGATTCAGTCAAAGGGCCACACTTGAGGACCTAGAGGGTCCCATATTCTCCACCCCTGGGTAGGCACTCATGTTCTGACTGAGTCCAATTAGCTGAAGAAACAGTTTACCTGAGAATATCAAAAGTTTCAGTTCCAATCCATATTTATACCAACTCTGAAACTGTGAAGCCTTTTCAGCTTTTGGAAACTTTTACAGGATCCACACAGGTTTTGCCTGAGTGGAGCCATTGCTTGGTATCTCAGCTTTCCAATCAAAAGAAAACTCAGGAGCAGGTGGCAAAATTTATTCTCTCACATATTGAATGCTCTGTATTTAGGTGGGTCCAGGGACCAGAAAAGATTCCCTGGTTGGATCTGCTTCCAAAGTTGAATATTACATTCAAGTTTCTGGTAAAAATAGATCCCCAGATTCTGCTAAAGGTAGGATAAATCCAAATAGAGATAAATCTTTGTCATACTGGCTCTTCCATTCACTCGCTCAATTTTTACCTGCCAGTGGGAAATGTTTCTCTAGCACGCAGATAAGCCCACATAGGAAGAAGAGAATAGTCTCCTTCAGCACTGATTTCAAAATAATTTAAAATCCCACTTGGGCTGACCTATGCAATTCTATAAAATGGTTATTGTCACTGAGTTACTAGGGAAACATGTGGATAGTACATTCCTTCTAACCCTGAAAATATGCCAGTATAGCACCCCATTATTCTCATCTTTAAATTCCATTTCAGAACTAATTCCATAAGAACTACTAGAATTCATCCAGTAGTCAGTCACCATTAACACCTAATACCACCAGCTATCACAACAGCTCGAAAGCTCCAGGATTTCAGAAGTTGTTTGGATAATCATAAGACTCCCAATTTTTTTTAAAAACTCTTGTCTTTTTTGCATGAGCTAAAAGGCTGCTTTTCACCTTCAAACCAGCTGACAGACCCTAGTCTTTAGGAATACAGTCACATAAAAGCAGTTCCTATTCTTTTAGACACTAAAGACCTTTCCTAGAATCCCTGCTCACTTAGATCACAGGCTCACCCTTTTTGGTCAAAGGTACACAAACTTTACTAAAGTCTTTCTATCATTACATGGCTCTAAGGTAGGGAAAGCTACAATAAGATTCCTGTTTTGAAATGTGGGTTTCTAAGATCTATTAAATTCTCCTCCCTGAACCAGAAAGCTGCAGCTTTCACAGAGCTTCCTAAGTTCTAGGGCAAAAATGGAACCAGCATCACACTACCTGCTGACTAAGCTCCCTTTATAAAGCCCTCCAAATTCCACCATTAACAGCCATCACATACAGGCTAGTGACACGTTTATAGATGCTGACCATTTCCAAGCTACCCGTCATGGATCTACACCAGCATTTCTAAGGATAATCCAGCATTCACAAAAATCCAATCTAAACAAGTAAGCAAACAAGATCATAAGACCACAGAGCTACAGTGAGAAGGGACCTGAGAGGCCATGGAGTCCAACCCCTTCAATTTACACATGGATACTGAGGCTTAAAGAAGTGTAAGGGATTTAGTCAAAGGTCCCACAAAGTGGAGTCAGTTGGAATCAAATCTGCATTTATACAGACCGCAGCTGTACCGGAGGGCCACAAATCCCAAAAGTGTAGCAGCATGAAAACATGGAGTCACTTTCAATCCAGGGCAGTTTCTTTGCTAGAATACACAGAAAGGCTGTTTACCCACTGTCTAAGTCCAAGTAAGGTTCTCCTGAGGCACAGGGATCTGAACAGAGCTCTCTTAAAAAACTCTACCACAGGACAGAGGAGCACTAAATCACTGGCTGCCAGGTTTGCTCACCCAATGAAGATTTGCAGGCAAAGCAATAAAATGTAGCTGTCTCAAAACGCCTCTCCCTGTGGCAGTCCTCTGCCTCACAGAGATGTTGTGTTTACAGGCCTAATAAGACACAAAAACCTAATCTGATTCCATGGAATTGAATCTCTGGTTTCCCTCAGGGATCAAACTTCACTCTACTTTGGCATTCTCAGGATTGTGGAGTCCAGCAAATGTGTCCAGCACACGAACCAGAACTCAAAACAAAATGAAAACAGAGGCAAGAAATGGAAAGGACTAAGTTTCAAGGGTTAACTTCTAGGAGCTTTTTGCAGACAAAGATGTTTCCCATTCGGAACCGGCCCTCCTCCAAGCTTTGAAAATGAAGTAATTACTACACCTTGCTGGTAGGTAGCAAGGGGGCTACCTTCAGTTTCTGATGGGCCATCAATCTCATTATGCCAGCAGAAACCAGGCAGACCCCTTAACATTTTCCTTTTGTTCAGAATTTCTAATAAAATCTGAACAGTTTCGTGCATGCTTTAGCATAAATAAATTTGCCTTGAGTTCTGGGGATGTTACCAAGGAGAGTACCTGAAATCCAAGCCAAACCCCCAGGCTAAATGTTTTCATAATTCTCTTCCTGCTCTACAAATTCTCACCTGCTCCTCAGCAACCCTCAGGGAGGACTCAGTATTAGTCACAACTCAGCTTCTAAAAAGGCACACAAGCTACCACTATCCCCTCCCAGGAAGGGAAACTGAGTCACAACAGGACAAGTAGCTTACCCAAGCACAATCAATCTATAGTGAGGCTATGACTAGAAATCAGGAAGCTTACTCCTACTTATCTGTTCAGATCTCTTTAAGTCTCACGGCCTCGCCGCCCACCCTGACCCCCCAAGCTCTCCTAGCTCGCTCCAGAAACGGAACCAAACCTCACCTTGGTGCTGATGTCCTCCCTCCGGCTACCAGCCTTGCTCCTGCGCAGTTTTATGGATGGAGACCTGAGCAGGTTCTTGATCCGGCTGGTTATGGTGGAGCCTTCCACCGACATCATGGTGAGGGGTCCCCAAAAGGCGCACGGGCTCAGGCGGATCCCCGTGCTCGGCACGCGCTCCTCATTCCATGGGGTCTTCCGATCTGCCCCAGCACCGACCTAGATGGGCGGGGGTCATTACATCAGCCCGGCCCGGGCCAGGCTCTGCGGGTTTTTCCACGCTACATCTCCGACCCCCCGTGGACTGCCAACACGGCTAGGAAGACTGGAAGGGGAGAAGCCCCGAAATTCGAAGAGGAGGAACAAGACATCAGGCCCACCCGTCCACCCGTGCGATCGGGTAGGGAGCGGGTGGGACTGGCCCGCCGCAAGCCCGGGGAGATTCCCTCCAATGTTCCCATGGCAACATGCTGTAGGGGGTGGCGTTGAGGGGGGCGCGGAGCTGAAGGGACGGGGTAGCGGAACCGGGCGCAACAACCCGGAGACCCTGGTCCCAGCTCCGGCCGCTCTTACCTCGGTCCTCAGTTTCCACCCCCCACGCCCTGACCCCGGTCCTGCCCCTTCTCCGCCCCCTCTCCCCAGGCTTCTCCAGAATCTCCGGCCTCTAGTCCGCGGCCCCACACACACACCCCCACTCCGGGGCCCCGCCTCACCAGCCCCGGGAGCCGGAGACCGTCCCGTTCGCAGGTCCCTCGGGCATCGCGCTAGCAACTCCAGCTTCGCCGCAACTGCGGCTACAGGCAGCTATGGCGGCACGGACGGCTCAAAACGCGAACGCCGGCCGTGACTGCGACTCGCTCACCGGGGGAAGAGGCCGGCCGCCGGGACGGGGAGGGGCCACCAGGGGGGAGGAGCCAACGAGGGGCGGGGTCAACAGGGAGAGGCGCGGTCTTCTCCCGGAGTGGGAGGAGGAAGAGGAGTTGCAGAGGCGGGGTTTGAGAGCAGAAACCGAGCTTGTACGGGCAGAGAGGGAGAAAGACTGGACCCCGGGAGGGACGTGCTTAAACGGTTCCTGGGGAGTCTTGCATCGGAGAATGCAAGAATGGGAAGGGACCTTAAAAGTCCATCTGGGCACATTCTCTTATTTGATAGGGAAGGAAACCGAGGCCTAGAGAGAAGTAGGTAGCTACGTCTGGGATTTGAACGCTAAACCGCAAGAGTATCTACGCCCTGCTGGGTACCGAGTTTTCAGTTTGCTTACACGTAGGACCCACTTCGAAAACAAACTCCTCCCCTCTTCACTCCCCCCCAAACCCGCGAAAAATGCCGCGCGTGGAGGGGCAGAACTGGTGCCTAGGCGTGGAATAAGCTGAAACTAGGCGTCAAGTCGCCAAAGGGATGTTCGTAGAGTCCTTGGCTTCTGGGCTGGGGGTAGGGGGAGCTGGAAGGAGGCTTGCTGCAAACCTAGTGCGGTCAGGTAACGGAGGAATTTTGCGCCCCACGTGTGCGGGCTGCAATCTTGTCCTTGAGATTTAATAGAGCTACTTCAGAATCTTGTTCACTTTGGGATTTCAGGTAGAACCAAAATTTTCGATCCTGTAGTACATGACGTCATAAGACGACGTGGACTGATACTTTTTGTCCTCCTCCAGTCGCTTACTACCACCGAAAGCTGTAATTTTAAAGTGCTTGGAACAAACCTGCCGAAGGCCCACCGGTAGATTCCTCTGCTTTGATAGTTCCTCAGCCAATAGTGATCCCAGAGGACCTATTGCTATTTGCATAGGGCCTGCAGAGAGGCCAAAATGAGGCATTGTAGAAACTCTAACTCATTTTTGGTGCTTCGGCTGTGAGCTTTAGTTGTCCTACCAAAATACCTATATAGGCCTGGATGAGTCTATGAGCCCGTTTCGGGTTTGGCGGGGCAGGGACTGGCAAAAAATGCTGTTTGGCCCTGCTAGGCTTCTTCTTCTCCTTCCTTTAAGATTTACCCTAGGCAAAATTAAGCAGGATTTGGTTTCATACTAGTTTCAGAGGCTCCCAAAGAGGGTGGAGATACCACCCTCCAGGGAGCTAGGAACGGTAAGGGGCAGTAGTAGCCTTCAGTGCAATTGGGAGAGGTATTAAAAATAAGGGGGAGGTGGAAGCATAAGAAAAGAAATTTTTGAAAAACCTTTTGTACGTGTTTCATCTGTTGTGTAGCAGAGTTAAAGTCTTAGTGATTACATTATTTTCCAAATAAACACATAAAATGCACGTTATAACCTGTCAGTGGTCAAGGCCCCCCTGACAGGTCTTAACAAGCAAGTGTTGGCAGGTGAGGGTGTTGTGCATTGTCCTGGAAGTCCTGCATATGCATTGGCAGGAATGTGTCCTTGTAATGGTTTGTTTATAATATTATCCACTTAAATGACACAATAGTCCCTCATCAAAATTTCCATGCAGGAAAACCCCACAAATTTATAGTAAATTATTAAATTTGAAATACATCATTTAAAAAATTTAAATTTTAGGGGCAGCTAAGTGGTGCAATGAATAGAGCACAGGACCTGAGTTCAAACCCTGCCTCAGACACTTAACACTCACTAGCCCTGTTACCTTGGGCAAGTCACTTAACCCCAATTGCCCTGCCTTTCCCCCTCCAAAAAGCAAAAAAAAAAAATGTACATTTTTAAAATAATGCAATTTTGTTTTTACAAAACATTAAAGGGTAAAGTAGATTTCCAAGGGGACACGTAAGTTTTTTTTTTTTAATAACCGAGTTATTTTTTTAAAAAGGGTTGGTAGGCCAAATAAGTTTGGGCACCTATGAGTTAAATCAATGAACAAGCATTTATTAAGCATATTATATGCCAAGTACTAGATTGAAAATAAAAGGAAAAGGGGACAGCAGGGGATCAGATGGATAGATAGTGTCATGGAAACAACAAACATGAACTTGGGATAGATTTCAAGAGATAGTGGAGGATGGAGGGGCCTGGTGTATTATGGTTGTGGGGGTCACAGAGAGTCAACAGGACTGAACATCAACATCTCAAGTATATATATAAAATTTTATATGTATGTATATTTGTGTGTGTGTGTATATATGTATTTATATAAACACAAAAGAGAGACAACAGTAGAGAAGCTGGCCAGTGAGCCAGGAAGACCTGCCTCTGTTATACCAGGAGTGTGACCCAAGGGCAAGTCACTGTCTCCCCTGCTCTTTCAGACTATAAATTGTAAAGTGGACTTCCTAAAGAAGGTAGCACTTGAGGAAAGCTAGATTCCTAGAAGCTGTGAGAAACACCAAAGAGCATTTATTAAACACTTTGTGCCAAGTACTGAGCAAAGCCCTCAGGGAAACATATTTTAATGGGAGAGGTAACAAATAATGGGAGAGTACTGACAAGGGAGGGACATTTTGGTATGGAAATTATAGGGATGGTACATGGGGACATTGGGGAGTAGATTGACACACTCTTTCTAGGAGTAATAATGAGTTGATTTGTTTTTCATGCCAGAACTGGTAAAGTGAGGCAAGAGTATTATAACTGCTCATGAGATTGCTTATCCTAGATGTAGTTTGCAATTAAGGCCTATTAGGCATCACTCTTCAACTCAGGAGTTCCAGGCATGAAAGGGTCAAGTCCTTCAGTATTTGATTTCTAAGCTGGACTACATGGTGGCCTGCTTGTTGGCCTAGGAAGTAAAGGGAAAATATTCCAGGAATAGTCTGTAAAAGCTCAGAAAGAGATGAAATGGTATATTTAGGGAATATAAAAGCAGTATTATTTGGCTGGAATGTAGTTTGTAAAGGAGGATAGAATTGTCTGGAAAGAGAATATGGTTGTACAGGAAACTCCGTATTTTAAAAAGATGTGGACAGAAGATGGAAATAGGAAGGCAACAGAATAAATATAAGATCATGGCATTGCATGGTCCTGGAAAGTCCCAGTAGTAGTGTTCAATTTCAGAATGAGCGTGGGCAGGTTAGAAAAGATAAAGATAGCAAAAAGATGAGGATTTTTTGGTTTGTTTTTAAAACATCTATACTGGAGAAAGAGGAAGATCCTAGCGGGTAAGACTTCTGGTTGGGGTGGATGGGATGATTATAACTGACAACAGAGTTACTCAATACTTCTTTTGTTTTTTCTGCCGAGGAGAATGACCTTTATACTGGAAATAACAAAACAAAAATAACAAACAGGAAGCTGATACCCATGGGGATAGAGTAGTTGCTTTTGATGAATTCAGGTCACCTGGAGTACCATGGCCCTGAAGAAAGACAAATGCCTTGATTAAAAAAAAGAGTATGAATATGTGCCGGTGAGCTTGATTTCAATTACCAGGAAAAATCTAAAACAAGAAGATGGTTAATGAAAATCCAGAAAAGGAAGCAGTGGTTACAAAGAGCTAATGTTAAGCTTTGTTAAGGTGATGCCAGATTAAATTTATTTCCTTTTTTTATACTGTTACTAAACTTATGGGCAGCTATGTGGTGCAGTAGATAAGAGTACTAGGCTTGCAGTCTGGGAAGATGAGTTCTTGAGTACAAATCTAGCCTCAGACTCTTACTAGCTGTGTGATCCCGGGTAAGACATTTAATCCTGTTTGCTTCAGTTTCTCATCTGTAAAATGAGCCAGAGAAAATGGCAAATCACTTCAGTATCTTTGCCAAAAAAAAAAACCAAACCAATTCCAAAAACAAATGGGATCACGAAGGTGGATGTGACTGAACGTGTGTGTGCACGTGTACAGAGTTTACCACATCTTAACCCACGTATTTGATAACAAAAAAAATCTCATACTATTTCTTGGGGAGAGAAATGGAAAGATATGGACTAAACCAATAAAACAATCAAAATTGATTGAAAGACTGGATTCAAAGAATAGTCAGTAATAATTAAACATCAACTTGGTAGAAAGTCTTCAGTGGAGTGTCCTAGGGCTCTGTTGTTGGCCCTATACTGTTTAACATCCTTATCCATCACTTAAATAAAGGTGGAAATGGAATGGTCATTCCGTTTGCAGATGACTCAGAGTTGGAGTTGATGACAAATGGGTCGAGGTTCACATCCAGAAGATTTTGACGGGTTAGAGCACTAGGTTGAGCATGGTTAAGTGAAAAGTACATAGGTTCAAATAAACATCCCCACAAGTGTATGACGGGGCTATAGCGCAGCTAAAATTTGCCTGAAAGATTTGGATGTTTTAATGTACTGCTAATGTGATCAGCACTGATGTGACAGTCAAAAAAGCTAATGCAATCTTAAAGAGCATAGCGAGCAGTCATGAGGAGGTATTTTTTTTCCCCATACCTTGCCGTGTTCAGACTACATCTAGTTTTGTGATTAGTCCTTGGGATGACAGTTTAAGAATGACACTGATAAAATGGAGATTATCCAGACAGCAACCAGGATGACCTTGAGTCTCCATCGGATAGATTGGTTGAAAGAGCTGGGGATATTTTGCCTAGAGAAGAGAACACTTAGGGATATCTGATAGCAGTGTTCACATATATGAAGGGTTGTTAGATTTGATTTGTTCTGTTTGGCCTAATATAGCAGAAACAAAGAGTCATGGGTGGATGTTACAAAAAGATAAATTTAGGCTAAGTAGCTGGAGAAACTTCCTAAAGAGCTGTCCCAGAATGTGCTGCCTCAGGATATTGTGAATTCCCCCTCATTGGAGATCTTCAAGTAATAATGAGTTAGCATTTATTTAATGCTTTAAGGTTTGCAAAACATTTTACATAAGTTATCTCCTTTGATTCTCACAACAACCCAGCTGAAGTTAGGTATAATTATCCCCATTTTACAGACAAGGAGACTGAGGCTGAGCAGTTAGTTAAATGACTTGCCCAGAGTGGCTCAGTTTATTAGTATCTGAGGCAAGATTTAAGCTCAGGTTTTCCTGATTCCCAAGTACAATTCTCATCCCTAGATGACCAAGTAGAATCATATGGCTACTTGTCAGGAATGTTACAATAAGGATTCCTTTTCTGGTATAGGTTGGACTAGATCAGGGGTGGGGAATCTGCAGCCTCAAGGCCACATGCAGATTTGTAATCTGCACAGAGCCAGAATGAAAAGGGCTTTAAATGCTAAACTAATGAGTTTGTAGTTTATCCCAAAAGCAAACAAAAAAAACCTTTGGAACTTCTTGAGCAGAGAAGTGATGTGGTCAGACTTGTGCTTTAGGAATTTCAATTTGGTAGCTGTGTAGATGATGAATTGGAGATAGGAGGAACTAGATAAAGGGAGAGAATTTAGAGGCTCTAGGCAAGGGAGGGGCCAATTTCTACAGCAAAGGTGATGATAGTGTGACTGTGGTGTGACTTAGAGAAAAGGAGACAGATGTGAGAGATGTTGGAGAGCCTGAATCAATTAGATTTGGAAAGTGACTGAATGTGGGAATGACTGAAAGGAGTCAAGGTTGTCTTCTAGGTTGCAAACTCAAGGATCAGAAGATGAGTGGTGTCCTTGACAGAAATAAGTTAGAATAAAATGTGGCTTTAGGGAGAAAGCTCTTATGAGTTGTCTGGTTGGACATGTGGAATTTGAGATGTTAAAGGACATTAAGGTGAGATATCCTGTAGACAATGGGAGAGTCAAAACTAGAAATCTAGTGTTGAAGGTGGCATGTGTAAATTTAGGAGTTATCTGCATAAAGATGACAGTTGATTTGTTTGTTGTTCATTCAGTTCAGTTGTGTGGACTCTTCATGACCCCATTTGGGGTTTTCTTGACAGAGACTGGTTTGCCATTTCCTTCTCCAACTCATTTTACAGATGAGGAAACTGAGGCAAACAGGATTATATGACTTGCCCAGGGTTACACAGCTAGTTGAGGCCAGATATGAAGGACTCCAGGCTTGGCCTTCTAGCCACTGCACCACCTATCTGCCCCAAATAGAAGAGATGAATGCTAAAGATTAGCACAAGGAAAGAGGGCTCCGGAGGCAGCCCCTGAGGAACATCCAGAGGAGGGAACCACAATGATTCTATAAAGACAGAGATCTGTAAAGACAGCTAGGAAGAAAGCCAGAAGAGCAGGAAGTGGTCAACAGTGTCATGTGCAGAGATTATAAAGGATGAGGACTGAGAAAAGACCATTAATAAAGAGATATGAAGTTTCAGTTGTGGTAGGACAGAAGCTGGATTATACACTCGTGTGAATCCTGTTTTCTTTGAGGTGAAATAAAGCCTTTCCTATATTCAATATATTAGCCTGAGTGCTCAAATAGGAGCTGACAGCCCTATGCAAGGTGAGGGGAGGAAGGAGTACATTCTAGGCATGGGGATAGCCTATAATCAAGACAGCCCTCCCTTCTCTGTATAGGAACTGAGTTCAAACTGGTCTGTTGAGTAAGTCACAGACATTCTCTGGGCCCATTTTACTCATCTGTAAAATTAGTAGTCTTAGATGACTTCCAAGTTCCTTTCTAGTTCAAAATCTATAACCCCATTACATGACATTCTATATCCTGTCTTCATACATCCTCACATATATAGAATGCATTTCAGGCTCACCTATGGCTCATGAAATCAGTAGCTTCCTTTAAAGCTCAGCTCAAGTGCAATGTCCTAAATAATATCTATTATGACTTAATAAATGCTACTGAGGGGAATTGGAATGCCAGGTTGTCAGAATTGCTATTAATCCACTATAGCTGAATTTTCATCGCATGAAGGGAAGTAATGTGCATTGTCTGGAAAGGTTGTTTGGAGGCAGATTACAAAGGGCTCTAAATGCCAGACTGTACTTTATCCTAGAGAAAACAGATAAGTGCTGAAGCTTTTCACGTTGGAGCGGTCATACTCTTTCCCTGGTCCCTACCTGCAAACCCCTATTATTTTCTCTCCCCATGTTCAAACTTACCTGTCCAATGCTAAATTCTCCAAGGTCACCTGCTAGGTAACCCATCTCTTTGTATTGGGGATGGAGAAAGGAAAAAAGGAGTTAAGCATGTATTAAGCACCTACCCAATCACTGGGTTAAGTGCTTTTACAAATATTTCATTTAATGAGATAAGGGGAAAGTGAGGAAGGTCTTAGTAACAGTGTTTCAGATAAGACTAGTGGTATGAAAGTTGGAGGGGGGAAGGGGCCACAACAGGAGAGGTTATCACTCAAATCAGACCATCTGATAGGACATCCAGATCTTGTGCTGAGATACCATCAGGTCCCCTTGGGACCCAATTTACGCTTTCCCCACTCTGTCCCTACCACCGTCATAAAAAGGTAGCAGAGTGGATAAGAAGTGGCTGGATACAGAGGCCAGGCTGGATGAAATATAGTAGCTAAAAAGCTGTATTTGGGGGGAAAAAAACAACTATCTCTGGAGTCAGGAAGACCATCTGAGTATAAGTTCCTACCTGTCATCTCTGAGACCTAGGCTAGAATTCATCCTCAGATTCTTACTAGATGACAAGCTGGCAAAAAGTCATTTTACAATATAATACAATAAACATTTATTAAGCATCTGTGCCAGGCACTGTGCTAAGTCCTGGGGATACAGATAAGAAAAAGACCATGCCCTCCAGGAACTTACAATCTAATAGGGGCTGACAACACACAAAATGAAGCTGAAAAGCTGAGAAGAGTACCCCATGGAGCAGGGGAAGAAATGATGGAGTAAGAAATCAAGCAGTGCTACTGTTGGGAAATGAGATTGGCTGAGCTTCTGGGCCCTGTTTTAAAGAGAGGCTTCACAAGGAGCTTTTTGCCCTACCTCCAGAGGGACAGAGGCAACTGAGAAATAAAGAGGTGTGAGTACCAAAGCTGAAGCAATCTCCATAAAGCTTAGTGAGGAGGCTCATCCTGCTGGGGAATGATAAAATTGAAACCAAGCAGTGAAACAGGTGGGAAATGAAGAGCTGGCTGTTTTTAAGCAGCCACTGGCATTTGCCAGGAACAAAATAACATAAAGCTGCAGCCCTTGAATAATAGGGATGTAGACAAAATTAAATTGTTAGGAGCTGAAAGGCAGGGTGGCCCAGTGGATAGACTTAGTCTTACAGCCAAGGCCTGGGTTCAAATTCATCCCTGACTTGTACTGGTTGTGTTCCTCTCCCTCAGGGCCCCCAAGCACTTTGCTACTATAAATTGCAGGAAGCTGCCAGTCTGCATGGGTAGGAGTTTCCTATATCACCGAAATTCACCAGTCTTAATCAAAGGTAGGGACCAGAGTGATCAAGAAATTGTTTCTTTTTAGGAAGTCTACTTTGTAGCTCATTTACATGTTCCCTAAGTAATGTTCAGAAGATAGGGCCTACATATTGCTTGAAGTGAGTAGCAGGTGGCCTACCTACCATATCAGGATAAAAAATAGCAATACTATCCAATTGTGCCACCAAGTGTCACTTTTTAGGTACTACAGGCTTCAACCTAGAGCTTTAAATCAGGGATTCTTAACCTGGTTTCTGTGAGCTTTAAACTGCGATTTCCTTTGTAATCTCATTTTAATTTATGCACTTAAAAATGTTATTCTGAGAAGAGGTCCACAGGATTCAAATGGGTTCATGGCACAAAAAACTAGCAAGAACGCCCTTTCTACATCCTTAAGACAAACTAGGTGTATTCATAGAGGCAATTCGGAGGTCCTTAGGACAGATACACCTGATCTTTATCCAGAGATGGTATAAAGCAGCGGTTCTCAACCTGTGGGTTATGGTCAATTTAAATACATCCTGCATATCAGATATTGACATTACAATTCATAACAGTAGCAAATTACAGTTATGAAGTAGCAACGAAAATACTTTTATGGTTGGGGGTCACCACAACACGAGGAACTGTATTAAAGGGTCACGGCATTAGGAAGGTTGAGAACCACTGGTATAAAGTCAAATGAAACCCATCAGAATCATTATGTTAAAGACTCCTCCAGCTATCCCCACCGCCCTCCATTCAATAAAACTTTTTAAAGATAAACAAACTATTTCTTAGCAATAGCTTGTCACTGGCCCAGTACGAATTCAATACTGCCCCCCTATCTCCCTTCTATATACCTCACCTTATAGGTGTAAGGTAGGTACCTCAATACTATCAGTACTCAAAAAGGTACTTCTGACAAGGTGCCTCTGAATATTTTGGGGTGATTTTATAATTTTGAAACGTTGTTGTAACTTCAGTCTTGTGTATGTACCACCAGTTTGGGAAATCAGTTTAACTCTGTCCCTTCTCTCCCCCCACAGCTGTAAAGCATTCACTCTGTGCCTTCCCTGCCCCCAGCCTAGAGGTATTTCCTCTGAAACCATTAATTCTATAGCTATGATAACAAGAATCTTTTAAAGGCACTACCTCCACTCATCCACTTGCAAACTGAATGAGGTACTTCTCAAAGGAATTTGACCTCAAATCTGACCGCTGGTTGACTTTATGATGTTTCAAGGCAAAAACCACACCTCCTCTCTAGCCCCTCCCAAATTTTTCCCAGTGAATTACAGGCAAAATGCATGCACAGTTGACGTAAAGGGTGCGTGTTCCTTTAAGTATTAGCTACTCCTTGGCTCCTCCTCAGCTCCTCCCTAACTCCACCTTTGTACACCTAGTTAGGCTAATGAACCTATGACTGACAGTTTTGTGTCTTTAAATTGTGTATCTCTATCTCCATCTCCTGCTCTTTGCAGGCTATCTGCCCACTAAAGAGCATCACACTTTGCAGGCTTTCTCTGACACCCCCCTCCCCCCCTTGAATCCCTGTCAGCTTGCAGGTCTCCTTACCCCTTTTACCCGTGTAACAATAAACTCTTGTAACTCTGCCAAGGGCAGCCGAGTCCAATAATTCTTTTTGGTCGACGAACCTAGAAAGGATTTCAATAGAAATCCCCCCTTACTTATCTCTCTTCACTTCAACCAATTTTGTCATTTTGTATCTGCTCTAAATGTGTATAATGTGTCTAATATTCTAAGATTTCAAATGCATCGGCATAGATTTCATATGATTTTGTTAACATTACACTTGGATACAAATTATGAAAAACAATATTAGTTCATTGGATTTTGGAAAACTGCAAGCTATAGTCAACAGTCACTGCCTGGCTTGACAAATATTTATTGAGCTCCCTATTATGCACAAAACACTGCAGAATAGTGCTGATCAATGCCTGTGAATAGAAATAGACTTCATCTTGTAAAAGGTTTTCAAATCCAAGCAGGAACTCACCCAACACAGGAAGGTTTAATAAAGTATTGGTGAAAAGTGACAGTAGTTCCTGTCTGGAAGTGTTTTTAGTGTGTATGACCAATCATTTCCTACTGCTGTTACAAAATTTCCAAAATAAATTATCTTCATTTGAATGATTTTGCCAATTAGTCCTGAGAACTGAGGTTCAAAGTGGTCCAGTTGTCACCCATGGTAACACAACTGTTGGGTCAGAGCTGATATTGTTATCAGTTTCTTCTGGCTCCATATCACATGCAAAGAAAAAAAAATACAAAGTAATTCTGGAGGGGCAAGTACTAACAACCTGGGGAAAATGCACAGGAAAGACTTCATGTAGACATGTTGTAAAGGCAGAGGCATTAATAGATCTGGTAGCTGATTTGATAAAGAAGAATGAGCAGATGACCCCAAGGTAGTGAATCTGAATGACTAGAAGGATGCTGGTGCTCTTTATGGAAATAGGTTCAGAATGGGTAGCGAGGGGATATGGGTGAGAAGGACGGAAGAGTTCTGTTTGGGACACATTGAGTTTGAGGTGGGACAAGCCCCTTAGAAATGGCCTATTCTACTGGAGTTCAGCAAAGAGACCAGAGAATGGAAAGAAAAGTATTTTAAAGTGCCTGCCACCAGGAACTATATTGATTCCCACAATTACCTCATTTGCTCACAATGACCCAGAACAGGCCCTATTATCACCTCCACTTTACCATTAAGGAAACTGAGGCATATAAAAAGACATGCCCAGTGTCTGGGGTCATACTTGAACTCACCTTCATGACTCCAGGCTCAGCAACACTATCCACTGTATCACCTAGGTGGCTTACTAGACTTGGATGTACAGACCTGGGAAACTTCTGCACATAAGAAAATGAAACCCATGGAAGTTGAAGCCACCAAACACAAGTGTAGAAAAAAAGGGCCCAAGACAAAACCTTGGGAAACAGAGTTGGGAAGTGGGATGTAGAAGATGATTGGGAAAAGGTAACTGACTAGTCTTGAGAACCAAGACAGCAGTGGCATTAAAACTCACAGAAAACAGACAAATGTTAAATGCTGCAGAGGTGTCAAGAATGGGGACGCAGGCCATTACGTGTAGCAATTAGAAATCATGGTTAGTTCTGGAAAAAGCAGTTTCAGTTGAGTGATAAGGTCAGAACCCATACTTCAAAGAGTTGAGAAGTGAGAAAAAGGCCATTAAAAGTTTTAATTTATCCCTAGGAGTTTCACTGAAGAAGGGAAAGACATGGGAAAATAACCTGAATGAAGATTAAGTTTAGGGGAGACTTGGGCAGCAAGAAAAGAACCATTATGTAGGCAAGACTAGAGATTTCAGAGTGATCTAGAGAAAGGATAAAATTATGTAGAAATCTGCAAGACAGAAAGTAGTGTAAAGTGAGTACATGTAGAGGGCACCTCTTCGGACTAAAGGAAGAGTAATAAATGATGTTAAGGAACTATGTGTACCCAAAACTTGATTGGTCTATTGCAGGGGTGGGAAATCGGCAGCCTCAAGGCCACATGTGGCCCCCTAGGACCTCAAAGCTCGACTCTCTGACTGAATCCAAATTTCACAGAACAAATCCCCTTAATAAAAGCATTTGTTCTGTACAACTTTGGACTCAGTCAAAAGGCTGCACCCAAGGATCTAGAAGGCTACATGTGACCTCAAGGCCACAGGTTCCCCACCCTTGAAGAACAAGTCCCCTACTAAAATGCAAATTCTTTGATGGTGATTTTTTTTTTTTTTTTTTTTTGGAGAGAAGGTTCTTTGTATAGTGCTGCCAGAACCCTAGTACACAGTAAGCCCTTAATAGCTTGTTGAGGAGCGGCTAGGGGGCGCCGTGAATAAAGCACTGGCTCTCCAGTCAGGAAGACTTGAGTGCAACTGTGACCTCAGAAACTTCACACACACACACACACACACACACACACACACACACAAAACTAGCTGTGTGACCTTGGGCAAGTCACTTAGCCCCAATTGCCCTACTTTCCCCCCTCAAAAAAAAAAAAGGCAGAAACCAAACAAAAAAATAGCTTGTTGAACACTGAATTAAGAGGACCCAACTACTCACTACACCACTCATATCCAGGTTCCATTCAGTTCTACAGTGTTGGGGATAAAAGAACTAAACACTTTCTCACTCTTCACCACCCTGCCCAAGTTCTTTTAATGGAGAAGAGATGGTCCTCTTACTCAGGAATACTTGCTGAAGTACTGACTTCTAATCATGATAGTAGTCTATATGCTACAGATACAGTCTAACACAAGACTTGTGGCAGGGTAGAAAGATGTAGCCTCAGTGACAGTAGCAATTTCAACTTGGATTGGGGTTTCTATAATGGAGTGGCAGAAGACTGTCCTTTGCTTTGTTATGGTCAGTGTTTTATCATCTGTAGTTTTAATGAAACCATAGATAGCTGTGGGAAGATTGGCACACTGCTAGCATAGCTGTGAATTGGCACAACCATTCTAAAAAGCAACTCAGAATTATGCAAATAACATGACTAAAACGTCCATACCCTTTGACCAGTGATTCCATTACTGAGCTCATTCCCAAGGTCACTGATAAGAAATTTCCCATATATACCAAAATATTTATTGCAGCACATTTTGTAATAGCAAAGAATTGGAAACAAAGTAGAAGTCTTGTTTTAAGGAATGGCTAAACAAATTGTGCTATATTAAATGGATTACTATACTGTGAGAAATGATGCGTGATGAATTACTGAGAAGGAAAGATCTATGAGAAGGAAAGATCTATGTGAACTGATGAAGAGTGAAGTAAGCTGAGCCAACAAAACAACACATACAACTATAACCAATGTAAACAGAAAGAATAACTACATGCACAAAATAAAAAATGAATGTTGCAAAATTAGTAAGAAAAAAAGTAAAAAATGGTTTGAAAGAAGACATGGGAGGTTCATAGGTGTTACACATTGTACAAGTTCTTCATTTTTTCAATGTATTAATGGTGCTGGCTTTTCCCATTTTGTTTAGGAAAAAAAAATACTGTTATATGGAACGGCTCTGAAAGGCATACTGGGGAAAACTCCAATCATATAAAAAACAAGATCAATGAAAATTTAAATTAAACTGTAACTGGGATACACAACTAGCTTCCAAATGACAAAGTGGTGAGATTCAAAAGGATAAATAGGGTAGAGCACTGGGCCAGCTCTAATAAAATGAAATTTAATAGGCTCAAGTGTGAAGTATCAAATTTGGGTTAAAAAAAAAAATCCAACATTCAACTACAAAATAGTAAAGCATCTACACAGCAGTTTGTCTAGAAAAGAACTAGGGGTTTTAGGAGAGTCCAAGCTCAAAGAGTTAACAACAGTATGGTAAGGTTTAAAAAAAAAAAATAATCTGAAGCTAATCTGCTTTTGAGGCAGGGTCCAGAATAAATAAGGTAATTATCCCATTTTATTTTGCTCTTATAGGGCAACATCTGCATAAAACCCAAAGACCTATTCCAAAGGACGATTAGATAGGTTCAATTTTAGGTGCTTCATTTTAACAAGGACAGTAATGAACAGGAACACATGCAGAAAAGAGTGACTAGTGTAAGGAAAAGTCTTGAGATCATATCATTTGAAGATTACCTGAAGGAACTACTGGGAAGGTTTAGTCTGGAAAACTGGGGGGGGGGGGGAGAATACAGGGGGAAATGATAGATATCTTCAAGTATCTTTAGACTTGTCATACACAAATGAAATCAGACTTGGACCCACAGAACAAACATAGGACCACTGAAAGACAGTTGCAGAAAGTAAGATTAGTCTAATGTATTCAGGAAGCAAGAGTCTGCTTTTAAATAAATCAGTACTTATTAAGTGCAGACATTTTTGCAAAGTGCTTAGAATACAAATACCTAAGTGAGAATTCTTGACCCCAAGGAAGATAAAGTCTACAATTCAAGTCAATGTAAGGAAGACCTAGTAATTAGAAAAAACAAGGAATGGACTGACTGCAATTAATGGATCCCCTCTCACTTGCATTCTTTAAATGCAAACTAAATAATCATTAGGTAGGGATATTGTAGTATGAATTCTCCTTAATGGTCTTGGAGACTCTTTTCAACTACTGAGATCCTATTTCTTAACACTTTAAAAGTTCTCCATATTAGTGGTATTGGGCTATTAGTGTGAAATATTGCATATACTGTGAACTACCATCGGTGAGTTTTGATTAGTTTTGAACTGCCTTTTTTCTTTCTTTTGTAATTCTTGTTACAATGGAAGGTCCTCTATGTAGGAGTGGAGAGGGAGTGATATATTCACAAATAAAAGTTTTAAAAAAGCACTAATAAAAATGTTAAATTTAAATGACTGAAAATGTGTTACAGTCCTAAAACTACCAAAAATAGAATCATATCTACAAAAAGTTTCTCTACTTTCTAGCACCTTTGTAAAATTTTACTACTGAAAATACCATTAGACGAAAGTATTAACAGCAGCTTCATGTTTTGTAATGATTAGTTTGCAGAGTGAATAATCCTGAGTGTTTTCAGTGGTCTCTCACCATCTAAATCACTTTCTTTAAACTGAACATAGGACCATGTGTTCCTTATCACTGGGCATATTTCTTAGGAGGTAGGTATGTTGGATTGTCCTCAGGTAATATTTATGTTCACCTTACCTTATCTCCCTCACAATCTAAAACAGCACTTTCAGAAAGCCCCAGCTAAATTCCCAAACCCAAATAAACCACACATGTCCCTCTCTCCTTTATGTTCAAAACACTTTACTTCTTGGGTATCAGCTATTTGACCTCCAGCTCTCAAACAGCATTTCTAATAATACTTGTTCATTTTAAAATTCTACAAAGAAACATCTGCACGGCATCCATATAATGGCATGTTACCTGTAGTTGATGGTCACAAAACAAAGGCACTAACGGGGCACAATATCGAAAGGGACTCTTCAGTGAATCTCTTCGATAAAGGGAAGAGATCTTCTGCAATATAATAGTGAGTTTATTAAAGTAAATCAATCCTGTTGACTTTTTAAAAAAGATGTCTTCTGTGTCCTTTGTAACTCCAAAAAGCAACAATTAAAACAGTGGCTTTTGCATACTGCTAGCCTTAGTTTACTGTGGTACAAAGACTTCCTCTAACATCTAGATACTTGAGATAAATGGTATATGAAGTTTTGAAGCTCCCCACACCTTTCAGTATCTCAAAACTTCCCAAAAAGTATGGCAGAAAGTTCCCCCTCCCCTTCTCCAAAAGGGGCCAGTCAAAGATAAACTTTCAGTGTTAAGGTCTGTCTCAATATTTCCATCCCCCTCTCCAAACCAACATAAACCTCCCAACACCAGATCCTGCTTTAATTAACATGATTGATTTATTTCAGGTTTATACATTATGCCTCTCTCAGTCACCAAACATTTCCTATTGTTAGATTTCTAAAAAAATAATCATTTTTCAAAAGCAGAAAAGAGGGAAAGTTATATTTTTAATATATAAAAGGAAAAGCTAAATTTAACATTATTATATTCTTAAAAACATTCCTTCTATTTACAGATGTGTAAAAAAAAAAAAACAGGATTCTTGGTCTAGCAAGAACATGCTCTTTGCAGGGTGGGGGTGAAAGCCCACTGTCCTGATTTCACAATCCCTCTCCACACAGCTACATCTTTCATAAATCACATACGTGATTTTCATTCAATCCCTTGGGATAAGAATAAGTCTGGGATCAGTGAGGAGCCACTAAAATTAGTGGGAAAAGAGGGGGCCTTGGAGATTTCAGATTGCTGGCAAGTTACAGGAAAAAGACATGCAGACTCTTATTTCTCTCTGGGGTCTGGGCCCTTCCCAAGTTGGCCTTGCCAAATACTAGCATTAGGCAGCTCAAGAGTACTGCACAATTGGGCAGTACATCATTTGCAGCAGTTACTCCTGAGAACCTCAGGCCATCTATTCAAGTCTTCATGTAGTTACACAATACCAGAGCCAAACATGTCCTCCAGATAAGAAGAGGTTATTTGTTTTCTTCCAAAAAAGAGAAAGAAAAAATGTTTAGAGTCTGAAATGCTCCTTTTATCCTGAGGATGATTCCCTCGGTTACTGCTGAGTGGACTATCCACTAACAGCCACCAAGGGAGCCTGGAGAAGCCAGGAGGAACAGTTAAGAGGGGACAAGCAAGGGAGGCAGATGCTGGTCTCCTTGGCTAAGGCATTGAATGAAATCTTTTGGACATGGAAAAGGGAGGATGAGGAAGGGTATCCTTCACTTCTTTCTTCATCTGGGAGTAAGGAGGTCAGCTCAGGACTTCTAAGTCCTAGCATTAATAGTACAAGACCAAAAAAGCATTTATATTTACTGGGCTCTTACCTTACAAATCTTTGTATATAATAAGACTACAGGGAAGACATCCCATTTTTTCAAGACTGGCAGAAAAGAGGCCAAACATAGACATTAGAAAGAACTCATCTGCCAAAATTATACCAAACAACCTCACAACCCAGGTTGGGAAAATATGCTGTGTGGGATGCAGGGTAAAGAGAAGAGGGGAGAGGAAAGAGATAGCATCTCCTAGGCACTGCCCAGGAGCTTCAAAAGCTGGAAGCTCTTGTGCTAGTGTTCCATAACACAAGGAAATCCTGCCAATGAAGGTGGTGAAGACAAGGGTTACATTCCAAAATACAATTACGTAAGAAAGGCAAAATGCAGCAGCTAGATCCCAGAGTCAGTACAATTTCAGAGCAGTGATTCTCACTTCCAGGAGTTTCCAAGAAACCCCTCAAGTGCACCATGATTCCTATTTATTTACAAACCAGATAGGAAAAAACATTTCTATATGCATTACAAATCTCATCTCTTAGGTTGAAAATTTCAGCCTTTAAGGAAGCTATGAAAACAACTGTGTACAAAAATATAAATATCTTTACAGGCTACCAGGCCTTAACAACCTGATAGCTTATGAGTGAAAAGGCTCTATATATCATTGAATCCATGGTGGCAGAGAATAAAAAATACATCTTGTGATTCAAATACTGCCCTATTTCCCTGGTAATGAGTGTCTGCTATGACTTTATTTTTATTTTTTGCTATACAACCCCGTGCAAGTGCAGCAAAACCTTGACCAAGCACCATTCCTGTATGCAGAGGAGACTAGTTTGATCTAGCAAACATCCCCACAATTTTTTTTTTTGGCTGTTGTCTTGGGAAAAAAGCATACCCTCCATGAACCAAAACCATATCTTTGCAGGGCTGTCACTGGGGTGACTCAGGGCAGGAAAGGGATGAAAGAATTTCCATCCACACCCTTAGGAATACTCCAGGAGGTATTTTCTGGGGTAATAAAATGCTAATCTAGGAGCCCATTAGGAGAGTGAGGAGAGAATACAGCAGTTAAATGAATTAGGCTAATTAGCTTTGAGACATTTAAAAGCTTCCCTATTTTACCAGGTTTGGGCTTACAGCAGAAAAGATTTTGGAGTGGAAGCTTATGATATGAGGAAAGTGAAGTTTTTGCTGAGAAAATTTCTCCCTTTGGTATTCCACAGAATTTATTCCCTCCACCCCCCAAAGCCCCAGAATACCAATAAGTTCCCCTGGATTCCTTTGCACAAGTTCAATGAGTTCCTTGGGTTCTGCAGAAACTTTAGACACAAACAACCCTGCATCTGCATAGACAGTTCACTGTACCAGAAGCAGAATGCATAGCAGCTCCTCGGGCTTAAGCAGCTTTTTTCTCTGGAAGGGAGAAATCAGGGGCTACTTTCCCATGCTTGGAAAAATTCCTTGGTAAAAGGGGTTCCCTATGTCCAGCAATGATGGATGACTATCCTCCCCCAAAGAATAATGGAACCCAGCACCAAAAGTGAGGTAACACACTTTAGCATGATCAGAATTTCATAGCACTGATTCCAGGGCCAACACTTTCCATCACTTACCCCACCCTCAAATTAAAGGACCATAGTCCCATGACAAAAAAATAGGATGATGTCTACAGAAAAGAGAGTGAGCAGGAGGCAGTTTTTTTCCCTTTACAGCCTTAACAGTTTTAGGCTTTTTCACTTAGCTTCAGAACAAACTTTCCTCATTTGCCTGAAGAGCTAGAAGAGGACCCAGAGTTACTCAATTTAGCCACCACAGGTGCTAATGTTGGCATCACTTTGTTCTCCTGTCCTTCTTGGTCATTATGTACTGCTACTGTAGTTTTCAACCCAAGTGGCCCTCCTTTAGCAACTATAGGTGCCAAGCAAGGCATCACTTTAAGACTCTGTCCATCAACATCACTGGGAGGATTAGCTAATTTAAGCCCTAGTGGTGCCAATTTTGGCATAGGCCTCCATAAAGTATCTGTGCTACTGCTCTCTTGGCCAGTCTTCATATGAAGAATGGGGGGTGAGGACATGTTTTCAGGCTCAGCTGGGAGGATAGAGGCCATTTTCCCAGTATCACTGGCCCTCCTATGGGAAGTAAACGATTCTTTTATCTCTGGGTCAATAACAATCTTAAGTACATCTGTTTCTGTAGGTTGCCTTTCACCCTCAGCAAGGTCATCATCTTCCAGGTGCAAGAGGAGGGGACTGATGGAACCACTGGCTTCCTGTACCTCAGGCAGCTCTTTCAAACTACTCCCAAGGGTGCCAAGCTGAAAAGTGGCTCTACTGCCAGAGGCCAGCTTGTTGGCAACAGCCCGACGGGCATTTGCCAACCTAGGGAATTCTGTACCTATAGAGCTGGGGAGCTCAGTCATGCTGGAAGAGTCATCATTTAGCTGCTGATTGAGGAAGGTAATCTCATTGAGTAATGAGGTTAGTGTCTCATCTGTGTCATCCTCCTCCTCCATGCTAGACAGAAGCTCATTAGGGTCCAATGTTGCTTCTTCAATGGCAGAGGCCACTTTTCTCAGCTCTATCTCTATACTTGAATCCTTAAGATCTTTCACCTGCAGTTTGCGAAAAGGGATCTCCTTTAATTTCAACCTCTCACCTCCTGATTCAGTTTCTTTCCTTCTACACTGGCTCCCACTGACAACTCCAGAAACTTTCCTGGATAAGGTCTCCAGAGGTGTCCGCATACTAGAAACATTGACTATTTGTGGAAAACTAATGTCTTTGTTTTCCACAAAATCCTGTGCTGGCCTTGGCACTATTCTCCCATCTCCATGACTGTTTCCAGAGGAGATTCTTGTCAGGTCTTCAAGTGATGTATTCTCATTTCTGACGGTTTCTTTCAGTGTCTGGTCAGGTGGCTTGGCATGAGAAGCTTCATGAGAATGCTTGCTGGTACCCACATCTAAGCTGAGTCCTCCATCTGTAGCCAGTGAGGTCACATTAACAATCCTGGGCATCATAAATAAGTCATCACTTTCTGCAAAACCAAGAAAAGCAGAATTCATTATTAAGATCTGTCGTAGCATCCATATTATCTTCTATCAAATACAATAACTGAACATCTCAAGTAGTTAAATTCAAGACCCACCATTCAATCAATACTTTACCTACTTGAACCCTAAAAATACCTAAAAACCCTTGAACCCTAAAAAAACCCTAAAAATAATATCATTCCTTAAAATATTAGACCTAGGTTAACAAAATAATGTCAATTAAAATTTCTAAGCACTAATCTCCCTCCCTCATCCCTTTAAACAAGAGTAACAGACATATAGTTAGTGTGGAGGCAAACTGGAGGCGCTTCCCTATAGCTTTGTGCCAATGGACAGGTAACAACAATATCTCTTCAAAGATTCCTGAGATAATAATTTAAAAAGAGAAAATAAAAAAGAAAAAAAAGAAAATAATTTAAAAAGAGACCCCAAAAAAAAACACATTCTCTCCCTACCAATTAAAATGGTACAAAAAGTCAAAAGTGAAATGAAGAATCAAAGAAAACTATTAGGAGTATTATAGCTCACAGAGGGAGATGAGCTTCCTCTTGGTCCAGAGGGAATACGAGGAGCTTTCTTGCTTCTGGACTACTAGATCTCAGATGTTAGTACTTATACTAATGGAATCCACTGGTGGATTTGAAGGAAAAATCCCACAAGCCTAAAGGAACAACCCCATAAGCAGAAATGCCCAGCAACCCCACATCTGCAGCTATGTAAATTACCATGAGGTAGAAATCCAGTCAAATGCAACCCAATTTGATTCTAGTAATATGCTCTTGTATATAAGCCCCAAACAGTAAACACTACATACAATATCACTCTACAACCACTAAGAAAAGTTGACACTGGTCCTCATAGTACTTTTCTCTTTTATCATGAGAAGTATGTTTTCTATTTTTCTATCCCCAACTTACACTTAGACTTAGAAGTAGTAGCACTTCACAACAAAAATCCTTTTATTGAAGAAGATCAGCACCAAGTCCAAAAAAAATCCAGTGGGTCATTTTAACATATAAGACTACTACAAAGACAAAACCTAGACAGGATTACACTTGATAGAATAAATGCTAACAAAAGAGCATCAGATGCAAAAGCTTCTTTTGCACTGGGAGATGCCAGAGACAAATTTCTTTACAATGTAGGTAGGACAGCACTAACATACCTTGCTGAACTACAGCACTGCTGGTAACTTGAGGCTTCAGTTCACTTTGTAACAGAGCAGGAGAAACAGTTACCATTGGTCCTGAGACTAAGGGTCCCTTTAAGGTGAGCACTTGCCCTTGTGGAGTCATCACAAGACTGGCAGTATTATGTACTGTGTGAGAAGGGGAGATCTTTTCTATAAAGAAGATCAGAAGTCAGTTAGGACAGAAAGTCTTTAAATAAACCTGGGAGTCTAATTTAAGTCTCAAAAGCATTCCCTCTTTTAATAGGCAAACAGTTTAATTTTAATGTAGGTCAGGAGTCACATTTAGGAATATTTTTTTTTTTCTGAATCACAGTGAAACGGAGTTAGTTTCAGTTCCTTGTTTACTATTCCTCCACGTGGAGATATTTTTCCTACTAAAGAACCCACATTTGAAACTACTGATTTAAAGAGGTGCTTTGACAACAGTTTCAGCAAATACATCAAGATTTTTTACACAGTTGTCCAAGGTAATCAAAACATTAGTTTGTTAAAGCTTTATGAAAATATAGGGTAGCATAGTATAATAATAGCATGCATTTACATAGGGCTTTCAGGATTGCAAAGTGCTTTAGAAATATTTCGTCTTATCCTCACAACAACCCTAAAAAGTAAGTGCTATTCTTATCCTCATTTTGCAGATGAGAAAACTGAGGCAGCAGCTATGGGACTCAATCAAGGTCATACAACTACTAACGGTCTGAGGCCAGACTTCAACACAAGTCTCCCTCGCTCCAGTCCTAGCACGCTATTCAATGCACCACGCAGTTGTCTCTAAGTATAGAGGAAAGAGCAATGAGAATGAGTCAGTCAATCTGGATCCTAGCACTAGAGCTGCCACAAAACAGTTACTAATTTGGGGCTTCAGTTTATTAACTTTAAAAAATGGAGGATGGGCTACATTATCTCTGAAATCCCATCCTGTTACAGGATTCTATCAATTGACAACTTGTGAAAATAAGTCTTACTCAGGACTCAATAGCATGGTTTTGCCATATCTATTACAATAACTCATTAGCCAACAAAAAGTTCAATGTAACTACAGCATTAGAAAAGTTTTAGTGACTAAGTGGCTGATAAATTTGCTTTTTCCTTCTTAATTTACTTGCCTAATAGTGCCCTAGAGTGAAGAAGGAACAGAAACTCAAACTAGTCCACTCTGTTTCCTATTGTTAGAAAGGGGGCAGCAAACAGAAGCTCTAAGTAAGAAACCATCTTCCTTCCTAAAACACAATTATATTTTTGGGTTGCTGTTAATCTAAGTTATACCTAGAAGTACTGGGAACCCAACCTAGAGACAGAACTACTAGAACAAGAACTGGGTGCAGCCAAAGTCTGAAATCAGTACCCTTAGAATTTTTTTTCTCATATATCAATCATTTCAAATTAGGAGATAAGTGATGCTCTAATCACAGACTGGGTTTTTGTTTTGGGGTATGACTTTTTGTTTTCAACCACTATGCCACCTTACTAGAAATCAAATATTCAAAATATCAGTTTAGATTTATAGGAGGCAGATCCTAGTTACCAATTATGGAAGTCTTAGAATTTGGAACAGGTAAATAAATTCTCCTCTGAAATATATACTGAAAGGGAAATGCTCAAAATTTACTGTATAACACAACTGGATACACAATTTTGTTTTTAGTATATTTAACAGAAGAGTAAAAAAGTCCCAGGGAAGTTAATAGTTCAGCAACTAGATTGCTTTATAGCACTCTTGAAAAAACACCCTTCCTACCTGTGGATGGTGCTCTTTTCCTGGCAAGTATCAATGGCTTCCCTCGTCTGCTGGTCATGACCACCTGCCCTAGCTCTATAGAGGATGTGGAAGCTCCTTCTTGCTGTATGACTGCTCGAGGGGGCACATTAGGCTCATCCTGGTCCATTTTCTTCTTTTTCTTCTGTGCTTCTAATGCTTGCTGTTTGGCATAAATGTATTCCAGCTTCTTCAGGACAACTTCTTCTGTCTTACCTATATGTAAGAAAGAACCCAAGCAATCTTCTCTCACTATCTATGGTCCAGATAAAAATGAGAAACAGCAACTGAAATCCATTTGCTTAGCCAAAAAGGGGAAACAAAGCTTTTGTAAAGCAGTGCTGGCTGTACCTCTAAAGAAGGTTAAAGTTTGAGAAGTTAAAGCCAGCACACATCTAGTCTCTCAAAATACATAAAATCTGTCAAAATTTGTTTCTTTCCTAAAATTTACTATTCCTTTTCTTCCCCATCTACAAAAGTCTTACCTGAAAGAGAAGACACTTTGCGGATCAGATTATTCCGTTTTCGAGTTAGGAGATTTTTCTGCCCTATCAACTTGTCTGCCTGGTCTGTTAGTCCCTGGATCTCTCCAAAAGCCTAGGAAAAAAGTAATCCCACCATGTCAAGTCAATTCACTTTCTTTAGAATGGTTTCTTATTATGTTCTGGGCTGAGGTCTGCCATTATATAATCAATATAGTAAAGGATTAAAAATCACATATGAAAGAAAACTTTAAGATGCCATTTTAAAAATTCACAAAGTGTTGATGGGATTTGTCCATTTTAAAAATTACCGATGGTTGGATACTTTGTACTTTCAAGGCCCTGATTATTATTGTTATTTCCAAAGTATATCCTTGGATGTTTAATATACTGACAAGGAGCTTTTCCTATGGGATGTTCATTCGGCAGAACCACCCAGTGGTTAATAATACACTACTGGAAGGTCATCTATTTAACTCTGTTTTTACAATTAAAATGGCTTTATAATTAGCAATTTAAACAACTCACCAAATCACTTTATTTACATATTAAAAGATTTTTTATGATTTGCTTAATGTTATCTTTCTTTAAAAAAAATCACAACTATTAAGATGTTATGAAGTAGTACTTATTCAACTGCTAAACTTAATCTAGAGAAAGTATGACTAAAATGTTCTAATGCCTTCATATACTACTTGTGCTGGATCACCTCTAGATCTAATGATTAAAGATTTTAAGATCCTCTTATGTGAACACAAGGATATACTCAATAACCTAACAGAGGGAAAAATTTTCCTTCTTCCTTATCAATTCCAAACAGTTATTAACCTATTTTGTACATAGCAACATATTTGACATTGTATAAAACTATGAAGCAGAGAGAATGTGATCCTCTCCATGAATCATTTCCCTTCTTAACTTCAAGAATGGGACAACCTGGCCATTTAGGAATTCATTGGATGCAACAAATGAAAACTCCCCATACATGAAAATATCATTGTGCTTTAGTGACCAGATTCTCAATAGTCTACTTCTGAATACAAAATATATCCATCCAAAGTTACCAATGATTATCAGAAAGTAGTCAATACTCCTCCACTTACTCTCTCTGGAAACAGTCTTTTTAGCTCAATCCATATATACCAATTAAACAGAAAACTCACCCTTGTGAGAATGAGGCTTTTGGAGACCTTAGAAGAATGAAGCAAACCTAATGTTATTTTTAATTTCTCAAAGAGATCCCGCATTTCACCACGCCGACGCCGTTCATTGGCAGTGTGTGTTCGGCGATAATAAGCAAAAGCTTCTGCTTCTTTTTGTAGTTTTTCACTCCAAAATTCAGGTTTCAGTTTCACAGGAATTGGTGGGTCCTATTAAAATTAAAGATGGACAAATCAACCAAACTTTGAACCAACTCATCCAAATGCATTTAGGCCTAAATGGAAAACCAAAACTATCCTACAGCACTGACAGTTTTTCTGTTTTAAGAGTGTACTCTTTTCAAATTCTGGCAATTTTGCTCATTGACAGGTGCAAAGACAAAGATGGATGGTCATAAAACTTTATAACATCAATTAGGTTTAGGTAGAGATCGATAAGTCAAAGACTTAGGCCTATCTAACCTATAAATAGGTTATTTACAAAGGCAGGTCAGGAGAAATGGTTACTTCTTTGGCTACAGGTAATGCAGTTTTGAATTATTTATAATGTTACACTATTTGATATATGTATATTATTAATACTGCATTTCTCACTCTGTGTATGAGTGTTGTGAATATCATCCTGTCAGGTGGTACACGTTACAGCAAGATGTGTATACAATGTACTGTGGACTTGATGTACCCTTAAACTACTTTCAGTGAGCTGAAAATTTTTGGCTGCAGGGAGGAATGTAAACCTGACTTAGAATGTCTATTTTATAGAGACTATTGGGTCTGTTACTTTCTTTTTAAGAGCCAGATAAGAACTCAGATTATATTATTGTAACTTTAAGATGCAGAGAGAATACTGGAAGAATGGCAACTGAGAGTGACAGGTAAGAAATGGATTGATAGAAAATATCTCTCTGTATAGCATTAGGGAGAAGGTAAGATGATAATATTTATAATCCATGTGCCTTGCCCTATGGAATCCTAGCAAGAATATTTTTTACTTTTTACCTATGAGTATCTACCTGATAAAAACTATTAAAAATATTAGATGCAGAAGAGGACACAGAAAAGAAAGAAGTAAAGAGATGTTTGTTCCTAAAAAAGCTATTTTTCAATTTTATTTTATTAAGAATATTTGGTAGGAAAGACTTTTCATAATATGAGAGACAATGAAGTACTATTATTAGATTCTAAGTTCCTTGAGGGCTGGGTCTGTCTTCTGCCTTTTTTTGTATCTCTTGGCACAAAGTAGAAGCTTAATACATGTTTATTATTATAATACTGAATTTTCAGACAAAGGAAAGAAGCATCAATGATATTTTTAAAATATTAGATAACTTTGATCACAACCAAGATATTGAGAATATATATGCATAAATATAAAATACATGTCTTGATGTCACTACTGTTCTTATTTGTTATTAAGTTATATATGTGTGTATGTTAATAAAATCATGTTAGTAATTTTAAGACAATAGTGTTAGGAACAGTCTCCCATAAGTTACCTTTAGGAACTAGAGTAGGAAATCAGTTCTCTGGTGGACCCAAAACTGTAAGGGGGGGAGGGGAAGGGGAGGGAGTAGAGAGGAGATGGTATTTGTACATCAATATGTTGGGAAGAGTGGGGATGAGATATGTGAGAAGGCTACACTAAAATGTTAGGATTCACCAAGATTCAGAGCAGCAATTGTGGGAAAACCATAAAGGAAGGACTCATAATGGCATGACACTTATCCAATCACAGGATTGATAAGACACCAGCAGGTCAAGATGCCTTCAATTGAAAATAGCTAACAAAACTTTCAACAAAGACCCAGTATGTACCTGGCCCTTCATTTCTACTAATAAGGGAGGGAGAGAGGAAGAGAAAATGAAAGCGAAAAAAGGAGGGAGAGAGAGAGAGAGGGAGGGAAAGAAGGAAGGAAGGAAGGAAGGAAGAAAACATACATCTGAACAGACCTTTCGACTCTTCTCAGATGCTTTCTCTTCTGAAGGAACATGGCTATGGCACCTGAAAAGGTAGACAGAGTCATCTCCCAACACCCTGTAATTGTAATTTTATGATATGACACCAAATCTTTACTGAAACAGTTCTCTGGCAACTCTTACCTAATGACTGCATACTTCTTTATATACAAGTGTCACAATGCCTGAATACACCTCGAAATCATATCAAATTACATTGCATTTACAATATGCTTGAATTATGTCCAATCTTAAGGCAGCTCATAAAGAGTTTTGGAGATAAAAGAAACTACTAGCTTCTCAAGCTCCCAGCACTAATATGTGTTCACCTCTCAAATTTTGCTTGTATTATACTCATTGGTGTAGATATTGTATCCCCAACCAGCACAATGTAAGATCATTGGGGGAAGAGACTCTTACTTATGTTTCTGAACACCTAAAATTTAGCATAGTATTTTGTAGATAGAAGACACTTAACATCACTTACTGAAATGCATTTAATGAGGATAAGAGGGAACTAAAAGAGAATAAGGAAAGTTTTTACTTTTGTCTATTCCCTGTCAAAATATGGCCCAATGAGAAAGATGTGATAAGGGGCGGCTAGGTAACGCAATGAATATGGTACCAACAGCCATGGAGTCAGGAGGACCTGAGTTCAAATCTGACCCCAGACACTTAACACTTACTAGCTGTGTGACCTTGGGCAAGTCACTTAACCCCAACTTCCCTGCCCTCCCCCTCCAAAAAGAAAAAGAAAAAGAAAAAGATGGGGTAAGTTGCTCATCTCAAATCCTATCCTTCCTACTTTCTTGCACAGAGATGAGATGAAGCCGTAAGGTATAGAGAGAGCTGGCCCTGGAGCTAAGAAGACCTGGGTTCAAATCTTTTCTCTGATATACACTAGCTGTATGACCCTAGGTAAGTCATCTAACCTCAGGCAACACTCTCAGTCCACACTTGCCAGAGAAGACACTTCTCATTCAGGAATGGCCTTTATCAATGAAATCGTAGGTTCAGTCTCTCTACCTGTAAAGTGTGTAAATATTTATGCTAGATAATCTATGAAAAATGGAAATGCAGGTATGAAAAGATGGTGTGCTTAACCTGGAAGATGGTCCACAAGAGGCAGTCTTCACTGCATGTGCCTGAAAACCACTAGTAACTTTTGAAAGACCATGGTTTCTTTTCGTAAAAAAACTGTTTGCTGCCTAATTACCTGTTCACCTCAATGTCGTGTTTACCTGCCTTTGTTTTTTTCTTTTTTGTCCCAATTTTCCATTTTCCACAACTTTTCTTTCTTTCAATAACTATTATTCACCAACTCTTTCTATTTTTCCATTTTGTGGTTGTGAGATCTAAAATGTTATCTACTATTAATTTCAAAGTTTAATGTAGAATTCCTTAAGCTATTTTATAGGAGTTGTATATAAACCTAAGTAAGACTAACATACACAATTCCCCTACCTCCCTTCCCAGGGAAGAAAGGTGTTTATGGAGAAAATTATTACTATTTTGCACATTATTTCTGTCCAGATGACCTCCAGTTAGCATGTTTAAAATCATTTTCTCTCAGTGCCAAAGTGTCATTAAAATAACTAGATTAGGTAGTTGTAAAAGAGAATGATAAACGTAACAGTGAGCAAATTCTTAATTTAGTCATTACAAGGGAACTGAGTGTACCTTTTGAATTTTAACTCATGTTCTTCTATTACCTAGAACAAAGCTAAGAGGCTAGAAAGAATCCAGGACCCTTACTCACAGTTTCTAAATATAACACTAATTTTAAATTACTGAAGAACAATTTAAGGAGAAAAACTTACAGTTGCTTAGGAGAACGTATATGAGCAGCTGTGGCCTTCAAGCGAGCAATATTAATTTTCTCTGAAAATTCCTCAACAGTTTCAATGTCTACTTGCTCTTCTTCTTCAGTGTAATCCATAGAGTTACTCTGAAATAAGTAATTTTAAATGGTAAGCTATATACTAGTTAAAAAAGAACAAACCTGGGGCTTCCATATTATTTCTACCATCGTGAAATTAAGCTTGATAACGCCGTGCAATACAGCACGGAGCCAGAAGACCTTGGTTCAAATCCTCACTCTGATTCTCAACACTTGCAGTGTAGACTTCAGGCAATTCACTTAACTGCCCCCAACGTGAGTTTCTTCATCTAGAAAATAAGGTGATTAGACCAGACAGCCTGCGATGCAATCTACAAGAGATACTTATTAGCTATGTCACATCAGGACAGAGATCTTCAGACTGAAAAAAAATCTAAGTCTCAAAGGATTATATTACCTAACTCATGCCAATGTTAATTTTTATGAAAGGTAATCTTAAAAATTTATATAGCTCTTACAAGAATAGAAAGAGTCTGATTCAGGATTTTTTTTTAAGGAAAAAAACCCCCAGCAATTAAGGATCAGTTTAAAGTGAAATGCGATACTAGATAAAAACAAAATATCACAGGCTTCCTCAAAGTATCTACAGAACCTGAATAAAATACCTGGCACATTTTTCAATCCTATGGTTTGCTTTTGAAAACGCTCATACTCCAAAACAAGTTCTATATTGGATTATCTACGACATTATGGCATATGTCAATTAATAAGAATTTACTGAGCAAACTATATATACAACACTGTATTTAAAAATGGCATATGATACAACCATTTTAACATCAGTATAGGGGTATATCTATATTAAAAAATTTGGTGTAATGAGATGAAAAGTCAGAAAATCAAACCTGAATCCTGGTTTTGCCACTTTCTAACTGTATCACTGGTTAAAACACTTAAACCCTCTTACCTGAAAAGAGTTTCTTCAGCTGCAAAATGGAAAAAATTATTTTACTTCCTTCCTCAGAGTTATGAGACTCAAAACAAGATAATATGAAAATGCTTTGCTAATATAAAAGTGTACAAATAACCAAATGTTAATAGCTTTCAAAATAGTTATTTCCCACACCAGAAATAAAGAAACTTTATTTAAAACATCTCTATAAAGTGTCAGGCGTGAGTATATCTCAAATTATGCAGTACCTCCTAACTGCCTAACAGAATCTGAAGTTGAGATTTATTTCATCACACCCTCTGTGATTCCCACCGAACTTGCCACCATTAATGAGTGAAATGAAGCCACATTCTTCCTTCATGCTTGACAGACAAGATCAAGGTTACTGAACATTTGTTTTCCACAATCAATGAGTAACTACTGATTTGTTTTTCTGTTTAACCTAAACACCTTTTCTGATTGAACACCAATTCTCTCACCCACAGCAAAAACTCTTCTGGGGATGGAGTTCTTCCAAGAGGCATTGCTACTCTTTTGCTCTTAAAAAGACTACTTCATACCCCTTACAACTTGGATATACAGGAAATCTAACTACCTCTCAAACTCAATGAACTCTAGGAAGCGAAAAGAACAGTGATATAATCTAACAACTAAGTCAACATCTGGCAGTTGTCTAGGGATGTGCGAGATGTCATATATTATTTAAACTAGAAGGTTTTTATCTACCAAATGGGTGTCTTTTGCTGGGCAAGCTGACATACCTTCCAGAAATGGATTTAGAGAATGGAGGTATAAGACAACCACCCACATTCTTCCAACACTAAAATGTCAGCTCAAAAATATTGTGAGCATCAGATATAAACACATGCAAAGGCATCTTTTTTTTGTTAGGTTCGCCAAAAGAGCAAATATGTCGTTATACAGTGTTACTAGCTACAGCAACTAGTTTTAAAAGTTGGATTGTTCTTGGTTCTTTTTTATCTAGTACTACTTAAAACAGAAGACTATACAAAAAGCTTATTATTTCCAATAACACAAACTCTAAGGTCACTAGATTAGAGAAACCTGTCTTTCAACTTCATTGTAATCCACTGGAGAGGACTAAGCGATAGTAAACAGTTGAGTCATAATAAGACATTGGCATAAATACATTCCTGAATGGTTTATTTCACAAATGTCCTACTCTGGTATCTCCATGGCATAGTGACCTAGAGTTTTCACAGGTTATATGGAATGCTGGCAGTTCTTAACAAGTTTAACAGATTTCAATTATGGGCCTACTGATAAGACTGTTCATCTGTTATCTGAGGAAGTTCAGTCAAGTTTAGAGAGGTTCATCACTATGCTGCACAGTGGTTATTTTTCTGGTCAAGAAACTTCTAAAGACCATTTATTGTTATAGAGGGACTGCAACCTGCTTCAATGCACTAAGGACCCATGCTGATAAAATTACAAATTCCTGAAGTACTCAAATATTTTTAGCTTAGTTCCAATTAGTTCCCTACACCACCACAAAATTAAGTATGGTTTTTGTTCTTGTTCAAATATGAGAGAACAGGAAAATAAAGTTATATCAACACAAAAAAGTTAGATGACAGCAGAGAATGGGTAAATAACAAAGAGCAGGGGTGAATGAAGCAGTTTCAAGTAGAGTATATTTAAGGTAACCAGCTAACAATACTAAAAGAAGAAAGACAGAGAGGAGATGGTGAGATCCCAGTGGATACCTAAAGGTTATTCAGAAAAATCTCAGGCTACATTCAGCTCCCTAAATTTGACACTATGGCAGCTACGTCTGTTTAGTAAGAAAATGGTCAAAAAATACACTAAGTTATAGGGAATAGCAACTAAAGAGTAAGAACTCAAGAGACTTAAAGACCTATTTTTGAAAGAAAAGGTAAAAAAGTATTATGGCAAGATTAAGTTAAAAAGACTAAATATGGTTACTCCATATTTTAAAAATATATGTTCCAGTGTAAAAATAATTCATTTAATAGAAATGGAGGTAGGTGGGTTCTATACTAACATAGCTGTGATATCAAAACTGAGATTCATATAGAGAACAGTACTGAACTTCAATCATACCAAACAGAACAATGGTTTGCAAAAATTAAAAACACAATTTGTTAGAGTGATTATTACCAAAAAGTCTCAAGAGAATCAAAGTTATTTTTTGACCATTTCAAGATATTCAAACAAGTATCAAAACTGCGCTCTCAATATGGTAAGCAATCTGTATTTGTTGCCTGGCAGTATGAAAACTAAAAATAGAAAAGTAATTTATTTACTTATGACATAAGTCTAAACAGCTAACTGAAGATTACAATCTTCAATAATGTCTTGGTGATCCTCTGAAGAGGCTACTGGCTGTATCAAACTACTGAATTCTGTAAACTTTGCAGTTAAAACAAAAAGGATCTCACCACCTTTTCTACTTCTTCCACATCTTCACTCTGGTAGTCAGAGATGCCATCAACCATATCATCAGCAGAATCATCAGTTTTCTCCTCTTCCTCCTCCTCTTCCTCCTCTTCTTCCACATCTGAAACAGCGAGGTCAACAATGGCTCTTCCGCCCTTCCTCCTCTGCTTTATATGCTGCTGTATTTGCTCTCCTGGTAGAAGCAAATGACCTTGAACAACTTTATCCCCTTTTCGGGCTCTTTCAACCACTGGAGGAACAACAGGAAAGGCTGAAGAATTAGGAATCCTGTTCCAAGTATCAGATTCAACATTAACATTTCTGGTGCTCTTAGCAATTTCACTTTCCTCCAATAAGCCAGAAGAGCCTTGCTTTTGAGCAAGAACATTGGCATTTTCCTGACTTGCCTCAGTTCCTTCAGTCAAAGGCTCATTTACAGCTTGCACATGTTCTCTTGAAACATCGCCGCACTTCTGGATCAAATTCTCCTTCAAGTGGTTTTCTTGACTTTCTCTTGTAGTGCTTTTTTTCTCTATGTAAGTCCCACAATCCTTCTCTTTTGCTTCAGACTGTGATGTTGCCTCTTCTTGTACCACTTTGCTCCTGGATACTTTGTCTTCCTTAGAGCTAGCTGAAAGTTCACTGTTCATCAGTTTCTCCTCTGGGTTCTTTATACCTCTCTGCTCTTCATTTACACTTCTTAGCTGAGAAGTCTCTCCCTGAACACTACAACTTTTCAGTTGTTCATTATTCATTGTTTGAACTGATTTATTTTTGACTTCTTGGGGAATATATTTATCTTCTGAAACCTCATTCACTTTTTCTTCTGAACTGCTAAGATTACAATTCTCTTTCTCTTCATTAGCCTCTTTATTGCTTTCATTTGCCCGTGACCCACTGATGTAGGAGTGGTCTGAAGATATGACATCAGCAGGAATGTCCTCTTGTAAAAGGGGATCTTTATTTGAAGGACCACCCCCACCTTCTTGTGGATCTTTCTGGACTATTTCAGAAGCAGTAGTAGCCTGGTCTTGCTTTACTATATCAGTCAAAGGTGCCTCAGTCCTACCAGGTAATTCTGCTTCCAATCTTAAATCATTTTCTGGCTCTGTGACCTCTCTCTCTTCTGAATGTAAAGCCTTTTTATGACTGTCCTGCTTCAAAGAAGTTGTTTCATCTTTCTGATCCAGATTTTGAGACTCTCTCTTCATCTGCAGTGAAGCAACATGCTGAATAATCGAGTTGGGAACTGGTTTTTGTCCTGGGAGCTGCAACAAAGCAAAACTACCAGACTGGAGAGGAATGAGACTAGCTGTGCCAACTGGCTGTCCACCTGAGCTGTAAGTGATTTTGGATTCTGAGCCTGTTTGACTTGCAAAGCTGCCTGCTCCAGGAGGGGATATTCTCAAGGTCAAGGTGCCAGCTTGAGACACAAAGCTAGGCACAGTGGAAAGCACAGATGATGCCTGAGTAATTAAATTCATAGGTGGTGAAGAACCAACAGTCTGAATCATGGGACTCATGGTTGAAAAAGATGAAGGAGAGGCAGAAGAAGGTGGTGTTTCAGGAGGTTTGGAAGGTGCAGGTAAACGTATTCCAACTGCAGAGCCTACAAGAAAAACAACATGACAAACTTTCACTCTCCAAATAGAGCCTCTTTTCTTATATAGAACATTGACACTTCCTGAAAGATTCAAAGAACATACACTTCACTCACTATAACAAAATCTAGATCTCCAGTGTCTTAATTTGCTACTTTCTTTAACTGAGACCAGAGATTATTTTAACTTTCTTTTTTTTTGGAGGCAATTAAGGCTAGTAAGTGTCTAAGGCTGAATCTGAACTCAAGTTCTCCTGACTCCAAAGTCAGTGCTCTATCCACTGTGCCACCTACCTGTACCTCCAGCACTCAGTATAGTGCTTTAGCACAGAGTAGGCACTTAATAAAGGCTTTTCTACTCCAAACAAGATATACAGCACTAATTACATTCAACTAATTTTGGAGGGGTGAAGGATGGGCAGGGGAATGGGGATGGATGATTGTCTTGTGAGAAACAAAAAGTTTATGAAAATGACTTCTGTACCTGGGTTCCGAAGCATAACAGGCTGTAAGTTGGGCTGTGTACCAGAGCCCCGCACCTGCTGCAAAGGAACAAGCTGGACAATCTGACCATTGGGATGTCTGAATAGGTTCATTCCACTAGGGCTCCTGACAGGTTGCAGAAGCATCCTCTGACCCTGAACAAGTTGCATGTTTTGGAGAGGTCGAAGACCAGGTGAGCCTTGCTGCACAGGGATTAAGAGCAGTCGAGGTCCAGGACGCTTTTCAGGGCTAGGAGAGACTGAAGAGGTAGCCACTGGAATATGAGGAACATTTTCTGAAAAACAAGGAATAGACATATGGCATCCCAACCTTCCTTCCCCACAAACAGAAACCATTATTGCCATTGATTCTAATCCAACTGCAAATTCCCCGTCAAGATACTTAAATTACAAAATTGGGAAAATCCTAAAGCTCTGGATAGACCCATCACAGAACTATGGTTCTGTTATGTAATTTTAAAAAGTGCCTTGCAGATAGTATTTTAAATTTAAAAAGTTACTGACTTTGCTAGAAAAATGCATTTAGAATGTTTAAAAGAAGAATCATCTACTGCTTGGAAGGACAACTCAATAAAGGATAATGATTCTGCTTTACAAAGGAACTTAGACAAAGTTATACAATTTGGGTACTCTTCAGAGTATAAGCAGGAATTTAGAATTTACAAATCCTTCATACTTGCACTACTCTTTGTGTGAAGTACTGCTTGAAGCTTGGTAGCACTGTGGAAGCACGTCGGCAATGTTGTAAAATCACAAAGAATATACTTGGCTCAAATTCACGTGAGATGAAACCAGGGGCATTAATCTGAGTGGTAAAAGGTGTCTGATGTCATAATTTATTAAACAGTGGGCAGAAGTTTTAAGATATTTAAGAAATTTTCAGAAGGGGAAAAAAAGGAAGACTCCACTTGTTAATAGAATCCAATGGATAATCCAAATGAAGCCACAGAGCTGAAGGAAATGAAATCTACATAGAGGTTGGACAGGAAAAGGCGAGATATGATAAAAAAAAAAAAAAACAAGCAAAAAATAGTAGAGATTGTTATAATACTTAAGTACAAGTGAATTAAAATAGTTAAAAACAAATTATGGAAAGACTTTTTTATTTTTATATCTAAACTTATGGTATAAATTTAGACATAAAATTAACTCTAAAGAAATGAAAGAAAAGGACAGTTAATGTAATTAGCTACAACCACGTAGAAGAGGAGAAAACTCCTAGTAATCAATAAAAATAACGATTTAAGAATGGTGCACAAATATATCCAAGTTGATAAAAGAAAAACTATGACCTTAAAATTTGTATTAATCAAAGAAGTTGTATATTACAGAAAAAAAGACTCCTTTGGCAAGAAAAACACTAATTAATATCTGAACACAAATTTGCATAGAAAGGAAAATGGTGGTTTTGCCAATTCAAAAAAGAAATTATTTTACAAAAATTTTAAAATATCATCAGGCACCACTTACTTGACATTTCACTTTAATCTGGTAAATTATTCAAAATCTGAAACATTGTCATGAAAAGAAATGATATGTACAGCTTCTTTTCTCCTATAAAAAGTTTTATCTTCTCTATGTATGTGGGGAGGCAAGGAGGAAGGAGTTTGGAAAAAAGGAGAGGAAATCTAGATGTTTGGGAAACGTTCACCAGGATAAAGTCACAGGAGAGTTAGGTGGCTGAATCTGTATCATCACTGCTTTATGGTTCCATAAACACTCAACCAAAGACTCCACTTCCCAAACTGCAATGTCTAAACTCTCTCTCTCTCTCTCTCTCTCTGTCTCTCTCTCTCTCTCACACACACACACACACACACACACACACACACACACACACACACACACACACTCTTTCTCTTTCTCTCTCTCTGTCATTATTATATAGTGAAAAAAACAGGAGCACACCCCAACATTCTAGTTCTGCTTGTATCACTGACCCCTTTAGTTAGTCATATTTCAGTGGACCTTCAGGAATATAAGCTATGAAGGAATATATTGTCAATAAATTAAAAAAAAAGATTTGCTCAGTGTAAGGAAAAAAATTAGTAACTACAAGCAGAACTGCTACCACAAGAAGCAGTGGACCTGGTGTGAACAGAACCAAGATACACATCTTTCAAAAATCCTTACTTTGACCATCTTATTTCCTCTTCTGTACAAAACAAATCACACGGCACTATCTGGTGCAGAGTAAGCCCTTAATAAATACTTACTGATTAAGTGTTTTACATAAAAGTTTATAATAGAAAACAAGAAATTCCCATTAAGAATTCATCTGACCAAATCAACAAGTAAAAGTTCAAACATCCTGTCATTTACTGCCTTGAGTTGCACACAAGAATTCAACATGTGTTTGTTGGGTTTCACTCCTATTAAGGGCTTCCATTTTCTGTACTTTCTAACCTTCACTTATGTAAAATCCTCTTATAACCAAACCACAAAAGTGATGAAAACATTTATACAGTAAATCAGCTAATAGCACCTAGGCCTTACCTGGTCTCTGATTCACTGGTGGACTTGCATTAATTCCCGACAGTATAATAGGAACAGAGCCAAGAGATGAAGTTTGTGTGGTCACCACGGAGGAAGATGCAGCTGTGGTCACTATGACTACAGAGGTGGAGGCAGTGGAAGCAACAGGAAGAGTGATAGTTGGTGAAGATACTACAGACTTAGGTAAAGCAATGGTAGTTATAGGGGCAGCTATCCCAGTAGCTTTGGTAACGTTCACAGTGGTTGAAGGCAGGGTGGGTGTAAAAGGGGTGCTGACGCTAGTTTCAGAGATCTCAACAGTCCCTGAAGAGGTGGTGCCAGAAGGAGAATGAGTAGTTTCTTTAGTTCCCAAGCTGGAAACAGCAGTCACAGGAGATGTCACAGTAGTAATACTTTCTAAAGATACTTGAGGGGTGGTGGTAGTGACTGGTTCCGTCACAAGGTTGCACACCTGAGATGGCTTGGAAGAAACCACAGGTGTGACGACCATTACTGGAGAAGGCCTGATACTGAACTTCTGTGGCCCTGTTAGGGGTTGGGGTGTGCTAACGCCAGGTATCTTCTGTTGCAGGGCTCCAACTTTACTCATCACAAACTGTGTGAACACACCACCAGGAGAGGGTCGAACTGCTGCAAATAAAAATTTGCAGGTCAAAAATTTCAACAGGCTCCCACACTTCACCCTCTGAGTGACTGTGTTTGTTAACACTTAGTATACATTGTAGGGTCAATTTTCTTACAGGTACCACCTACCTGCATTATACATGCCAATTTCCACCCATGAAAGATTAATGCAATTCTCTTTGATGTCCAACCCCCTTGTACTACTCAGAGAAAAGGGCTTTTTTTTCAGTCTGCCTAATTAACTTATTTTTTCGGGTCACGTAAAAGACTCAGGTTGTTGTGACACTAGAAAGACAACATAAAGCAGCACACATTCTTATTACATGGAATAGATACAGCATGAGAACCTAAGGGATTTCTCTTATAACTCTTATGTAAGATTTTCTTCACCATCTTCCTCCTCTCCCAGCACCTCCACCTCCCTCATTGCCTTACTCTTGAATGTCAGAACCAGAATCCTTTATATGCCTGAATTATGCATATATTCTTCTTTGAGAAAAGGGCAGGAAAAGACTGCATTTTTAATATCAGTTAAAGCTATTCCTCAATAAGTGAAAATGAGCTCTGTCAAGGAACACAACACATCTTCCTTGGCACAATTCCAACTTTTGGCCAATTCAGAAATCTCAATGTATTACAGAAATCAGCACTACTATCAAATGTCTGAGTCTAACAGAACACTGCTGAATCTAACATTCCTAGTAATCCAAAAGATCTGCAAACAACCTGTAAAAAGAGTAGTTCCTAATTGCTAAGTTCAGCTCATGACCTCTAGAAAAAATTCAAACTATATGGGGCTCTAAGTCACGCAATTACCAAAGATAATACTGCTTAAGAGAACCATAGAAAGGAAAAATATTACACAAAATAGACATCAAGAACAACACTGAATTCTTGCTCCAAATCTCTGTAACTTCTCTATTTGCACCTAACCTTCAAGTACAAACCACATAGAAAGACAAATGAGTTATAACTTACCAATTGGCCTCTGTGCTGGGACGAACGCCTTCAGAGTTGTCATCGTGGAGGCTGTCGTAGTACTGGAGGACATCGTTTGGGAAGTGGATGGCGAAGGAACCTGGGTGCGTGGTATCCTGGATGCAGCCACCTTGGCATTGGATGCTACCTTGGAGATGACAGTACTGAGGGTTGAGAGGTCCAGGACTGAGGGTCGCAACCTGCCTGTGATATATGCAGCTAGCCTATTGGCTGGATGCAATGCCCCCATCTGTCCCAATAGCAACTTAGCCTGCGGGTAACTTTTACCATTAACCTGAAACAAGTGGCAAAGAGAAATTCTGTAAAAATAAAATTCTCTTGCTAGCTCACCTCCCTTGACAAGTGCAGCTTTAAAAAAAAAATAAAACTATTTCAGTGGGCTTTTTTTTCCCCCAAATTTAAAAAGGGAAAATTAGATTCTTTTTACTCAGGATGATCTGAGTAATCAAGGGGTGAGAGAGAATACTGCTATCTAAATATCCTAAACAATTATGGTGTCCACTTGGTGGTTTGGAAAAAGACAATCTTAGATGCTGTTCATTTCTCAGCACTGCAACTAGGGGAAAATGATATCAAATCAACCAGGATTGTTGCTTGCTAACAAGCAACTATGATTCAATAATTTAACTGCCAGAAAGAGGGAAATGAGTTATGCTCCTAAAAGTTTCTTTTAGAGAGTACCATAAAATCCTACTGAGGCTCTCTTCTGTAGGATACCATGGTTTTCATTCTGTTACCTCTTATTGTTCAACCTCATTTAACTAATAAGCCTTCTATTAGCTTCGGTTGCTAAGTCAAATCAGTTTTTAGCTGGCAAAAACTGGAAATGATACCTCATTTTCTCAAGGTTTAACAAATTCTGGGTTAGCAATTAAGACAACTGACTGACATTCAACCTAGCTCATCTGAAAATCAAACTAGCAGGAGTAAGTAAGTAAGGTTGGAGTTAGGAAGAAGAGTATGCTATAGTAATGATGAACTCTACTGCCTAGGTTAAAGAAATAGGTTATCATCATAAGAGATAGCACAGAAAAAAATATCCAGTTAAGATGTTAAGAAATAATATATCTCTCCCTATTGTTTATTAATTTTTAAGTAACTCAATAAAATGCACTCTTTTTATGCCTCCATTTTTCCATCTATAAAGCTTAGGGAAATAACTCCTGTCCCTTCATCAAAACAGAATGAGTGACAAGAAAAAATAAGAATTAAGAAAATCCCTGTCCTAAAGATTCTGACAACTGAAATAAATAATCTGGGTTAGTGCCAGAAACACTAAGATCAGCAAAGACCCAGTTTGGTGTAAAGAATGAGATCTTTCATTATCACTGTAAACATGAATGTAACTTTTTAGGCTTTGTGAGATTCAGATTATGATATGTTTCCTTAAGGACATCTGAAGAACATTCAGCAACTTCAAAAGTGCATATTATACTGGTCTGATTACCTGCTTAAAGTGAGCTGGCTCCTCAAAATAGTCTAATGATTCTTAGAGAAAGAAAAGACTTCTGTAACCAGCTCTCAGGGCAAAGAATCTCACAGCATGAGACCTTAGACAAGAGATCACTTTGCTTCAAATTTATCCATCTGTAAAAGCATTAGTGTAAAAGGGAAGGCTCAATTTCTCTTTTGAAGCACTTCCTGAAAAAAAGTTAATAAATGTGGACATAAAGCACTCAGATAAAGCAATATCCCAAAATTTTAAAGTTATCACAGGTATATCCTACACAGCATTGCTCCTGATCCAAACTGCTTCTCAGAAACATAATTAATGAGCTATAACCTTACCATATGAAAGTCTAAATTTACAATGCAGAATCCTGCTCCTATGGAACTAACTGCCCATTTCACCTAACAATGTATTTTTGCAAAAGCAATCAATGTTAGGTAGGGGATGCTTGTTTTTACAGGCTATGCTTTTCCTCATGTATGTCACAAAGACTAGAACAGTCAGGCCATCAAGATGGCCTGTAGCAAATAGGTTCTTTCACAAGATGAGTAGCAGCTAAAAGGTAGCTATGTTGAGGAAAAAATAGCCCTGTGATTAGTTTCTATTTAGAAAATTCTCCATCTCAAAGTTTTTCTAAAACAAAGTCTAGTCTAACTGACTCTACAGTGGATAAGATGGATAAATTAGTGCTGCTACAATATCCAAAAAAAATGTTCTGAACAACACTAGGGAAGGTAATTCTGCGGTCCTAAGAAACCAGGATGACACACAATCAACTTATAAAACTACTAGAAAAAGCCCATCTTCTGTGGTTTGTGAAACCATGGGAAAAACAAAAAGCTAAATACCTAAAAATAAGCATGCATGTATTTCCAATCTAGGAATGAGTATATCAAAGTCAACTACTCAATAAAATTCTCCATCCTAAAGGTAGATTAATAATTGACTATTACCAATGATATAGTACACAAATGACACACCTATTAATCTTGTTAGTAGTAAGAAGTTCATAGGAAAATCAAAAAGAAAATGCAACCTAATACACAGGCAAGGCATCTACCTCTACAGCTATTCCTGGCTTTGTACTGGCTTCCACTGTGATTGTGATCAATCCATGCCTCTAGCTAAGGCCTGGCTTTCCTCATTTATGAAAGATGGGATTATTCGCCACCCAGCTACCAGATATCAGAATAAACAGCAGCAGGACCACAACGGGTCATAAAAGCATATTGATTTTTCCAAGTTAAGTAGCAAGTGTTATATACAGATTAAAGACAGTTCTCACCTCTATTAGTCCTGACGTCCTTGAACTCGGTTTTTGTTTATAGGCCACTAGCTTTCCTGCAGGAGAAAGTCCAGCATAGAAAGGCAGAGCTTTGCCTCCATGCAATTTTTCCCTCAGTGCTTCTAAGGCATTTGTCTGTTCAAAGGTGGTATCATCCACTTTTCTGTGTGATGGTGAACCATCAGGAGTCTCTGAGTCAGAGTTTTCAGCTGTATCCTCCTGCTCTTGGCATGATGGCATAGATATTTTCACCCGAGAAGAATAAATGGGAGGGTTCTTTTCACCCCGACTCTTTCTCTGGGAAGCCAACTCAATTATGAAGCTGCCCACCTTGAGGGATTGTGGTGGCATGTTGCTATTGATGTGCTGGGACAGAATGCTCAAGATCTTGTTTCGATCTTCCTCCCAATTACAGTCTGAGATGATCTCTATCAGTTTGGTGGGTCCACCAGGGGAAGTCTGATGCATGTAGGAGGTAGAAGATGATTCCCCTTCATTGCAGGAGGACCTCCAGCTTTTTTCTAACAAAGAATTAAAATAAGTTTTATAAAACCATCTTGAGGTTAAACTGTGATCAACTCATTTTCTCTAACAGTTAAGAAAAGCACCTGGAAAACATAACACTGTATATTTAATCTCTATGTGGCTTTAAAACAAATCATGTCAGTCTCACAATTTTCCAATTTAGGAGGACAGGCATTCATTCCCTTTCTCAAGGATAGGATCCAGGAAGAAGAGGTCACAAAGACTTTCGTTACCCCACTGAGGAGAAATATCAAGCCTGTAAAATTGTGTAAACAGAATTTTTATGAAAATTCTACATTAGAAAGAATTTTCTTGCCAGGTCTGTAACCAAGGCTAAGCTTCTGTCATATTCCACCATTCATAAATGCAAATCAAGCATGAACAAGATGTTTAGCCATTTAACATATGAAGAGTCTGACTAGTTCTTCAGATCAAAAAAGATGTTGTCATGGCAACAAGCTGCATATTCTACCTCCAAAGGTTCCTATTGCAAGTTGTTCTGAGATTGCTTCTACTTAAGATTCCTGCATCTCCACCTCCTCACTAGCCTCCACTTCATCTGCTGTACAGTTATTAGTGTGCAATAAAGAGAGGTAGATTTTAATAAGCAACTGTCCAGCAAATTCGAATCTACTGTCTTGTGATCATTAGGTATTCTGATAGCTGTCTCTGATAGAAATGAGAAAACCTCTGTCACTTCTCTTTCCTTCATATCTACTCCAGGATACACCTTTCTACCTCATCCGTGAGGAAACAAGCTCCTATAGACAAAGTACTTATGTCCAGGAAAGGGTGGGAAAAAAATCAGATGGAGAAGAATGTTTCTTCTCCCAGCCAGACCCACAAGAAGTCTACTTTAATAACTAAATCCTTCTGGTATCCCCCCTGAAAAAATTATTTCACCACTGGAGGAAGAAAATGCTGTAACTGAAAAATAGCTAAATGTTTCTGTAGGAGAAAACGGAAACAAAGTTAATTTCCATCTACAGGGGATGGCTTAAAAAATTGTGGTTACATAAATTAACTGATTAGTATTACACTAAGAAATGAGGAATATGAAGAATACAGAGAAGCATGTGAAGCATTATATGAACCAATGCAAACTGAAGAACAAAAAAATTAAAATTGAATAATGTGAAAAATTAACAACCAAGGCTGGCCCCCCAAAAGAGCTATGGGAATATACCTCTTTCCTTCTTTGCAAAAAGTAAGAGACTACAAGTGAAGAACATAAAGTATCAAGAACTTGGCTGATGCATTGCTTAAATTTTGCTAACGTGGTTTTTGTTTTGTTATTTTTCTATTTTTTATTCTTTATAATAATAGATAACTACTGTTGTGGGACAAGAGATTCACTGAGGAATTAAAGTGATATGAAAACAAAGGATATCAATAAAAGCTGCAATTTTAAAAAGAGACCCACTAATATATATACATATTTTTTTGCTTTTGGGAGGGGGTAAGGCAGGGCAATGGGGTTAAATGACTTGCCCAAGGTCACACAACTAGTAGGTGTTAAGTGTCTTAGGTCGGATTTGAACTCAGGTCCTCTCCGGGGCAAGTGCTCTATTCACTGCACCACCTAGCTCCCCCTCCTCCCACTAATAATTTTAACTTAGTACATTTATTCTTAGATGAAGTCTGGTTTCAGAGAACTGGATTACTTTATTTAACTGCAACTTAAGGCAACTATACTATAAGAGCAAGTTTTAGTTTTTACCTCCTGATTTATCAATATCTTTCTCCATTTCATAAGTATTCTGCTTCATGGGTTGATGTTCAGAATCATGTTCCTATGAGAGATTAGAGAAAAATTAACAGTTCAACTGAGCAAATTTACACAGCATCTACAAAGTACATAACAGACTGAAAAAAAAACTACATTTGAGCACATTTCTGTCACTGCAAAGTAGCATACAGGTAACCCTAAATATTCTTAAAAGATTAAAGTGGATGAAAGATCATATGACTGACAAAATAGAGGAATAATTCACTGCTTTTTGCAAAATTCTCCAACACAAAAATCTTAGAAACAGGAATTTTATAGGCTCATTTATGAAAATAAGACAAATGCTGAACAAGGAAAAAAACTTCATAACTTAAATACAAAGACTCTTTCCATTGAGCATCTGCACCTCCACCCCAAAGCTGCTTGTGTACAAGGTTCAATCAGGATAAATAACCAGCAGAGCCAAGGAAACAATATACACCATGAGTACAGTGAAGTCTCCTCACTCTGAAAATATCCTTCCACCATGCTGAATCTCTTTTCCCACTGGCAAGAGAGGTCCAGCCAGGGGATGGGAACCTATGACCTTGAGCCCACATATGCCTCTCTACATCCTCAAGTGTGATCCTTTAACTGAATCTAAACTTCACAGAACAAATCCCCTTAAGAAAGGGATTTGTTCTGTAAAACCTGGACTCAGTCAAGGACCTAGAAGGTGATATGTGGTCTCTGCAGGTTCCCCACCCCTAGTCCAGGGTAACCTTGATTTCTTTCTGGGATTTGTTTCCAATTTTCTGGACTTCAATGCCATGCCTCTGGGCAGGTATCTAAAATGCTCCTCATACCCTACCCTCCCTTTTTGGCTCTCTTGATTGTGTTATCTTCTTCCATTAGAATGTAAATACTTTCAAGACAGGCCCTATCTTTCTTATTGTTTGCAATAGTATTCTTTTTTTAATATTTTATTTTTTTCCAATTACAAGTAAAGATTTTTAACATACTTTTTCAAAACTTTGAGTTCCACAACAATATTGTAAGATGATCAGCAATGAATGACTTAGGATGAAAAATGCTATCCATCCCCAGAGAAAGAATACATAGTGTCTGAAACACAGACTGAAGCATACAGTTTTTAACTTTATTCTTTTTTGGGTTCTTTTTTTGGTCTGTGCTCTCTTTCATAACATGACTATTATGGAAATGTTTTGCATGACTATACATGTATAACTTATATCAAATAGCTTGACTTCTCAATGAGGGGGGAAGGGAAGAAGGGAAAGAATTTGAAACTAAAAGTTTTAAAAACAAATATTAAAAATTGTTTTTACATGTAACTGGGAAAAAACAAAATCCTAAATAAATTTTTAAAAAAAATTTGAGTTCCAAATTCTCTCCTTCCTTTCCCCCCTCATTGAGAAGGCAAGTAATTTGATATAGTTATTTATGTCCAGTTATGCAAAACATATTTGCATATTAGGTGTGTTATGAAAGAAAACACAGACAAAAAACAAACTCGAGAATGACACAACTTTTAAAAAGTATATATGCTTCAACCTGCATTCAGATACTATCTTTCTTTCTCTGGAGGTAGATGACTGTTTGTTTTTTTTTAATCATGAGTCCTTCAAAAAGCTAGTCATTCACAGCTGATCATCATACAATATTGCTGTTACTCTGTGCAATGTTCTCCTGGCTCTGCTCATTTCACTTTACATTAATTCATTTAAGTTCATGTTTTTCTGAAAGCATCCTGCTCGTCATTTCTTATAGCACAACAGTACTCCATCACAATATGTCATACTTTGTTCAGCCAATTGATTGGAATCCCTTAAATTTACAATTCTTTGCTATCATGAAAAGAAGTGCCACAAAAATATTTACACATACACACACATACATATACATACATACATATGTCCCTTTTCCTTTTTTTTTTTTTAAATCTCTTTGGGATGCAGACCTAGTAGTGCTTTGCTGGGTCAAAAGGTAGGTAGAGTTTTATGGCCTTTTTGCCATAGTTCCAAATTTATAATAATAGTCTGAGCTCTTAGCACATTACAAAAAAACAATCAAAAGTGAAGGCTGCAAAATTACAAAGAACAAGCATACTTTTACCCCATTCTTTGGCAAATGTAGGAGGTCCGTGATAGCATATTTTCTGACTAAAGAAGATTCTAAAAATGAAATCAGGTTTGCAGAGCTCTCAAAACAGAATTTAAAAAGAGGGAGGGAAAACTGTGGAGAGTCTCTTCAAAGAAACAGAGGTTCTGAAAGAGTGAATAGCAAATCTAGAAAGCAGAGGCACTAGTTTTCATAAAACACATTAATTCTGTATGTGACTAGCCCTGAAGACACAGTGCTACCTTGGAGATCACAGGTCTCCTGGAAGAACATAATAAATCAAAGTAGGAAATAATACAAATGAACTTTTGAATACAAATAAGGTACTGATCAATTGAATCCAAAATTAACTTCTACAGAAAAATTACCTTCTTTAAAATTCCAAGACATATAAAGTTAAATTTCATGTCAATAAATAAGCAACCATTTCTTCATATACGGAGAAATGCCAATTTAAATAGTTTAGGATTATTTTACCACAATCAGGAGAAAACAAAAAAAAATATTTAAAAAAGCAAAGGCTCTCAAGGTATGTAACCCAAAGAAATGTATCTTGCAAAACTAAGGTGATCATCAATGTTTAAAAAAACTGGATCTTTAACAAACAAGAGGAATTTGGGGGACTGCTGGAAAACAAAAACAGAAGTGAAGAGAATACCGGATTTGCAAAGACTACAAACAAAAAGACAGAAGTAAAATTACCAAGAATAATGAAATCAAGTGTCTTGTGTTAATGAGATTTTTAAAAAAAGGAAAGAAATTCAACTGCAAAGCAGAAGAAAAAAGAAGGATTAAATTAACGAGATGAATGGGACTAAAAATTTAATGGTAACTTTAAGAATCAAGGGAACAAGCTAAATAGATTAAATTGATTGAATCCCGATATCCCTCATAAATGAATCCATATAAAGTAATAAGGATAACAATAAATTGCTTCAAAAGGGAGAGGGATGGTAAGAAAAATAAGGGAGTAAGAATTGGCCATTCTTCCCAACTCTCCATCCCCGCTCCATGACCAGAGAAAAGTAACTTAACTTTTTAAGTCTTAATAGGAGTAGAGTCTAAGTTAGAAAAGGATAAAAACAACGGAGAGGAGAACTTAAAGTGGGGAGAAAAAAAGATGGTATCATGACTGAAGGGAAGAGCAAAGCAATAATAGCATCTATACAGGAATTACTATGTGCCAGGTACAGTGCTAAGAGTTTTACAAATACTGCATTTCACCCTCACAACAACCTCACAGCAGGTGCTATTATCATTACCCCATTTTACTGTTGAAACTGAAGCAAAAAGAGATTAAATAATTTGCCCAGGGTCACAGGGCTAGTAACTATTTGAGGCCTAATTTGATCTTAGGGCTTCCTGAATCTAAGCCCAGTACTCTGTTCACTACACCAACTAGCCAGGGAAAGATTTTTGTCTGTAGTATGCGTTAGGGGGCCTTAAAAGGGTAGTAATTTGTGCTTTAGGATACTACCTTCTCTGAGATAGTCTTATACCACCCAGAACTACATCCTACCCTCAAGAAATGTTTCCTAAAAAGTTAAAACTTAAAACTACCTCCTCCATGAAGGTGATCCCTCAAATTGCTGGTGCTTCCTTACCTAGAAAATAACTGTGAGGGCAGAGATTGCTTCCTGTCACACAGAAAACATTGAACAAATTCTTATTTTCTGATTAAGGGGAATGAGTCCCTAAGAGTTGTTAGTGCTCAGAGTGGGGGGAAAGCAGACGTAAAAGAGAAATAAAATAATCTGGATTTAGGAGTGGTGAGTAACTATGGTAAGGGGCAGGGAGGAGAATCAGGTTTCATGACTCAGGACTCGAGTAGCTCCCATGAAACGATGCAGTTTCCAGTCAATATTACTTCTTGTGAATTAAGAACGATAAATGAAAGGAAAAAGAGAAAACAGAGTTGATAAGATCAACAAATGTGTGTACATATATAGAGAGGGAAGGGGATCAATTTGGTACTCCTGAAACTCTACCCTCTTGAGAGCCACGGAAAAAATTATGAATAAAACAAACTCTAGAGATTAAAATACTGACAGGAAAAGAATAAAGAGGAAGACAAATTAAAGGAAAGCTTACTGAAAAAGGTACTGGAAGACAATATTACTTAAATGGGGGGAGGGGCAGAGAGAGAAAAAAAAATTTGGATCAAAAACCTAGCTGGAAAAGATAAAGGTCAAAAAGAGAGAGAAAAATGAATAAAAAATAACATTAATTATTCATTTAAATTCAAAGAAGAGCAAGAAAGTGGAGAGCACCAAAGTGGCATAAACAAAACTATCAATGGAGACAAAGTACTGATAAGTGGAAGAGAATAAAAAAATCAACTGCAAGCAATACACAGGCCGAATAATCATAACCTAAAATATGAATGGATTAAACAAGCCAGTTAAATGAAAAACAAAACAAAACACCATAACAAAAAAATGAAAAAAACATGACAGAAAGTATGGGAAAACAAAATGCAATGTGGTGTATATAAACAATATATCTAAAAATAAAATACACATAAAGAATGAAATACTGCATGGAACAAATTGACTACGTATCTGATGATTTTAAAAATCTGAAGTTGAAATCACTATCTTACAGCAAAAATAGTTCCTAATTATCAAGACAGATAAACAAGTCAACAAGAATTTATTAACTACTTCCTATGTTATATGCTAGGCCCTCTGACACACACTGGAACAGAGAAATTATATTGTTTTTAAAGGTGGCTAAGATCATTGACACTCATAGACTAGTTAAGCTCAAAAAGAAATGTATACCCACAGGCCTCTATTGACTTAGAAAGCCATAAATTAACCTATTATCTTACTCGTATTGTGTTTTTATTTATTTTGTTAAATACTGTTCAATTACATCTTAATCAACAGTTCAGACCACCATCAACATCAAAATATCAATGCCCGACATTTATACTCAAAATGAAAAAATAACAAAGAAAAGTTAGCCAAAATATAGGGATTTTAACACTCTTGTTTTATAAATCTAACCAAGATAAACAAAAATTAAAGTACTGAACTGAACTACTAGAGAAGTCTGAGCTCAAAGATTTATGGCTACTTATGAAAAGGAACACAAAAGAGTATGTATATATGTACATATGGTGCCTTCACAAAAACTGACCACGTGGTAGAGTACAGTCAAACTGCAAATTAATGAAAAAGGGCAGAAATACTGAATATCTCCATTAGGCACTACAATGCAATAAAAATAAAAACAAAGGAAACACAAAAACTACACAAGAGAATTAACATCCAAAATATTGACTCCTTTTGATTAATCACAGAAATACATGACCATGTACAAGAAAATGATAATGAGACAACATACTAAAATTTCTAGAATGCAAGTTAAAATCTAAATAAATCAGATTAATTCTTTGAAAACATTTAACAATAACAGAAAATAAACAAGTAAACAAACCTATAATAAACTGAGAGGGGAAATCTTGAAAACGAAAGAATTACATAAAATGGAAACAATAGAAAAACTAAAAGTTGGTTCCTTAGGACTAAAAAGTGACAAAAACTTGATCAGCATTTAACCAAACTGGCCAAAATTGAAATGGGAAAATCAAATATGAACAATGTGCAATAGCCAGAGACCAAAATTATCAAAATCTACCATACATATACTCTAATAAGACTTTTAAAGGAAATGGATTATCTATAAGATAAATAAGCTAGAACATAAAATAAAAATCTTTAAAAATACAATGTGAAAAAAATGAAGTTGAACACGCCATAAAAGAACAAACAAGGGAAAAAATTCTTCATCCAAATAGATTAATGGGTGAATTCTAACAAACAATTTAAAGATCAGTTAATACCTATGCTACAAAAATTAGTCTCAAAAACTGAGAAAGAAAACACTTTGCCAAACTCCTTTATATGACAATTACAGTACAAATATCTACACTGAGGGAGAGAGAAAAGAGCAAGAGAGATTGGGGGAGGTAGAGGTGGATGATAATATATACATATAAAAATATATACAAACTATTTAGAGATGGTGTGCGACAAGACTTGTGACTCCACTCAACTTCTTATTGTGAAAACTTCTATTAGTGCAGATCAGAATCAGTCATGATCCTAGAGAGCAGCAGTTCTCAACCTGGGGATCGAATGACCCTTTGACAGGGGTCGCCTAAGACCACTGGAAAACACATATTTCCAATGGTCTTAGGAACCGAGACACCGCTCCTCTATCCATCTCCAGATGGGTCCACCCACATGCAGATGCGCCCACATACAAGTATTAAAGGGCTGCAGCATTAGGAAGGTTGAGAACCACTGCTATAGAGTCTGCCTAGGGGACTAAGAGTCAAAGTGACTTGACCAGGATCAGAGAGCCAGTATGTAGAATTTATGTAGTACCCTGCCAGGTAGCTGGCACTATGGTAGGTGCTTTATAAATATTATCTCACATCCTCACAAACACCTTCTTACATTCAAGGAAACTGAAGCAATCAGAGGTTAAGTGACTTGTCCAGGGTCATATCTAGTAAGTATCTGAGGTTGGATTTTAATTCTGGTATTCCAGACACTGGCTAACATGGGTGTAGGGAGCAAGGGCAGGGTTTAAAATTTCTAAGTACTTAATAGGACATAAAAACCTCACAACTGAAGAAAAATAGAAATAAACATATCCTTTACTTTCTACTACGCAACAAAAATTACAATGAAATATTTCATATCAACTAGAGACGAAACAAATTATTCCTGGAATGGCTGAGTGACAGAACAAAATAAGAAATAAAGGGACAATTTATTAAAGATACAGGCAACAACAAACATTAAAAACAAAGGATTTAATATATAAAACTAAGAGTGGGTTGTTGTTTTTTGGGGGGAAGGAGAAGAATAAAATGAAATTGATAAACCTGTAGCTAAGCTGATTAAAAAGAGGCAAATTAAATTACTAGTATCAACAAAAAAAAGAATTCACAAGTTAATCAGAAATAAAGGATACTGTTCAAAACTATTTTAAGTCCAACTATATACCAATAACACTGATAATGTAAGTGATAAATATTTACAAAATTATAAAATAACTAAATAGAAGAAATAGAATTTAAACAAAAAATCTCAGAGGAATAAACTGAATAAGCCATAAATGAATTCTGAAGGAAAAAAAATCCCAGAACTAGATGGATTAACAAGTGAATTCTATTAAAACATTCAAAGAATAGTTAATTCTGCTATGACAGAAACTGTTTGCAAAAACAGCAAAAGAATGGATCCCACTAACTTTCTTCTTTGACAGAGATTTGCTTCTGATGCATAAATCATGAGTCAAAATAGAAAAAGAAAACTGTAACTCAATATCCATAGTGAACACTGATGAAAAAATGTTAACTAAAATAATAGCAAAGAGGTAAAAACATATGCCATGTTGGATTTGTACTAGAAGTATAGGGTTTGTTTTAATATTACAAAAACAATAAATTTAATTAACCCATGCTAGTAACAAAATCACATGATTTTAACAAATGATGAAGAAAAAGTTTCTGAAAAAATATATTTATGTTAAAAAAAAGACTAAAAATAGGGGAATGGAATATTCCTTAAAATAATAAAAATAAAATATAAAAAACCAAGAATTACCTTTACGTCTAACAGAGATAAAATAGAATCCTTTCCAATAAAATAAGAGGTGAAACAAGGCTGTCCTATTGTATCCACTTCTATTTGACATAGTATTGGAAATGCTGGTAATAGTAATAAGATAAAAAAATTGAGGGAATAATCATAGTTAGTTCTTCTTCATCCTAGTCTACTGGAAAATTTAGTCCTTCCTTCTTATTAACTCCTTTCTCTATTACAGATGCTCTTCTCATACCACCACTAGTAAGCAAGTCTGTCCACGAAATCACATTATACACAGGACCAAATCCTAACAAGTTTACCCATCTAGTTTTCTAAATACACCAAACTAGAAATAAAAAGTAGTAACAAGAAATGAGACAAGCCTACAAACAGAAGCAAAGGGTCAGACCATAACAATAAGAAGAGGGGGAAAAAGTAACATAAAAAATATAAAAACCCAATAAATTACAAGTTAATATAGAGCAGAGGTCCTCAGAGACTAAAATATAAATGAGAAATATTTAACAAAATAAATAAAAATACAAGAGAATGTAAATAACATTAATATATGGTTTTTCTAAGTCAATATTCTATATCCAGGGACCCTTGCATACAGTTTAGGGGTCCTGTTTCCATTTGAGTCTGACACCACTGATACAGATAATCATAAAAGATAACATAGATGATTTTAATTATAAAAAATTAAAGTTTTTTTCTCCAAAAATATACTGAATATAGTAAAAATTACAGTAGAAACAACTAAAAATAAATCTCTTGAATAATTATCTCTTTTAAGTCTCATTTTCAAGATATGTAAGAAACTGATTAAAAAATTTAAGACTTAAGAGCCATTCCGCAGTTGATAAGTGGTCAAAAGATATGAACAGGCAGTTTTCTGAAGAAGAAATCAAAGCTATCAGTAATCATATTAATAAATGTTCTAAATCACTAGTTAATGGAGAAAATTAAAGCAACTCCAAGGTGCTACTTTATGCCTTCTCCAATACTAGGAAAGATGACAAAATTAGAAAATAACAAATATTTGTAAGGGCTGTAGGAACAGGTACACTAGCACAACATGAAATAGTCTAAGCAATTCTATAAACTAATATGCAATTATGCTCAGGAAATTACCAGAGAATATCCTTTGGCCTAGCTTTATCACTACTAGGCCTATGTCTCAAAGAAATCAAAGAAAAAGAGAAATGATCTACATACTAAAAAATATTTCTAGCAGGTCCTTTCTTGGTAGATGAAAACTGGAAACTCAGTGGCTATTGGGCAATGGTTAAATAAACTGTGGTCTATGAATGTAATATAGTATCACTGTGCAGAAGAAATGAGGAAATTTACAATTTCTGAGGAAAATGGGAAAGAACACCTTTCTCAATAGATGCAGAATAAAGTGAGCAGAACTAGGAGGACAATTTATATAATGATAACATTATACAGAAAAATGACTCTGAAAGACTTTAGAATTCTAATTAACAAAATGATAAACCATGACTTTCCAAAAGAACATGACACATGCCACCCACCTCTTGACAGAGAGGTAATGAACTTAAAAGAAGCAAAAAGAGACACACAATTTCAGACATGGATAATGTGAAAGGGATGTAATGAGGAATTTATTTTTTGTTGAGGTTTTGTTTTTGACATTTTGTTGGGTGGTTTTTTGTTTGTTTTCTCAATGAATGGAGTGGTATAGTGGGAGGCAAGAACTAATTTTTTAAAAAGCTCATTATTTGGGGGGAAAAACATAACATAAATTCCAGAGCTTAAAAAAAACAATTGATAAAACCAATTGAAATTTAGGGTCATTCAGAGAAAGCAAAAACATCTCAAATGCACTTATGGACATGACTACTACAGTACAGAACAATAACCAATGTTTATAAGGATGATCCTGAGTCATAAAGAAAAGCTGAATTGTCTACAGTATTTTCCATTTTAAAACACAAGAAAATATATATTACATTTTTAAAAATATTTCTACTGAAAATTTTTTAGAGTTAATACCTAAAGTGTCAGTTATCTGAAAAATTTATTTGTGATAATTTTACCTGACATTAGATAAATGAGATGCTACCATATCTGTCTGATATGTCTAGAAAATACTTTTTAGTTTTCAAACATTTTAAAATTCCACTAGTAGAGGAACTGGATCTTAGTTACTTTATGTAGAACACAATTTCCTACTGAGAACATACAGAGGTATATGAAAAACTATGTAATTTATGTAAGCTTTTTTCTGTTGTATTTCACAGGCCTATTATAAAATTAACATTTACATGTCACTCTAAAAGTATAAAGCACCATAGAAATGCTAATTATTTTTTCAATGGAAAAGAAGAGTAAGTAGTTAAAAAAAAAAAAAGAATAAACAGAAATGGATGCATATTTGTAAAAGTATAAATTTCCTAGATTAAAAGGAAAGGAAATAGAATACTTAAATAACCCTATCTTAGAGAAAGAAACTTGAACAATCCATGAATGAAAATCCCTAAGAAAAAAATCCCTAGGATTACATGGATTTATAACTGAATTCTAGCAAACATTTAAAGAAAAATTAATTCTAATCCTATGTAAACTATCTGAAAAAACTGCACAAATATGGTTTTGATACCTAAAACTGGGAAAGCAGAAACTGAGAAGGAAAACCACAGACCAATTTCCTGAATGGATATCAATGAAAAAAAATTTTTCTTAAATAAAATTTAAGTAATAATTTAAATAAAAAGGCTAGTACCAAGGAGACTACAGCAATAAATCAAATGGTCATACACTATGACCAGGTGGGATTTATACCAAGAATGCAGAGTTGGTTTAACATGAGGCAAACTATAAACATAGCTGATTATATGAATAAGAAAAACAACAAAAATCATATGAATTCATCAAGAGATGCAGAAAAATCTTTTGGTGTTTTTTTGGAGATGGAAGGCAAGGCAACTGGGGTTAAGTGACTTGCCCAAGATCACACAGCTAGTTAAGTGTCAAGTGTCTTGAGGCCACATTTGAACTCAGGTCCTCCTGACTCCAGGGCTAGTGCTCTATTCACTGCACCACCTAGCTGTCCCAGAAAAATCTTCTCACAAAATAAAATACCTATTCCTATTAAAAACACTAAAAAAACACAGAAATCAATGGGTCCTTTCTTAAAATAAATCATATCTACCTAGAACTAAGAACAAGTATTATCTGTACGGGAAATAAGCTAGAAGCCTTCCCAGTAAGATCAGGAGTGAAGTAAGGTTGTCCATAATCACCATTACTGTTCCATACTGTACCAGAAATGTTAGCTATGGCAATGACATGAAAAGGAAACAGAAGGGATAAGAACAGGGAACAAGCAAACAAAACTATGAGTCTTTACAGATTATATAAAGGTATACTTAGAGAACTCTAGAGAACCAACTGAAAAACTAGCTGAAACAACCAGCAACTTTAGAAAAGTTGTAGGATATAAAATAAACTCACATAAATTATGAACATTTCTATATATTCTCAACAAAACCCAGCAGGAAGAGAAAGAAAGAAAAATACCATTTAAAACAACTGCAGACAACATCCAATATTTGGGAGTCTACCTGCCAAGATATACGCAAGGACTACACAAACACAATTTCAAAACTTTTTTCACAAAAATAAAGACAGATGAAAATAACTGAAGAAATATTACTTGCTCATAAGCAGGCCAAGTCAATATAATCAAAATGGCAATTCTACCTAAATTAATTTACTTATTTACTGCTATACCAAAATACCAAAGAATTATTTCTAGAGCTATAAAAAATAAGAACAAAATTCATCTAACAGAACGATAGGTCGAATATCAAGGTGAATCAATGGAGAAAAAAGTATAGGAAGGTGGTCTAGCAGTACCAGATTTCAAACTATATTTCATAAAGTGGTAATCATGAAAACAATCTGGTGACTGGCTAAGAAAAACAGTGGTGGATCAGTGGAATAGATTAGGTAGACAACATCCCACATAATTGATCACAGCAATCTAATTTTTGATAAACCCGAAGAGTCAAGCTTTTTAGAGAAGGATTTGTTAGTCAGAAAAAACTGCTGTGAGAACTAGAAAGTATTCTGGCAGAAGCTAAGCTTAGACTAACAGCTCATACCACGTACCAAAATAATATCAAAATGGGTACATGATTTAGACATCAAGGGTGATTTTTGCAAGCTAATTAAAGGGGCATGGAAAAAATTACCTGTCAGATCTAAGGATAAGGGAAAATTTTATGACCAAACAAGACACAAAGAGGGTGACAGAAGGTAAGATGGATAATTTTGATTACATGAAATTTGAAAGGTTTTGTAAAAAGTAAACCAATACAGCCAAAATCAGAAGGAAAGTCAAAAACTGGGAGAAAAAATTTATAGCAAATTTCTCTGATAAAGATCTCATTTCTCAAATATATATAGAACTGAACCTAATTTATAAAAATTAGAGTCATTCCCCAAATGATAAATGGTCAAAGGATATGAGCAAGCAGTTTTCAGAAAAAGAAATCAAAGCTATCGGCAGTCATGAGAAAAAATGCTCTAAATCACTACTGATTAGAAAAATTCCAATTAAAACAATTGAGGTACTACCTCACACCTATCAGACTAGCTAATGTGACAGAAAAAGAAAATGACAAACGCTGGAGGGACTGTGGAAAAACAGAAACATTTATGCACTGTTGCTATAATTGTGAACTGGTCCAACCATTCTGGAGAACAATTTAGAGCTATGCACAAAGGGCTATAAAACTGTATGCCCTTTGACCCAGTAAGACAACTACTAGGTTTATAGAGTCCTAAAAATAAAAATAAAAAAAAAAGATCAAAGAATCAAAGTGATCAAAGGGAAAAAGATCTGTATGTACAAAAATATTTACAGCACTCTTTTTGTGGCAGTAAAGAATTGGATATTGGGAGGATACATATCAGGTGCAGAATAACAAAAAAAAGTTTTGGTATACAACTGTAATAAAATACTATTGTGCTATAAGAAATAATGAAGGTGATTGAGAAAAACCTGGGAACTCATATGAACTGATATAAAATAAAAGCGAAAAGAGCCAGGAGAACAGTGTACACAGTTAACAGAAATATTGTAATGATGATCAACCATCAAAGACGCAGATACTCTGACCAAGACACTGATGTACCAACAATTCCAAAAGACCCATGATGAAAAATACTATCCGCTTCCAGAGAGAGAAGTGAGAAATGACTGAAACATATTTTTCCTCTTTATTCTTCTTAGTTTGTGTTTCTTTTTTTTTTTGGGGGGGGGTGGGGGGAATTACAGGTAATATGGAAATGTTTTGCATAAATCTGCATGTAAAAGGAGTATTATACTGCTGTCCTTCTCAATTAAAGTAAAGGGTCTCAAGGGAGGGAAAAAAATTTCAAAATCAAAACCAAAAAATGAACATTAAAATTTTTTATTTAAAAAAAAATACTTAGTTATCTCACCTTTGTACTATAATTCTTAGTACTAGATTGGCATGAGCTTTGTTGCCTCAATGGTGATGGTTGTTCCCCTTCTTCTAGTTTCCGTTCATACACTCGAACTCTAGCACAAGTCATCATGCTCTCAAAGTATAAGTACACAGGATCTTTGTCTTCTTCTCGAATCTGTAAGTTACATAAAAGAGAACTCATCATATATACTGCGACACTGCAATCAAGGTGCTTTGCAAATTCCAGATCACAAGTTAAAAATGACCAATACAAACAAAAAACTTCAGAATCTGAAATATGAATGTCTGCTCTCAGTAGTGAGTACTTCAGAGTGAAATATGACTAAATACTACAAGTGCCTAACATTAAAACCATAAGAAGTAAAGCTTCAGGACAGCTAGTAGTACTTAGGTGATGTCAGGGATAATATTCATAATACCATCACCTTACATTTATAAAGAGTTTTCTTATTTTTTTAAAAGTGACTTTTATATGTTTTTGACTCTCACAATAATTCTGTAAGATAGATATGGTAAGCAAATACAATTTATCCTGCTAGCCAAGTAGAAAAATGGAGACATTAATCCAAGTCTTCTAACTCCAAGGTCAATACTCTTTTCACTAAACCATGAATAATAAATATTCATTCATAATATCTTTACCACTATACCATTATTTTCACTACCATGTTTCACTTGAGAAGGTACCACGTCAGAGTGGAAGATTTTTCTTCAGGGTAAAGAATTTTTTCTTAGCCAAGAAAATAAAAATTGGTAGTTTTCAAATTTGGTGTCACAACTTCTGAATATATTACTACAATTCAGGTACTATCAGATTTCTGATTACAATGTTCTCCATTATTTTCTAATCTGGAACTTAAGGCTTCTAATTATAAAATGTTTCATAGAGGTATCTAATAGAAAAATCTCAGTACCAATACAGATTTCACATTATAGGATGGGCCATTAATATGAGGTTTAAGGGGTTGAGGGTAGAAGGAGCATGGTGCGAAGCTCCTTTTTGCTACATTGTACCAAAATCTATATCAAATACCTACCTTATAGCTTTGCACATAATTGTGTAAATGCACAATGAACTGTGAAATAAATGAATAAATGACTGAACCTCACTAATAAAAAACAAAAGGCATATCCTACTGAAAAAATCTGAAAGAACAGACTTCTGAAAACACTACAAACTAAGGCATGATAAAATTAAGTTGATGAGTATTATTTATAAGGATGTAAAAAGAGACTACAACTTTTAGTTTAAGCAGTTCTATTTGTAGAAAGTGAATAATCATAATATATCATATAGCTATCCTTATGCAGACCTTTGAATATTATAAATCCAATTTGTTAAATAAAAAAGACATTTCAAATAAAAGGAACAAAAAAATGATTCATATAGAATAAGCAAAGCTGATAAAAATGCCTTTTATATATGAAAGGGGAAAGGGTCCTGTCTTTAAAAGTGAAGCCCCGGGCTTACCACAGGGTTGGGTTTGGGAGTATACACACGCACTGGTTTAACTCCATTGGTAAGTTTGTTCTTGTTGCTGGTAGGCAGAATCTCTGGGTGAGGCAGAACTGTTGGTGGTTTTACTGGCTCAACAATAGAAGGTGTTGGAATATAAACTGGCTCTGGATCTACCTCGCCTTCTACTTTCACCCATAATGGATAATGACGAATGGGCTGTTCTGGTTCCGTATCACAGATAGCTAAAAAAGAAAGAAGAGAAAAACCACGGTTGACTTTTAACAAATTCAGCTTTAAATAACATCCCTCAAAGCACTGCCAGGAAAATTTAGAACAATAACCCATAGAAAAAGGGCCAGGTTTATAACTCAAACTCATGAATCTTCATATAACTTTGTGAAAAATAAATCATCCCTAAAAGAAGTTTCTTCAATTACTTCCTTGCCATGCTTTTATAATTCACCAAAGGTCACAAGGCAAAATGGTCCTAGCGCATTAGAAAAGTGTGTGTGTGTATGCACTTGCACACGTGCACACATGCATGCATGTAGCAACTATAACAGAATGAAAGAACAATCTCATTAGCATGAAATACTAAATGTGGAGAAAACCTTTTCAACATTTAATCAACTAACAAACTTATTACAAAGACAGGTATCCTGTAAGTTTGTCACCCATACTTTTTTTTAAAAAGTGGGGGAGTTTATAATCCTATATATTCTATTTTGCATTACACAGTAAACAGCTAATACATACTTGCTGAATTAAGATTTAAGAATAAACAGATGAATAGCTAGCAATACTATCTGTTCTTCTGATCTCCCTCAAATCCGTCTACTCAAACAATTTTTTCTTCCTTGTGTATTTCAGTCCAAGGTATTCTTTCCCACCTCTGAATTCCTGCAGCATAGACTGTCAGTAACACCCATCTGGTACATCCTTTACTGCTTTACAGTTGTTTATAAAAACCTTCCCAATGGGACAAAATTCCTGAATGGCTAAGATGAAGTCTAATTCTTTCAATTCTTTCAAACAGCTATCTAGTAAGTACTTATACTGCACTAAATGAAAATATCAAAAGTGTAAAATAGTTACTAACAATGTAATTTACTCATGAAAAGTATAGAAAACAATTATATTTAACCCTGTGGCTAGTATTGGAGTTCAGAGGAGAGAAGCTGGCAGGAAAAGTTTTGAAAGGATTCCTGGAAATGGGATTTGAGCCAGGTCTCAAAGAACACACCAGTATATGGATAGGCATAAATGCTGGTATTCAAGAACAGGCAAACAACAAATGAAAGCACAGAAAGGATGAACATAGCATATTCCAGTACAGTATGTCTGACGAAACTAAAGGGAAAGAGTGAAAAATGGGGAGAAGTGGTAAATATGAATAAAAAGCCTCAAGAAGACACAAGTTAGGGGGTCCTTTAAAGATTAGTTTGGGGGGAGCGGAGCCAAGATGGCGGCGTAGCAGCAGCAATATATCGCAGCTCTCACATAGCCACCCCAAAATACCCACGGAATAGGACTCTGGACCAATTCTAGAACTTCAAAATGCACACAAAGATACTTCCCACTAAAGTCATATCAGCACTGCGAACCAAAACCAGCCCCGGCTGGGGCGGCCAGGCGGGAGGTGCAAAGAAAGCTCTCAGGTGAGCGGATTAGCGAGTGGGGAATGTGAAAGAGGGAGATAAGCGTCCAGCCTAAAGGTCTCCAGAGCGGAAAAGCAAAAGTCGGAGCTTTTGCACCCGCCTCCAAGTTGTAGCTTCCCACCCTCGGCCTGCAAAAAGCAGGGGGACTGAGTGATTGTTTTCAGACCAGTGCTCTTGTGTTGAGCGGCCTAGATCCGGATAATCGTCTTGGGCCTCAGTCTTGGAGTCTTCATTATCCAGTCAGCCGGAAGTCTACGGCAGCCGGGAGGACCCCAGCGATTTGGGACAGAGCTTGCCCTTCTGGAAGCAGAGCCCCACAGAGATTTTAAAAAAAAATTCACGGTCTGAAGAACCGTAAGTAAGAATAAGCATAAGAAGCTAAGGAAGAGCAGCTCCCAAACCCTAGATTCCTTCTTTAGGGAAAAGAAGGATCATGGGAGAGAGAGGGAGGAGGAAAGCGCAGCCACAGCGCCCCCACCAGAGGCCTCCAATACATGAAGAATGCCTTAAAGCTAGGGATGAGCTGAAGAAGGACTTTCAAAACCAAATAAGGGAAGTAGAAGAAAAATTTGGAAGAGAAATAAGAATGCTGCAGGAAAATCATGAAAAGAGTCAGCAGTATGACTGAAGAAATCAACACCCTAAAAAAGAGATTAACTCAAATGACAAAAGAGGCCCAAAAAGGCAATGAGGAGAAGAATGCCTTAAAAAGTCGC
>CM053589.1:41806569-41835693 GCA_028646515.1 Pseudochirops corinnae | reverse complement strand
AGGTCCAATAATTTTTAAATTGTCTCTCCTGGATCTATTTTCCAGGTCAGTGGTTTTTCCAATGAGATATTTCACATTGTTTTCTATTTTTTCATTTGTTTGGATCTGTTTAATAGTATCTTGATTTCTCATAAAGTCATTAGCTTCCATTTGCTCCAGTTCTAATTCTGAAGGAATTATTCTCTTCAGTGAGCTTTTGGGATTCTTTTTCCATCTGGCAAATTTGGCTTTTTAAGGCATATTTCTCCTCACTGGCTTTTTTGGGCCTCTTTTGCCATTTGAGTTAATCTATTTTTTAACGTGTGATTTTCTTCAGTCAGGTTGTTGACTCTCTTTTCATGATTTTCTTGCATCATTCTCATTTCTCTTCCCAATTTTCCCTTGTCTTATTTGGTTTTCAAAAACCTTCTTAAGCTCCTCTGTGGTCTATAACCAGTTTACATTTTTCTTGGAAGCTTTTGGTGTGGGAGTTCTGACTGTTTTATCTTCCCCCTGTTGTGTGATTTGATTCTTTTTGTCTCCCAAAAAGGAGTCTGAAGTTGGATTGCTGTTTTTCCTTTGCTTCCTTTGCTTGACCATGTTGCCAGTCAGTTACTTGACTTTTGGGCTCAGTAGAATTCTGCTTTCAGAGGGGAGAGCTTTGTCCCAAATCGCTGGGGTTTTCACAGCTGCCAGAGCTATTAGGGGACCGCCATCTCTGCAGCACCCCCCCAGTTTTGGCTCACTAGTCACACACCTCAGGACCACCACCCAAGACCACAATCCCAATCCAGGTGGGTTAAGGCAAGAGCACTTAGCCTCTCAATGATCATTTGGCCCCCCCCCCCCCCCCCCCCCGGCAATCTGCCGGCTGAGAGCTCTGAAGCAGCCACGTGGAGGCGGCTGCAGGGGCCACTTCCACTGCTTTCTTGCTCTGGGAGTAGATGGCTGGACCCACTCCTTTTCCCCAAATTTACCCAACTTCCACTGACCTTTTGCTTTGTCCTTGGCTCTATGGGTTGTTAATTCTGGAAACTGCCACAGCTGCTGGTGATCCGCTCTCCTGAGTGCTCTGGCCGCAGCTTTGTCCTGGCTGCCCTGGGGCTGAAGCCGCAGTTTCAGGCCAGGCTGGTTTCGGCTTCCAGTATGCTGCAATGAACGCTTCCTGTCCGCCTGCCAGGCTGCCTTCAGCGGGAGCCTTTTTTCGCTGTCATTTTGTGGGTTCTGGAGCTCTAAAACCTGTTTAGTCATATTTTATAGGTATTTGAGGTGGTTATGGGGGAAGCTCACAGAGTTCTCCTGCTTCTATGCTGCCATCTTGACTCTACTTCCCTGCCCTAAGTTCTAATAAGGATTTTCTAAATATTGTAATAGTGTAAGAAAGTGTAAAATAATAAAGTACTGAGTTACTTACCAGGAAGGGAAAAAGCTCTTTTCCATGTTGTTTCCACGTCACAAAATAGAAACTTCTTAGTATTCCTACAGTTAATGTAGAGATTCCTTACTGGGTATTAGTATCATTGAAAGGACAGATTTTATTGTCTTCAGGATAAGGGGAAAGTGTGAAGGTTTGTGGTCTGGGAGTATGGATTACTGGAGTAATTCTAGACAGTTAGCTTTAGAGCTGTGGACAGTGACTGGAAGTTAGTTGCTCCCTGCTCTTGTCTGAGTAGTTGCAATAAGTTCCTTCATGCTCCCTGGAAGCCTAAGTCTCATGCTCTGGTTCTTACCTGCTTTCAGATGCTATCAGTGTGGGCTTCTAGGGTACCATAGCAAGGTTAGAGACATTGCTCAGTAATGCTGCACTGGATCAATCTGATCAAAGGCGTCACCCTAGGCCTAGCATGGCTTGGTTTTATGACAGTCCTGCCAGATTACTTAAGCATAATGTAATAATCGGTTTCCAAAGGTGTTTGGGCCAATAAACTAATACACTGGTATTGATAGCATAGGTGGTTATCATGTACTTAATAAGAATTTAGGGTAAACGTGTAGTTATATTCATAAAACTTTTAACTGTACTCATAAGACCAACATTTAGTCTTCATAACTCATACGGACGTACTACTACATTACTTACATTCTTTAAAGTGCTTGGGTGTGTTCACTCCCAATTCATGACAGAGTCACTCATGTTAAGAACCTTTCTATATACAAACTACTCTATGATAGCTTTTATTTTATTGCTTCAGTGCAAAATATTCTTGTTAATGTGTTTTAACTTCTGTATGTCCACACTGGATTTTTTTATTGCCCTTTGGGTTACTTGTACTTTCAAAATTTTGAATAGTGATTGATGTTCCAGTATCTACATCTGTGGAACATCGCCAGGAGAATTTCAGGGATTTACATTTACTCTTCTAAGCGGTTTGGAATTATTAAAAGCACATTTCAGTTTCCCAAACAGAGTACAGCTTGATTTCTTCCTCAGTTCAGAACCCATCTTATTGTCTGTCAGAAGCACCTAAGTGCTGACTTGGTATGTGGTATAATCAGTTGTTTCTGGCACGTGAAAAGAACAGGTGATGTCAGCTTTACATGTCTATATTGTATGCATATATAGCTTATATTTATACCATATTTATCTGTAGATTTTTACAGTTATAGATAGATAGATGATCACAGCACTAAGGTGTCTTTTTCCCCACCTGGAGACTAACTGGTACTGGAAAAGATTACTTAAAGTGAATCCAGTTGAAATAGGAACCTGTTACAGTCTGAGAAATGCATAGGAACATTTCATAGGAAATAATGGAAAAAAGTTCTGACATATCACATTGAAAAGTGAAATTAAAAATGAGGAAAATTAAGTATCTTTTTTTTTTTTTTTTTTGGCTTTTTTGGAGGGTGTAATGCAGGGCAGTTGGGATTAAGTGACTTGCCCAAGGTCACAGGGCTAGTAAATGTTAAGTTTCTGAGGCAAGTATCTTATTTTTAACAGCATTTAGGTTATAATCTCAACCATGCTAATTCTTAGAGTGAACAGAGAAAAAAGAACGAATAAAGATATGTGGATGGGAGGGATAATTTTTTAACAGAGCATAATAGCATAATATAACTTGGTTTACTTCAAGCTTCCCATTTCCAACTCTTCTTTCACCTAGAAAAAAGTAACATTTTCAAATCAGTATTTCCTTTTGGTCTTTGTTTTTCCACACAGTACGTGATCTGTAGTGGGTGCTTTGTGATGAATCAAGTTTTTTGAGTTCTGGAGGTTTTTTGGGGGGGTGATCGGGATAAATTCCACTACTCTCAATTTCCATGATAGTATGCTAGGTCCTCTTTTATTTCTAGTTAAATTTTTTTCTGCAATATCTTAAAGATGGTGTTAGATAAATATAAGAGTCTCATTAATTTCTTTTCCCCAAAGTCTTCTCTTGAATCTTTGATATTCAAATCATTTTCTTTGATGAACCTGTGTATTCATCCTTTTCTGTATTCTCTTTAATGATTAACTGATTTAACTTTGCCAGATGTACATTTGTTAAATTTATTAGAATTTAGATATACTACCTATAGCATTATTCGGGATAAGAACCTTTAATGCCATTTTTAACCTTTTTTTTCTTCCGAGTCCAAGAAATCTCAATAAACTGTACTTTTATGTTATGACTTGTATATTTCTGATAGAGAGCCTTTAGGTTTGTTTTTCATAGGTAAGAGATTTTCATTGTATTAACAAAGCCTTTAGTTTGGATTTTTAAATTTCCATTTACACATCTGCCAACAAATCAGAGTTGCTGAAATTTTCCTTGATTTAAAGTCCCTCTCAGGTTGATTTTATAAAAATCTATCCATGTTATTAATTATGTTTCAGCTGTCTCTCACACTCCTTTTATATTTTGATTTTTACACATTTATCATAATTTTAGCTCTTCTTTCAGTATCTGCATCATTATTCAAAATAAATATAAATAATTGTTTCTTATATGTGAAGAGAATGTGTGATGTCAACTCATTTCTTACTTTTTAAAGGATAGATAACTTCTAATTTCATATCAGCCACAATTTTTACATTTTTGTTTGCTTCTGTGATGCATTCTGTCATTAACACTTGACTTTAAGCTCATGGTTATTAAAAAAAACAAAGAAATATTTTCAAATTGCAGAAGAAAATGTCCATAAATAACAAATATGTTTACATCTGAGACTATGCAAGTGAGTGACAAAGGCATTGATGATGCTGGACAGGGATATAAATGCTAATGTTAAAGTGTTTAAACTAGTATTGGAGAGGAGAACTGATTTTGAAAGTGTTCAAGTAAGGGGTGGCTAGGTGGCACAGTGAATAGAGCTCTGGCCCTGGAGTCAGGAGGACCTCAGTTCAAATGTGGCCTCAGACACTTGACATACTTACTAGCCTTGTGACTTTGGGCAAGTTACTTAACCCCAATTGCCCTCCAGAAAGCAAAAAAAAAAAAAAGTTCAAGTAAAGTGAATAATTTTGTTTTATTATATACTTTGCTTCTTTATACAACTCATAGGGAGGCAATATGGTGTAGTGAACAGAATGCCTGCTTCAAGTCAGGAACATCTGGGTTCAGGTCCCACTTTTTAATACATGTATTGACTGCTTGTCTCTGAGCAAGTTGCTTAACTTCTCAGTGCCCAGTGCAGCTCTCAAGATTGTAAGTTGTAGAATGGTTTTGTTGAGTAACAATATGATAAGAATATAAGAATACACCTCCCTAGAGAGCTCTGTATATTTATGAAATCATAAATTTGCATTAAAAAAATAGCTACAGGGACCTAGATAATGAGAAACATGTGTTTTTCTGTGTGTGCATATTATATGACATTAAACCCATTGTGTTTAAGTTATACCCTAGGAAATTCTGCTTTATTTTTGCAATATGACCAATCTCTTAAATTATTTTGGATTTAATTGAAGGGTCTTCTGTAAGCTGGTGTTATTATCATTTTATCTTTGAATAAGAGCACTTGGAAAACCTTTATTTATCAATAGAAATTTTTTTCTTTATGGGTATATGAATAGAGTTTCTTCCAAGATAGTAGTTGACACCTTAGAAGAGAAGTTGCTTCCTTGTTTTATAGCTTGATGTTTGTTTTCTGTGAATTATTATTAGCATTTTCTGTGATCTCATTTATCATATTTGTGAGAGAATTTGAGGGCAGCAGTTTAGTGTCGATTTTTAAAAAAATGTCAATAGAAAGGCACAGTTACATTGCATGTTCTTTGTCTTGTGACTATGAATATATTCTTTGCTGTGAAAAATCTTAATCTTTTTTTCTTATTTATTCAGCATTTTCTAAAACTAAAAAAGGAGTATTATATCAAAGGGTAATTACTTTTATTCTTGCTTGCTGATTTCTTGTTTTTTACAATACAGTGCCTGATCTTTTCTCTTCTAAAAGGCTTTCCTGTAGCTGCCTTGACATTTGATTCTTGAGTGACCTTGAAATAGCATCACCTTCAGCACAAATTTCTATTGTACATAGTACATCAGATCTACCCTCTCTTCCTAACTTCATTTTATGTGCCATTGACACTTCCTCATACAGTACATTGAGTTACCAAGATGAAATAGTACAAATGTGGGGTTTTTACCCTTGTTAAAGATGATAATAGATCACTTTAACATTTCTGGCAAATCTGTTCCATTTTGTATTTCTTTGTTGCCCTCTTTCAAGTTTCTTCTATAAAAGCTTTTGGAATGATCTGACTTAGGTAAATTTGATGCCAAGTTTTCTTCAGGCTCTCATTTTCTTTTGAGCTGCTATTTTATGAATCTGGTCTATCCTTGTCAGAAATATTTTTAATCTGTCTTTTTTTACTACTCCCCTGTGCCAGTTGCACAAATTAAACCAAATCAAACCCATAAAACAAATTCCTTGATATTTACGGCACCTACCTCGCAGGGTTTGTGTCTGGGGATCAAATGAGATAATATTTGTAAAGAGCTTAGCACTTTACTAGGTACATAGTATAAATGAATAAATCCTTATTCTCTTCTTGCCCCATTAATATCTCCATTTTACAGATGAGGAAGCTGAAGCAGGCAGGGGCTAAGTGACTTGCCCAGGGTCACATAGCTAGTCAATGTCTCAGGTTAATTTTGAACTCAGATCTTCCTAATTCCAAGTCTAGCATTCTGTGCACTGTCTGCTATTATAGAAGTAGATGGGACCTTAGAGTTCTTCTTGTTTAATCACCTCATTTTGCAAATGAGGAAGTTAAGGCTAAGAGAGCATGGGCTTTCATTCATTCATTCGTTTATTTTATATTCAGACAGCTACAACTGGAATCTAGGTCTCTGTCATTCTTTCATTGTTTCTTCTGTGGTCACCTGTTGATAGGAACCTTAAAAGATTAGAAACCCAAGACATGAATGAATGCTTATGTTGTATAATGTTAAGTTACTTTATTTTTTCTTTTAGGATTTAAAATTTGTTTTTGTATTTTAGGTATTTTCAAGTAGTCTCTGCAATAAGACTTTGTTGTTTGGACTTAGGCTTATTAATGCCAGCTTTCTTTTTTTTTTTTTTTTTTTCCAATTTTTGGAGACACTTTTTGTGTGGCTGTGTGGACTACTGGCATATATAATAGGTTCTTAAAGGTTTCATCTCTTAAAACAGCAGCTATTCATAGAATATTGTGTAAATTGAAATTGTCTTTGAAAACCTCTACCTATAACATCTAGAAATTCTTAATATGTCTCAAGTATATCTTTAATGTGTAATGTTATTAGTTGAGTAGCATGGGAAAGCCACTTAACATCTCAGTTTTGTCATTTGTAAAATATAATGGTTTACTTAGATTTATTTTTGAAATATTTATTTTAATGCTATATTATGTTACTTCTGGCAGTGGGTTTGAAACTGAACTCAGTGGATCCAGCAATGAGTATTGACCTTAAATACTTGGGGGTACAGCTGCCTCTGGCTCCTGCCACTAGCTTTCCTCTCTGGAACTTTGGAGGAACCAATCCTAGTTCTCCAGGTGAGTAAATAGCATTTGAAAAATTAAACGCCATTTTTGTTATTTAGGGCTAAGGTTGTATATGATGTGACTGTAAGATTATATTTATTGAAAAGCAAATGAAATCAGGTCTTATGTATAATAATGTGGATCTTATCAAATGAGATGTTAAATAATTGTTTCGAATTTTAGTGACTTACTATTTGTTGGATTCTTTCTTTTTCAGATGCTGGATTTCCTTTCGTTTCTAGGACAGGGAAGACCAATGACTTCACAAAGATCAAAGGGTGGAGAGGAAAGTTTCATAGTGCTTCTTCATCTAAGAATGAAGGTAACCAGATATTTGGAATGAAATAATTACTTCTAACAAATGTTCTACAAAATGTGAAATTTGATACTATTTTTTTCCTGCTCTTCCCCTTATGATTTAAATTGAGCCAGAAATTGTGAAAAGAAATGTATTTTTCTCAGATTTATTTTGTTCCCTTCATTTCTACAGTTATAACCTTAATTCTTATCTTTAACCAATTCAAACTCAGGTTATTGCAACAGCTTTCTTACAACTGCTTAATTCTTTCCATTATGTATATGACAACAAAACAAGAATCATCTTCCTTTTTTAAAGAAAAATGTTTATTTTTCAGTTATCAAGCATTTTTTTCTCCTCCTCACACCCCTCCCTCAAAAGAAAGAAAAAATCCTTGTCACAAATTGTGTGGTCAAGTTAGACAAATTCACATTTTGACCATGTCCAGAATTGTGTGTCTCATACTGCATATTAGTCTTATCCCCTTTTTGTCAGGAGATAAGTAGCATTCTTCATCATTAGTCCTTTGAATCATAGTTGATCATAGCATTGATCAGAATTCTGAAGTCTTTATTTTTACAGAGTTTTTATTATAAATGTTTGCTACAAATTTTTCTCCTAGTTCTCTCACTACTCTCTGTATCAGTTCATACAAGTCTTTGCAGGTTTCTCTGTAATTGTCTTTTTTATTATTTCTTAAAGCATATTAATGTTCTATTATATTCATATATCTTAGTTGGTGCAGCCATTCCTAGTTGAATGGCAGAGTCTTAGCTTCTGCTTTTTTGTCACTACAAAAAAATTGCTATAAATATTTTTGTTCTTATAGGACATTTTACAGTTTCTTAGATCTCTTTGGGGTATTGGCCTAATAGTTGGAGAATCATCTGTTTTAAATGTGGTTTTCATCATGTTAATAATGTTTTCCTTTAGAACCTGTTAGTAGTCTCCCAGAATCATTATGATTAAGACTTCTGGGACACCCTGTGTAAAGTAGTTTGCGGTAGGTGTGAATAACCTTTTTTTTTTGCATTAATTTTTAAAAAAATTTAATTGATTTTTTAAATTTATTTTTAGTTAACAACGTTCAGTTCCACAATCCCTTGAGTTTCAAATTTTTTCCCCCTCCCTCTCCCTATCATCCCCCATGGCAGCATGCAGTCAAATATAGGTTCTTACAAATACCTTCACGTTAAACATTAGTCAGGTTGTAAAGTAGGATTATAACCGATGGAATGATCAGTGGGAAAGAGGAAACAAAACAAAACAAAAAAAGAAAGAGCAAGTAGTTTGCTTCAATCTGCATTCAGACTCTGTAGCTCTTTCTCTGGATTTGGATATCTCTTTCCATCATGAGTCTTTTGAAGTTGTCTTATAACCTTACATTACTGAGAGGAGTCCAGTCTATCAAGGTTAGTCGTCACACATATGTTGTATGTGTAATTGTGTACAAATTTCTCCTGGTTCTGCTCTTCTCACTCAACATCTGTTTATATAAGTCTCTCCAGGTTATTATGAAGTCTGTCTGCTCCTCATTTCTTATAGAACAATAATATTCCATTGCATTTATATACCACAACTTGTTCAGCCATTCCCCAATTGGTGACCATCTCCTTGATTTCCAGTTCTTTGCCCCTACAAAAAGAGCTGCTATAAATATTTTTGTACTTACGAGTCCTCCTCCCGCTTGTATGATATCTTTGGGATACAACCCTAGAAGTGGTATTCCTGGCTCACAGGGCATGTACTTATTTATAGCCCTTTTTACATTAGTTCCAGATTGCTCTCCAGAATGATTGGATCAGTTCATAACTCCACCAACAATGCATTAGTGTTCCAATTTTTCTACGTGCTGTCCAGCATTTATCATTTTCCTATTTTGTCATCTTAGCCAATCTGACTGGTGAAATGTGGTACCTCAGAGTTGTTTTGATTTGCGTTTCTCTAATCAATAGTGATTTAGAGCATTTTTTCATATGCTTATAGATCGTCCTTTGAAAACTGCCTGTTCATATCCTTTGACCATTTATCAGTTGGGGAATGACTTGTATTCTTATAGATTTGATTCAGTTCTCTATATATTTTAGAAATAAGGCCTTTATCAGAGACACGGTTGTAAAAATTCTTTCCCAATTTCCCACTTTCCTCTTAATCTTGGTTACATTGGCTTTATTTGTACAAAAACTTTTCAATTTAATGTAATCAAAATTATCTATTTTGCATTTTATAATGCTCTCTACTTCTTGTTTGGTCATAAAATCTTCCCTTCTCCATAAATCTGACAGCTAAACTATTCCTTGCTCTCCCAGATTGCTTACAGTATCAGCCTTTATACCTAGATTGTGCACCCATTTAGACTTGATTTTGTTATATGGCATTAGATGATAGTCTATGCACAGTTTCTGCCGTACTATATTCCAGTTTTCCCAGCAGTTTTTGTCAAGTAATGAGTTCTTATCCCAACAACTGGAGTTTTGGGGTTTATCAAAAGGTGTGAATATTCTCATTTAAGAGATGATATAAATGAGGATCATGGAAGCTAAGTGAGTGCCCTTAGTCACATAATTTAGAGAGTATGAGAGCTAGAAAATGAACCCACCTTCATCTCTGCATTCTGTTCTTCCTCAGAGCTCTGCAAGACAATTTTCCTTACTGAAGCCTTCTCTGATAGGTTCTTAATCACTTCAGTCACCCCTTATTTTTCTGCCTAGACGTCATTATGTGTATTTTTTTTGTTTTTTTTTTTAGCTCAGTTGTATATTCTTACATGCATTGCTACTTCCATTGAAACATAAACTGAAAGAGAAATTTTATTTTCTACTTTGACTTAGAAACAAAACAAAACTTAACTGGTATAGGTGAATGGTCAGTTATGGTTTTTTTCCCTAAAATAATGAACTTAAACACTAGTGAACAAGATTATTTTAATATACAAAGACATGAAAAATTTATGTATGAAATCTTGAATCTCTCTTAGTGGTCGTAAATTAAATTGAACTTAGCATGATAGTACCAACATGGCCCTGCTTGTGGTCTTTATACCCTTTTTAATTTCCTTTGATTTGGGATCCTTATACTTATTTACTACTTTTTATTCTTTAATTTCTGTTTTTCTCTTCATCTTTTCATATTTTAATGACTTTTTTTTTTAAATGAGAAATAATTTTTAAAAATCCTATTTTTATTTAATAATGCCTTGTAGATCTTTACCCCTGGTCACCTTTTTCTCTTGTGCCTTTCTCTTAGAAATGAGTATTTCTAAGTTCTTTAAGATGATAGAGAACATAGAAGTATCAGAGGAATTTTCTTATCTCTGTGCAGTTTTCTACTTTCCTTTGCAAAGGATAATTTTTTTCTCATTTACCAAGACATCTTCTCTCTGGGTCCATGCCCTCACACTTTTACCAGTTGTCTGCAGGAGCTCTGTTTCCCCTTCTCCTGACATAGGATAACTGGTCTCTTTAAGCACCAGATCCCTGTATATTATATTTATTGTAAGCTCACTGTTTCACATTATCTAGTATCTCTCTTCTCCTCAAGGGAACATCCTTTAGTTGGATCCTTTCCCAAAAGTGAAATGAGTTTCTTCCTTTCCTTCCACTTATTTCAATCCCTTCCTTTGTCTTCTCACTCGGTTCTCCTGTAGGCCTTCTAACCCCAAGGTGGCTGGTGGATAAAGGGGCTGCTGAGTGTGAGTGAGTGATTAGGGATTTGTCTTCACTGTTTTTAGTTTATCATTCTTGGTGTCTTAGGCTGGGGATAGGTGAAATTACTTTTATCTCTTATGCATAATTCTTATTTCAGAGATTTAAGAGGTCATGAGGGTCAGAGAAAGTCTCATCTTCCATCTTGTTGGTCACATGACCAGGAAAATCCTTTTGAATTTTATCCACTCTTCTGCAGATTTTAAAATGTTTCATAGATGACTTAGTCTTCTTGTTTTGTATCACGATCACTACCATGCATTTGCCTTGTACCCCTCCTCCCTCCCCCCAAAAAAGTCTTTATAATAAATACAGTCAAGGAAAGCAGATTCACATTTTGGCTCTTTCGGAACATGTGATTGTTATTTTATATCTCTAGTCCATCACTTTTTTGCCTAGAGGTGGGAGGCATGTTTCATCCGTTTTGTAGAATCATGATTGTCATTGCATTGATTGGAATTCTTAAGTCTTTCAGGTTAGTCAGTAAGTGACAAGCTTCAAATGGCAAAATGGAGATGTAGGGAGTCCTTGTTTTGAAAACAAAAGCTCTCTGTAATTTTAAGTTGAAGTTTTTTTTTTAATCAACTGTTGAAGACTTCTGTTGAAAACTTTGTCTATGTTGATAGGGGAAGTACTTTTCACTGGTGAAATCACAAATCCCTGAATGTTCAGGGCATTTTTCTAAATGGTTGGCATATAAAAATAGACATGGTAACTCATGGTTTAGCAAAATGTCCTGAATATTTATAGGCAGGTAGGGGAGATTTCTCCGTCTCTCCTTTTCTCTTTCTCCCCTCTTCGACTCCCCCCCTCTCCCTCTCCAATTCTTTCCTTCCCTCTCCATGTGTGAATGCTCAGGAATGTTCCTGTGCTACAGAAGAAAGGACAGTCTTCAGTAAATTGGTGATAGAAAGGACTCTCTTTGAGACCTGAGAGACTGTTTGAGAAAATGTATTGAAGGGCGAGAGAGCAGGAAGAGTCCATGAAAGACAGTACAATGAAAACTAAAAAGTTAGGTTGGAGCCACATTGTAGAGAGCTTGAATAAATGAATCTAGAATTTAATGAGTAGGCATCGAGGACTCCTTGGCTTTTAAGTAGAGTTGTGATGTAATTATAGTGGTGAATTTTAAAGATGATTTGAATTGCCTTTTTAAGGGTGATTTGGAGAAGAAACAGACAAGGGAGCAAGAAGGTAAAAGTTTTAAGATGCATGGGATATAGAATTAGTCAGTTTTTGTACTTTTCTCCTTTCTCAGTATCTTATCAAGTAAGTAATTTTCTATTGCAGTGTTCCTCAAAGGCTCACTTTTTGTTATAGTACCTTTTTTAGAATTTCTACTGTACTTTTCTCAAGAAATGTGTTTTAATTTTAGGTGGCAGTTCAGAGAGTTCCCTGAAGAATCGCTCTGCCTTTTGTAGTGACAAACTTGATGAATATCTAGAAAATGAAGGTAAACTAATGGAAACCAGCATGGGCTTTTCATCAAATGCTCCCACATCACCTGTGGTATATCAGCTACCAACCAAGAGTACTAGCTATGTACGAACATTAGATAGTGTCCTAAAGAAGCAATCTACTGTTTCCCCATCTACATCTTACTCTTTGAAACCTCATCCTGTACCTTCTGTCCCTCGTAAGACAAAATCTCTCACTAAACAAGCAGTTTCCAGTGGCCGAACGAAATCTTCCTATAAACCCATTTTGCCGTCTCCTGTTTCACCAAAGCAAAAATCATCTCATTTAGCTCCAGGAGATAAGACCACCAAGACTTCGCCAAACAGCATGTTGGAAAATCAAGGAGAAAACTTTGTTGTACCAACTTTGGATGAAAATGTATTGCCAAAGCAGATCAATCTTAGGCAGGCACATCACCAACAGCACCCAGCAACTCGTCCTCCAGGATTGTCTAAATCTCAGGTGAAGCTGATGGACTTGGAAGATTGTGCCCTGTGGGAAGGGAAGCCACGAACCTACATCACTGAGGAAAGAGCAGATGTGTCTTTAACAACTCTACTTACAGCTCAAGTACGTACCTTTCATTTTCCAGAAAGTATAAACTTAGGTCAGAAGGAATGTGATTAGTGAAGGGAGGTTAGGGTGGGGCTTGTCAACAAGAGGATCAGTTAGTTCATAGCATTTAACTTACTTTGTATCTTAATTACAAACAAGCTAAGGAAATGCCCTTTCCGTTTGTTCTTTACCAACCAGACACATGGGTGGAGATCTCCTGCCTGCAGAGGGAGAGAGTACAATTGTGCTTTTGAATAATGTCTCTCTCCTGTATAAAGGCAGCTTGCTATTTTGAAATCTCTAATTTCAGTCCCCAGAATGCAGATAAATACATTTTCTGATCTTGTTAAGACAGCTCTGAAAAATTCTGCTTAAAAGGTACCAAATCCCAGAAATTTAATTAAATTTATGGATCTAAGGGTAAAAAGGATAACATTTTGGTTTAAAATTTTGAAGTAAGAATTTTTAAATTGTAATGATACATACAATGGTCTCTGGGTGCATATCAAATGACATATGATTATATCTTTAAAAAAACAACAATAATACAATGAATATAGCAACTTCCACTTTTTTCCTAAATGAAAAATGAGTCAAAAATCTGAGAGGAAGGAGAACCTGATGACTCAGCTAACCTAGGTTTTATCAGAATGCCAAAGGGACTAAATTCTTTAACTGAAAATCTTCTCATTCAGATGTTGGGACTTTGTAGGAAATATTTTTAATTGATTGTCATCCCTAATGAGGAATGGAGCTGCAGTTAATTGACCCCTAAACTTCTGATGCTCACATTCTACATGTATTATATTCTCCCTCACTCTCCCTTACCTGCTATAAAGAACTGTGTGTGTTATGTTGTGTGTGTGTGTGTGTGTGTGTATGTATGTATGTATGTATGTATGTATGTGTGTCTGTGTTCATTCAATTGAGAATAAGTCCATTCTTGTTGATAAGAACATCATCCTGCTCATCTATAACCATAAATTCTTGTAAGAGATTGCATCTTGCCCTGGCTATGCAAACACTTTGTTCTTTGAATTCTAGATGAAAATCAGCCTGATAATGCTGATTTTTATAGATTCTCAAATGAAGGATAATGTTTCAGTATAGTCATAATATGGAACATGCTAACGTTGTAGTTATGATATTGATTTAGACTACATTTACTGGTGGCTAGGGGTGATGTTGGGAATAAATTTGAGTAGAATCACAAGTGTCTGCTTTAACTTTAGGCATCTCTCAAAACTAAACCTATCCACAAAATCATCAAGAAACGAGCTCCCCCATGCAACAATGACTTTTGCCGACTGGGCTGTATATGTGCTAGTCTGGCCTTGGAGAAACGCCAACCTGCTCATTGTCGACGACCTGACTGTATGTTTGGATGCACCTGTTTGAAAAGAAAAGTTGTGCTTGTTAAAGGAAGGTCCAAGAAAAAGCGTTTCCTGAGGAAGGCTGCTCGAAGAGACTCAATGTTTTCTGGCACCCTTGGGGATCAGAAAAAGGAAGGAGGAAAAGAAGTGACTAGAGAGGAAGATCGGTTGAAAGAAAAAAAGAAGAGAAAGAAGGTGGAATATAGTAAGTATTAGTTGGAGTTGAGCAGAGGGGGAGTTATTTGAGAAGTCTTGCGAGAACATTTATGTATGTTATAGTAATTTCAGAATTTTTTAATGCTTTAGTAATTCACATGATTCTTTTTCTGTTCAGTGGATTAATGATTCTGATGTGGAAATTCTCTCCATCAATTCATATTGCATCTCATCCATACTTGGCCATCTTGTGCATCCTGTCCATACCTTCTTATAAGTTTGACATGAAATCTACCTGACTTAGTGGAGACCTGCTTTGCTTTTTCCTGATATTTGTAGGGAACCACTGGAGTAACCTGGCTGTCTACCTATCATTTGTTGACTAACTTATTTTCTTTTCCTATCATACAGGTCCTTGATGGTATCTTTTACTTATGTTTTTCCTAAACAGCTTGTTTATATCTGCTGTGCAGATTTTCAGTGAGTTTTCCCTGATTACTTTCTAGCATGCTATTCAGTTATTATAGTTTTTCATTAGGTAGGCAGGAAGTCCAAAACAGTTTGATTGCCCCAAGGTCAGTTTACATTTCAGAGGTCATTATATCGATTATTTTTGAATGTATTTTTTTCTCTTTAAGGTAATACACAGTTTAAATAAACAACATTTGTCAAGTATTTATTAAGTGTTAGTGTTTTAGGTTCTGAGAATGTGAGTAGAAACAAAAAAGGGTCCCTTCCCTCGTGTATGTACTCTTGCATTTTATTGAGTGAATACCTGGGTTTAGATTTACACTTTATTCTCTTCCCTTTTCTGTCTTTATAATTTGTTATCCATTAACCCTTATAATAAGGAGTTGATATAACCAGCTCCAATTTATTAGAAAATCTAATTTACCTAGGATCTTGCTATTACTTGCCATTCTTGGGTATGATCTGACTCACATCTGACACCTCATCCAGAGCAATGAAAATCAGGATTATTTGTGGATTTAATTTTCCAACACATTCCTTTTACTCATTAGCATGACTAATAGACAAATTTAATAAAACAGTGCTTAAGCACCTTATGTGTGCCAGACACTATGCTAAGCACTGAGGATAGGAAGACAGAACAAAATTGTTACTGTTTTTAAGGAATATTTTACTTTTTACATTGGCTTTACTGGATGTTGGAGACATGTACCTTAATAGATAGATAGATGGTTAAAATACTCAGTTAGTATTTGCTATGTGCCAGGCGTGGTGCTAAGCAAAGAGAATATAGGTAGAAACAAGCAAGACAATCCCTGCTTTTGGAGAGCTTACATTCTAATGGGAGAAGACAATAACTAAAAGGGAGCTGGAAAGGAGTGGTGATTGAAGTGGAATATGTATACTTTGTCCTGGTGAGGAGATGGCCAGGAAATGGTATGGAGGCCTAGTCCTGACAAGATAAGGTGAAAGTTTGCCTTTCAGAGCTAGGAAATCCATGAGTAAGGATTCCAAGATTGAGGTTTGGGAGTGGTAAATGAAGATGATGGCTGGAGTGTGAGCATCATGGTGAAGGGATGTATAGAAGTGGTATGGAGGGTTGACAGCATAAGACAAAATCTTGCCTCTCAGCTGGGGAGTCTAGGTATCCCCCAACTCCAAGTTTGGAATAGGAAGTATGGGAATGAGGATGATGGCTGAGTATATGGCAGGCAACATGGTGAGACATGGTTAGGAAGTGTTATAGAGGGCATAGATGAGTGAAGAGGGAAGTATGTAGTGGTTTTTGGTAGAAGGGTAGAAGACCACTTACAGCTTTGGGAAACCCATCTTGAATTATTACTCCTATCATCTGCCGCCATTGTTCTTCCTATTCTTGTGCTACTGAATGTGCTGGAGAAAATCGTGGAATGGTTAGGGTATTTTTGCTGTATTATTTCAACTGGATCCTTGGTAGAGCAAGGCACTCTTTTTTTTCAGAATTTGTTTATTTATTATTAGTTTTCAACATTCATTTCCATAAGATTTTGAGTTCCAAATTTTCTTTCCGTCTCTCCTGTACCAACTACCCCAAGATGTCAAGCATACTGATTCCTCCTTCCCCCAGTTTGCCCTGTCATATATTCCCCCCATCTCCCATCCCTCTCCTTACCCCTTTCCCCATTACTTTCTTGCAAGGCAAGATGGATTTCTATACCCCATTGGCTGTATGTCTTATTTCCCAGTTGCATGTAAACGACAATTTTTTAACATTTGTTTTTAAAACTTTGATTTCCAGATTCTCTCCCTTCTTCCCTCCTTACCCACCCCCACTAGGAAGACAAGCAATTCAGTATAGGTTATACATGTGTAGTTATAAGGCAGTCCTTTTACACTTGTTATTGATTCTCTGTCCTACTCACTGCTGTGGCTGTTCTAAACCTTTTCATCCTTCTTCAAATCTCTCATAGTAGTGCCCTCTCCTATCCTCTCATTTGAGGACTTTGATTCATACTTTACCCCCCATATTGAATCCATTCCGTGAAAGCTCTTTCTTCTCTTCTCCACCTCTCATGTAATTCATATGTCTCCCCACATTGTCACTTCCTTCACTTCTGTCTCAAATGAAGTGGCCTCTTTCCTTGCCATGGCAAACCCCTTTACATATACTCTTGATCGCCCTGCCTTCCTATGTTTTCCAGCAGATTTGCCCACACCTTTATTCCCTCTCTAATTTTCAGTCTCTTATCTACTGGCTCTTTCCTTGATGCCTACAAATATGCCAATATCTCTCCCATCCTTTAAAAAAAAAACAAACTTGTTTCCTCTATTCCTACTAGTTATTTTCTTTTAGCTTTCCTCTCTTTCTTGGTTAAGCTTGAGAAAGCTGTGTATAGGTACCCCTTTTTCCTATCTTCTCATTTGCTTCTAAATCTTCTGCAGTATGGTGTCTGACTCCCCCTTATCATCTCACTGAAACTACTCTATCCATAGTCATCAGTTACCTTTTCTAAAAATTGATAAATATTTATTTTCTCTCTTTCCTACCTTCCCCTTTATTGAAACAAAAAATAAAAACCAAAAATCCTTCTAAAATATACATAATTAGGCAAAACAAATTCTTATTTTGATGTTGTCTAAATATAGAAATCTCATCCTGCATTTTGAGTCTTACCTCCTCTTTCTTAGGAGGTGGATAGTACTCTTTATTATTGATATTCTGGAATAGTACCTAGGTCATATTATTAGGTTAAGTTTTTTAAAGTTGGTTGGCTTTACAGTGTTGTTACTACATAAATTTTTCTTCTGATTCTACTCACTTCATTTTGCCTCAGTTCAAATAAGTCTTCCTAGATTTCCCTGAAAATATCTCCTTAGTTTCTTATGGTACAATAATAGTATTCCATTACATTCATATATTATAATTTGTTTAGCTGTTCTTCAATGATGGACGATGCTTCCTTAGTTTCTGATTGTATGCCTAGATAAAAAAGATCTGCTATAAATATTTTTATGTGTATGACTCCTTTTCCTCTTTCCTCATCTCTTTAGGCTATATACATATAGTAGTGGTATTGCTGTATTAACAGATAAGCATAGTGACTATGAGGGGCTTATTTCCAAATTACTTTGTAAAATGGCTGTACCATTTAACACCTTCACTAACAATGCCCTAATGTGCCTGTTTTCCCACAGCTCCTCCAACATTTGTCATTTTTCTTTTTTGTTAGCTTGACTTTTCTGGTGGGAGTAAGATAAAGGAACCTGAGCTGCTTTAATTTTCATTTCTCTTATTATTAGTGATTTGGAACAGTTTTTATATCACAATTGACAACTTAGATTTCTTCCTTTGAAAACTGCCTGTTGAAATTATTTGACTATTTATGAGTTTGAGAATGACTTATTCTTATGAATTTAGATTAATTCTTATGTATCTTGGAAATGAGACTTTTGTTTATGAAGTTGTCAAGATTTTTCCCCCAGTTACCTGTTTCCCTCCTAATCTTAGTTACATTTGTTTTGTAAATTTTATGTAATCATAATTATCTTTTTTTATCTGTGATTTTCCTTGTTCTTGTTTGATCTTGAACTCTTCCCTCTTGCCATAGATTCAAAAAGTAGTTTCTTCCTTGCTCCTCCAATTGCTAGCCCTCAGTTTGCCCCAGGCATGTTACATCCTCCTCTCTATCCCTCTGTTCCCCACCCCTTTTTCATGACCTTTTTTTTTTTGAGGGGGGAAGGCTAGGCAGTTGGGGTTAAGTGACTTGCCCAACATCACACAGCTAGTTAAGTATCAAGTGTCTGAGACTGGATTTGAATTTAGGTCCTCCTGACTCTAGGGCTGGTGCTCTAATTAGCCACCTAGCTGCCCCCTTCATGACCTTTCAACAGTAATTCACCTCTAGGCAGCTTGTCGTGGGATTCTGTCTATCATGCCCCAGGCCCACCTCTCCTCTTATTACTTTCACCTGATTTTCCACCTGTATTCCTATTCTGTTCTGTCCCGTTGTGTATATTTAGAAAGAAGTCTGCTACTGGTTTTCTGCCATCTTTCTGTTATTGTGCTTGGCTCCTGCATATGTTCATCCCTCCTGCATTTCTGTTGCCTGGGCTGTTTGAAAAGCAAATGATCTTTTCGGGTGTGGTTATTTTTCTGAGAATGTTTCAAATATCTCTTTATTATTGAATTGTCCATCTTTTTTCATTCATATTTCAGCTCAGATTTGCAGATTAGGTTACTTGGGGTTGCATTCTAAGCTCTGTTGCTTTTCAGAATACATTTTTCCATGCTTTCTGTGAGTTTTCAGGTTGGTGCAGAATAGTCTTGTGTTGTTCAGAATTCATTTCCTTTGTATTTGAAAGTTTTTCTCTGGTTCAATTGCAAAACTTGTTATTTCTGAATTGCTCAATTTGACTACTCTCTATCCTTAGAGTTTGCAGTCTTGCATTTTTTTTTCTGGAAGTGATCAATGTATTCTTTCCATTGATATTTAATTTCTTGTGTTAGGAAGTTCTGGACAGCTTTCTTGTTTTGTTTCTTGCACTATAATGTCCTGCTTTTCAAGATCAATGTAGATAGAGAATACATTTTCTTTTAATGTTATTTTTTGTTCATCTTACAGATTGTCTTTCACTTCTGTGTATTTACATTTCCAGTTCATTTTTCTTTCTTTTGTTTCCTTCATGAGACTTGCCATCTTAAATTCAAGTTTTTCTGTTCTGTCCATTATTTTTGCTGTGCAGGCCATACATTTTGCTCTCATAGTTCTCATTTCTCTTTTAAACTTCTCGGGAAGAACATGTTGTGGTTCCATGTTCTCCATTCCCAAGCCCTCTGTCTCATGAAGTGTTGGATCATTTTCCTTCGTATTGCAGTATTTATTCATAGGTGCCTGAACTCATGTACTACATCTGGAGGCCATATTTGCTTCTGTTATTACTGTTTTCCTAGTAGATTTATTTGTTTATATTCAAGGTCTTTGAGTTTTCCTGTTCTTGAGATCTTCGAGACCTCCAGCTTAGTGAAGTTCTGTATAGTCCCCTTGCACAGAGGGTTTTGTCCAATTCCCTCTGTTTCTCAGTTCTCTGGCCTAGCAGTTCAGAGTGCTGCCACACTGGACTCTTGGCTGTCTCATTGGTAGTTGTTGATCATTGGTTCATAATGGTAGATCAACAGGTTGGAAGCAGGGCCAAGAGTCTTGGATAAAAATCTAGAAGGGCAAATTAAGGGTAGACTGTGGAGGGTGAAAAAAATTCATCAGCAAGCATTTCTTATATGTTCACTGTGTCCCAGTGGTGTGCTAAGCACTAGGAATAAAAAAAGGGGCAAAATCATGGGAAGAAAGACTAAGGAGTTGGAACTCTATGGTGTAGACACAGAGGAGCCTTTAAAGATTTTGGAATGACAGTCAGTATAATGTTTTAGAAAGTTTAATAATAAATAATATTGTAAGCTCCTTGAGTGCAAGGACTGTTTTTCCTTTTGGTTTTTAAATCCCTCTTGCCTAGCATAGTGTCTTATATATAAAGCAGGAGGGATAATTAATAAATAGTTTTTCAGTTGAATTTAATTATATGAATGTTACACATTTATGTAGCTCTTTTAGGTGTACAAAATGCTTTCCTTACAGTTCCATTATCTTTATGAATTAGTAGCAGAGAATTCAAATCTTAAACCCTCACTCACTACCCCTCCACCCCAGCCTCCCATAAGCAGGGTTCAGTGCTGGTGGTTTAGGACGTACTGAGCAATTTCACTGTTGCTATGGTATCTGCCCTATCCATTATCCCAACTTTCTGTTAACAAGCAGTTGGACCCTCAACCCTTTCTAAGCAGGAGTGGAAGGGAGTGGGGGAGGGAGGCAGGCAGACAAATTAACAAGGAAGATATTAAAATAAGATAGGAAGATAGGAAGATAAGTAATCTGTTTCTAAATATTTTGAGATGAATCATAGAACCCTGTGAATGTCCAGAGGAGCCATAGCAAGATATTCCAGAGTAGTTTGAAATAAATTAGAACCTTGAGAAAAGAATTTAGATGAGAACAAAAAGTTAAATTTTATGAATTGCATGGCAGAAGTAATTAGCAGAATAGAAATACTCATTTATGGTGGTTAATCTTTCTAAAGATGTGAAAGAGCAACAAATTAAGAATACAAATACATTGAAGTAGAAGACCATTTGAAAGGAGGAAAAAACGATAATAGCATTAAAAGAACACATGATCTCTGTATAAGCAAAAACACCATGATATCAAAGACAAGATGAGAAGTTATAACTTAAAGATCATAGTTCTTTCACAAGAACATAAATAAAAAAAAAAACTGGACATCACAATGAAAAAAACCCAACAAGAAAATTTCCCAGGACTTTACATAAAATAAGGCACAAAGAGAGAGGATCTACAGATTGTCTTCAGAGTGGGGGGACCAAACCCTCCTGTGCTTTAGTACACAGTCATTTAATTGAACATTTCTAATGAGAAACAAATTATAAAATCTGCCGGGGGAATGCTTTCAAATGTAAAGGAAAGGACTTTTTTTGAATAATACAAGATCTAATAATACATCAAAAACCTCAGAAGAGTGTGGAACGATATAACCTGAAAAAGAGGAGATCAAGATGTAACCCAAAATTACATGACCTGTAAACTTGAGCCTAATCATCGGTGAAAAATGTGGATTTCCAGTGAGACCTTTGAAGTTCCTGAGGGGAAAAAGCACTCTTAATTTACAAATACCCCCAAACAGTAAAAATATATGAAATATGAATAAATACAACTCTTGAGGAAAGCACAAATTAAAAAAAAAATTACTCAACCTCTAGGGCAAATGAAAAAAAATTGAGGCACCTATGAGGTTAAAAAATGGAGATAAACAATGGAGATAAATGCCCATCAAAGTGGAATGTAAAGAAAGAGAAAAGATAATGCTTTAGGAGCAGACTTGAAATGTCATGTACTAACGCACTTTCCTCTACAGTTAAATCAGTGTATTTTGTAGGATTAAATTTAAGGATGGGCAGAGAGAAGGTAGAAGACAAAGGAACATGTGATATATCCTAATCAAATCCATGATAAACAACGTAAGGAAAATGACTCCTTGAGTGCCCTAGCAAGAAGACAGGCTACTGAAGAATGGGTGAGGTGACAGAAGGAGAGATTCAAATGAGAGAAAGGAAGGAAAACTTGACTCAGTGGTTGGGAAGGGGTTTCCCAAAAGAAGATGTCCATGGGAGGAGAGGTATATTCTGCAATGGGATATGGGAACCTTACAGTAGGCTTAATCTGAAGGGATTTGGTACACAGTGAGACTACTTACTTCCTCTAGGACAGTAGTTCTCAACCTTCCTAATGCTGCAACCCTTTAATACTCATATATGGGTGTATCAGCATGTGGGCAGACCCGCCTGGAGATGAATGGAGGAGCGGTGTCTCAGTTCCTGAGACCATTGGAAATGTGTTTTCCAGTGGTCTTAGGCGACCCCTGTGAAAGGGTCATTCGACGCCCAAAGGGGTCACGACCCACAGGTTGAGAACCACTGCTCTAGGATGAACAATAACATCCTGCCTTGGGAGAAAATAAATCAGAGCTCTATAGGGGTAACTGACATGCAGAAAGATAGAAGGACTTCAACCCAAAGAGGAGATTGCTTCGCAGATTGGGACAGAAGGTGATCATAGGGAAAACAAGGATGGAATTGGAGTGAATGATCTAGAGTGCAGGGAAACCTCTACAATGAGACAATACATATCTTCATTACTTTCATGAATTGACACTTTTAAGAACATGACAACAGGAAAAATAGATGAGATATTACAAATCAGTAATATCATTAGGAATTGTTTAGAGGAGGGAACTCAAATTTCATACATTAGAAGCTTTAATTCCATGAAGACCACAAAAAGACTAAAAGAAGAAATAAATATGTCTAAAGATCATGAACCAGAGAATGAAAATTTAGAGAGAAAGGGAAGATAATTAATGAAGAGAATAAGGTGAAATATAAAATACCCAAACTAGCAGAAGACCAAAAATTCTCCAATCTTGAAACAGTACATAGATCAAGTACAAAGAAAAAAAATCTCCTTTTCTTGATGGATTAATAAGAAGAATATATCATAGCTAACATTTATATAGTCCTTTAATATTGGAAAGTTAGACCCTTACAACATTCCTTAGAAGTTAGTTGCTATTATTATCCCTGTTTTACAGATTAGAAAAGAGAGGCTAAGCAACTTGCCCTGGATCACACAGGCAGGTGCTAAGTGTCTGAAGCAAGATTCAAATTCAGGTTCAAATCACTGCCTCCAAGTACATTGCTTTGGAACCATTGTTCTACTTAGGTGCCTTAAGTTGCTCCCTTCTGCTGATTCACAGGAGAATTCTATCAAACTTGTAAGAACAATTATTACCAGTACTACATGAATTATTTTTTAAAAATTTGGAAATATGGGACAAATGTCCTAATACTGAAACCAGAGAAGGTAGAAGCATAGGAGACCTATAGCCCGATGTCATTAATGAATATCAGTTCAGAATTTTAAATATCATCTTATGAATCAGACCATAATAAACTTACGAAGAAAACCATGCATTATAATAAAGCTGGATTTATTTATATTAGAGATCTATTACACCTATTTCTGCCACCAATCAAAGAGCATGACATTCCCTTGACCTGGCTTTTTCCTGCCAGCAAGGTATCAAGAAGACCCCAATTCAAACCAATGTTGGCTCAGTAAATATCTGTTAAATATCTACTATGTGTCAGGCACAGTGCTAAGCATTGGTGATGAAAGGGATGTTATTTCATAGTGTGCTGTTCTCTTCTCACTTACAGAGGGGCTTGCTTCTCTGTCCACATAGGACAGACACCATTCTTTCCTGTACTCACCACCTCCTATCTCCTGCCCTGGCCTGCATATAGAAGAATAGGAGAGAAACACCATTTTATAAGCTCAGAAACCTCTCTAACACTCCCCATTCCACCCCGTTTCCTTACCTGGCCTGCCTTAACACCCTCTGAGTAGACTCCTAAAGCCTGAACCCCTCATAATGTTAACAACCCACCTGAACTAAATTTGTCAATGATTAACAAAATACTACCCAACTATTCTCTTACTCAGTGGTTCTCAACCTTCCTAATGCCGCAACCCTTTAATACGGTTCCTCATGTTGTGGTGACTCCCAACCATAAAATTATTTTTATTGCTACTTCATAACTGTAATTTTGCTACTATTATGAATCGTAATGTAAATGTCTGATATGCAGGATGTATTTTCATTGTTACAAATTGAACATAACCCACAGGTTGAGAACCACTGCTCTCACTCATTCCATTAATCCTCAACCCTCTAGCTGCCATTATTCATACTTGTTCTTCATCCCTCATTGTGATCTATATATCCTTTCACTCCTTATTTTTTTTCCAGGCTATCACCCCTTTAACTGGCTATATACTTTCCCCATCACCTCTTTATGAAACATTTTCAACTCTACACTCTTCCTTTGAAACTCTTGCCGCTGTATTTTATCACCAGTTCTCATTTGCCAAATTCAGCCCTGGATTACTCTCACCATCTCCTGCCTTAAAGTCCTACTTAAGTGATGCTGAATGAAAAGTGCCACTGGGGATGATCATGAAGCTGTGCTGACTAGATTCACTATAAATTTATGTTACGTAACCTTAACTGGGCTCTCACCATGAGAAGTGAGAAGAGCATAGTTGAGATTATACATAACATAAACGTGAGATGGCAATCCTTTTATACCTCTCTAATCAACTAACTTTTCCATTCACCGTAGCAGCTTTTCCAGACCTCTTCATTCTGCTTCAGATGATAGCTCCCATTCCTCCCAACTAAGAATCTTACCTCATGTTTCACTGAAAAGGTTGACAGCATTCACTAAGAGAGTCTGGTTGATTTTACTTGTGTGACATCTCCCATATATGTGCTTTCTTTCCTCTGATACTGCCACCAACTTGATCTAAGGCCTTTATCACTTCATACCTGGATTATTTTAGTAGCTTGCTGGTTGGTCTCCCTGTCTCTTCCCACTCTGGTCCATCCTCTATCAGATCTTTCTAAAGTACAGATCTGACCATGTTACCCTTCCCCTACCTTCCCCTTATTCCCATTCCCTCACTAAACTCCAGTGGCTTTCTATCATTTCCAAAATGAAATATGAATTCTCTGGCTCTCAAAGCCCTTTGTGACCTGCCCTCCCTTTCTTCCTTTCTTCTCGCTCCATACTCAGTTCCATATCTTCTGTAATCTAGTGACATTGACCTCCTTGCTGTTCTGATACCCACATCATCTCTTGACTCCAGGTAGTTTTATACTGGCCAATCCCCCATGACTAGAATACTCTCTCTCCTCAACTCTGTATACCAGTGCTTCCTTCAAGTCCTAGCTAAAATCATATCTTCTACTGGAAGCCTTTCCCTCTTAATTCTAGTTTCTTTGCTCTGTTGATTATTTCCAATTTATCCTATATATAGCTTGTTTGTACATAGTTGTTCACATGTTGTGTACTCATTTAGACTGTATCTCCTTGAGAGCAGGCTGCATCTCTGTACTCCTGGTGCCTGTCAAATAGTAGACATTTAACAAATATTTTCCAACTAAGATGCATGTGATGGTTTAGTGTTAGGAAAAAATTAACACTTAATCTTATTGAACAAAAACATCTAGAACCTCATGATTATCCTAATAGATTCAGAAAAAGCCTTTGTCAAAATACAAAACTCATTTATGCCTTAAAAAAAGTGTATGTGTGTTTTATTTATACAGACACACAAGCGCACATGGGAAGAAAGGGCTATTGGATAACATAGAAGTATTTAAAGGCAAAAGGAAGTATTATATACAAAGAGAATATACTAGGAGCTTTCCTAATAAATATGAGAGTAAGGCAAGGCTGCCCATTCTCTTCACTATTATTTTATATATTTTAGGAAAATGATATCAATAACAGTAAGACGAGATAGAAATTTAATGTTTAAGGATAGGCAAAGAGGAGATAAAGCATTTTCTTTTTGCTGATTGTGTTATTTACCTAGGTAAGCTTAGGGGTTCAGTGAATAAACTAATGGCTTCAGCACAATTTGCAGGGTACCATATAAGTCCACAAATATCATTGGCATTTACATAAAACAAACACAAAAACCTTGAGATAAAAATAGAAAGGAAAATCCCATTCAAAATAATTGCATTGTGCAGAAAATATTTTGGAATAAATCTACCAAAGCAAACTTGGGAATTGTGTATATCCAATTACAAAGTCCTCCTTAAAGATATAGAAAAACTTAAATACCTGAGCTCATGACAAGACTGTTGCCAGTATTATAAAAATGATGATACTACCAAAGTTAATTTACAGTTTTAATCCTTTTTGTAAAGACTTTTGAAGGAATATTTTGTAGAATTAAAAATTTATTTGTAGGAACAAATGTTTTAAAATATGAGAGAAACTAATGAAAAAAGGGAGAGATGAAAGGGGAATAATACTTTAAGTTCTTCAGCTGCATCAAACGGCAGTTATCAAAACCATTTGGTATTGTTTAAAAAATATATAACTAGACCATACAGATTCAGAAATACTGGAATTCAACCCATTGTTTAATAAGCGAGAAAATATAAATGAGAGAGGAAAAACTCCCTTTTTGGTAAGAATTTCTGGGAAAATTTCTCTACGCTCTGGCAGACATAAGACTTAGACTAGCATTTTATGCTTTATTCAATAAGAAGTTTAAAAAAGATATGTGATCTGAATAGTAAAAGATGATACCATACAAAAATTAAGAGAAGGAGATTATATACTTTTCACAGCTATGGTTAAGGTTGTATTCTTGGGGTGGCTAGATGGTGCAGTGAATAGAGCACTAACTCTGGAGTCAGGAGGACCTGAGTTCAAATGTGACCTCAGACACTTCACACTTACTAGCTGTGTGGCCTTGGGCAAGTCACTTAACCCCAATTGCCCTACCTTCCCCCTCCAAAAAAACAAACAAACTTGTATTCTTATCAAAAATGGAGAAATACTTCCAAAAAAATTTCATAGAATTTTGATTGTATGAAATTGGAAGACTTCTGTATAAACAAACACATCCCATTTAAGATCAGCAGGGAAATAATTAGGAAAACAATATTTTTATAAAATTTCTTAGATAAGGTGTCTTAAGATACATAGATAACTTAGAGAAAAATGGGAGACTATAAGTCATTCACCAGTGGATGATTTGTCAAAAGATAAAAAAAAAAGTTCTTAAAAGAATTGCGAACTTTAAACAACTATGTGAAAGATGCTCCAAATGCTCTAGTAACAAGAAAAATGCAAAGCATAACCACTCTCAGATTTCATCTCACCCAAGAAATTGGCAAAGATAATGAAACACTGGAATAGTCAGTGTCTGATAGAATGTGGAAAGCTGCTGTTCAGTTGTGTCCAGCTCTTTGTGACTCTGTTTGGGGTTTTTGTGGAGAAGATATTGGAGTAGTTTGCCATTTCCTTCTCCGGATCATTTTACAGGTGAGGAACTAAGGCAAACAGACCCAAGGAGGGTTAGGTGACTTGCCCAAGGTCACACAGCTAGTGTCTGAAATGACATCTGAACTCCGATAGGTGCACATTCCTGATTCCAAGCTCAGTGCTGTATCCATCATGCCCCCTAGTTGTCCAACATGGAAAGACAAGTATACTAATGCATTATTGGTAAAGCTTCAAAGTAGTACAACCATTTGGAAAGCAGTTTGGAATTATGAGAGTAAGGTGACTACAATGTATGTAGCCTTTGACCTGGAGATTCCACTGTTAGCTACATAATTTAAGAAGGTCATTGATCAGAAAGAAAGGCCCCATGTTGCACCATGGCAGCATTTTTTGTGGTAGCAAATGAATTGGAAATGAATTCCCTGTACATTGGGGAATGACGAAATAAATGGTGGTAATGAATGTGATGGAATATTTTTATGCTATTAGACACAGTTACTGTGATGAATACAGAGAAGTATGGAGAGACTTAACATAAACTAATGAAAAGTGGAATAGTCAAGAAAACTATACATGATAATTATAACAACGTAAATGGAAGGAACAACAACTACAAGTACAATAAAAAAAGAATGTTTTAAAATTACAAAGAACAAGCTTGACTCCAAAGAAGTGATATGAGAAGACAACTTTTCTTATTCCTTTGAAAGATGGGAGAAGGGTTACATAACTAAGAGGACTGCATCATATGCAAATTTTTAAATCTATATTATTCATTTTTCTGTTTTTAGCCATTTACTAGACATCTCTGCTTAATGTTTTTCAAAAATCCTAAACTGAGCATATTTTTTAAAATTATGAACTTGACAGACATTAATTAACATGGACACAGCTGCACACAAAAAAACAGAAAATTAGAATTGTATATGAATCTGTTATATACAGATTGATTTTTTAACTGCATGTATGAAACGTATCACTATAATAACACCACCTTACTTGTATCTTTTCCCATCTGAACTTTATTCTGTCTACTATATATTTTTTAAAATGTTTTATTTATTCTCTTTTTTTCGGGAATCACTATTGCTCCCCCTACAACTCTCCCACCTCCAAAAAAAAGGCCTTTCCTTATAGCAAATACAGTCAAGTAAACAAACTCATACGTTGGTTATATCTGAAAATATTACTCATTCTATATCTTGAGTCTGTTAACTGTCTCCCAGAGAAACATGCTTCATCACCAGTGTTCTGGAGTTAATGATTGGTTGTTGCATTAAAAAAGTTTTCATCTACTACTTCGAATTAGTTTCTATCAACTTCTCTATCAAAGGATTGATAGAGGGGCCTCAATTTCCTTGCCTGTAAAATGAAAAGTCTTGGACTAGATGATTTAAGATGTCTCTAATGCTCTGTAAAACATTGAACATAGTCTGGATTAAAATTTTGGAGTCATCTTTGAGTCACTTTTCCCCTTTATTATCCTTTCTCAGGGCTGTCTTAATCTTTCTTCTGAAATATGTATGATATCCTTGCCTTTCGCACTGTTAACTTCCATTAGCTTAGTCCAGATCTTTATCATAATCCAATACTTGAATTGTTACTGTATTCCCCTGATTGCTCATTTTTAATTATATCTCTCACTTTAATTCATTTTTTACCTGCCAAACTAATTTTTTTTATAATAATAAATTTAACACATAAAA
>CM053589.1:41748712-41806069 GCA_028646515.1 Pseudochirops corinnae | reverse complement strand
TCAGGACTCCTGTGCTTTCAGTGATAAGAACTATGATTTCTAGGTACACTATCAATATAGAGTTAAAGAAAATTATTATACTTCTTCTCATATGACCTAAAAAAATGCTTAAAGTACTTACTTTTGATGCAAAGGAAACAAAAAGGACGCCATCTACATCTTCAAGATCCGGTTTCACATCTGGAAAGGCATTCCCAGGACCCACAGGGGTAGTTTTGTTGGCTGTTATAGATTTTCCTGTACTTTTAGGTGGTCTCCCAGCCTTGGAGAGTTTAAATTTTCTGGGCCTTCCTCTCTTTCCTGGAACACTTGGCATGACATTCTGAGTAGCACTGGAGGCTTTTGTAGCCCCTGTAATTTTTAACACAGTTGTTCTCTTTCTGACCAAGTCATCTTTTTCTGAAAAAAAATCTCCATCTAAGCTTTTAGGATTATTGCTAAGTGTTTTTGATGTGCTAATGTTTTCACCCAAATCAGGATATTTCCAATCAGGATCTTTAAGAGAGGAGTACTTCTGTGGTGGTCTGAGCTCTGGTGGCTGTTTCCTAAGTTCTTTCTCTATTTCCCTGGATAAGCAGAAGCTAGATTTCCTGGAATTCTCCATATATGAAGGCATATAGTCTGATTCAGTCAATACAGGAGACTTCTCTTTCCGACTCTGAGAAAACATATTTTCAGGTAGCTCAGAGATCTTTACTGTGCTTTTAGTTACAGCACAAGGTTCTAAATAGACGACTGGCATCTTCCCACTATCCAGTTTTAACATTTTGGCTTTAGCAACACCTGATGGGCTACTGAGGGGCCGTTTGGCAGAATGGTCAACATCTGAATCATCTATTTCTCCATGACGCCTTAGCTGTTTCTCCAGTATAGGCTCATCATCACTGTTTGAATACACATCAGTTTCTTCATCAGTGTCTTCTTGTTTAACTGTAACCCCCTCAGGACATATACCAAGTTCATAATCATATTCATCTAGGGGTTCTTCCTTAATGACCACATTAAAGTTTTCATTTGGGTCTAATGGTGATGCTACATGAGAGTTGTCTTCAAAGCTACTGGCAATAGGACTAGAGGGGAAAGGAAAAAAAGCTGTAATTGTACACAAGCAATATAAAAGGAAAAAAATTTCAAGATACTGCTGGGGACAAAGTACCTTTTCACATCCATTCTTAAAATAATATGCAGAACTGTGTAATCAAAGCTCTGTTTAGCAATTAGTCAATAATAATATCATACTACATATTTCTATCAACTACTCGATAACCATTAAAGAACAAACTTTTTATATAATCGATCTTCTTGCTCTCCCTCAAGTGGAAAAAATACATTACTGACAGCTCATCTATTTTCCTAATGATGCTTTAACTGGTCTCAAGACTGAAAGAAAGATGACTCTAACCAATTACTTGCTTATCAGCAGGGAAAAAGCAAACTGACTTTCAACACATCTAAGAATAATGGCAAACATCAGGAAGGATCTTTAATTATGCCAGCTAATTTTATACATTTAAAATAAATGCATAATGCTGCATAAATGTGGTCACTGGATGGCCTTGGTTTAAGTTTCCTCAGCTATAAAACAGGGGTAATAACAGTACTGAACTCAAGAGTGTTGTTTCAAGGATTAAATGAGATAATATATAAAGTGCTTTGCAAACTTTAAAGCACTATATAAATGCTTGCTATTATTATTTCATGGCACAATAACTTATTCACATTTACATAAGCTGCAAAAGCATTTTTTATAAGATGAGGTCAATACAATAGTACAAGTATTATCAAGTAACATCCCCATTTTACAGATGGAAACTAAGGCTTAAAAAGGCAAGGAAAACTTCTGCCCACAATCAAAAGCTAAAAGTGTACCTCAAGCCCAGAAATTCTGACTTTAATGCTAATTCTTTTTCCTAGATTTGTGAATCATTACAATGATATCACATTGTTGTTTATTCATTCAATCGTAGCTTACTCTTCCTGACTTCATGGATCATAGCATTCCAGGTATCATACTACCTCCTCTTATAGTTACATAAAAGATCTGAGGTTTCACATTAAAATAGCACAGCTGAAATTAATTTTTCAAATCAGGCCCATCCAAGCAATTGCCTAATTCACCAAGCTGGTCTTAGAGTAACACATTTCAAAATCAGAACCCACCATGGAGTTATTTCTTAGCTACACCTTTCTCAAAAATTATCAGTGACATAAAGTAAACAAATGCTAATTAAAAGTGAGCTTCTCTGTTAAAGCTGGGAGAGGGGGAAAAGGAACTTTAACAGTAGTTTTTATTAACAGCTTCCACTGTTTTCTCCAGATCCAAATAAGGATTTTTTAAAAAATAATTTCCTAAAAATCTGCTTTTATGAAAAGTTTAAAAAAAATTTTTTTTCTAATGCCTCTTTCTGGGGAATATAGACTCACTTTCTCTCGAGGGGAGAGGGGAGCCTTCATTAAAAATATTTTTCAAATGCAGAATACAAAAGCAAACTATGAATATAAAGATGAATCTAAAACCATTTTACAGACCCATGGATTACACCAAATTTAAACAAACTATATTTACAATTCTAACAATTGGAAAGATCAAAAATTTTAAAAATGGATGGCAAAATCTACCCTGGGTCTCAGTTGGGTTTTATTTCAGAGATTCACAGAATGCCAGAGTAGGAAAGGACCTTCCAAAGTTACCAAATACAACACGTGAATAATAACTAAGATTGCCCTCTATAACGTATCTGACATTTGGGCATCCAGCCCTTGCTTGAAGACCTGAAACAAGTTGGAATTTGCATTCTCCTAAAGCACTCTTTTTTCCTATATCAAAGCTAAATGTATTTCTTCACAAACTCTGCCTGTTGTTCTCAGTTGTCCCCTCTGGGACAAAGCAGAACAAATCTAGATTTGGTTCAATATTCTAGATCACATATTGAACCATAGACTCCTTTGGCAGTCTGGTGAGAAGCCTATGGATCCCTTCTCAGAATAATATTTTTAAATATGTAAGTTAAATACAGAGGATTATCAAAGAAATGAATTGTATCTAACTTCAGTTATTAAAAAATAAATTGAAGTTCATGGACCATTGGTTAAGACTCCCTTGTTTTAGACAAGGTATTTTTAGATCTTCACTGACATCCATCATCATGTTAGTTTTTTAACCTATACTTATAATATTTATAAACTCGAGAAGCATACTACAGAATCACAGATTTAGATATGACAAACCCTATAGTGGTCATGTATTCCAATCCCTACATTTTAGGGATGAGGAAACGAAAGCATATAGTGGTTAAGTGATCTGCTCAAAGTCACAAAAATAATAAATAAGATGCAAAACTGAGATGTGAACCCAGGCTAATAACAAATCCAGTGTTCTACTGCACCACATACCTTTATCATTCTAGTATTAATTTTTTTTTAATTAAATGGAATACAGCCAAGACCAAATCCCTAAGATATTCCACTTCAAACCCTGATGACATTAAACCATTAATGACTATTTGGGAAAAAGAAGCATCTGTATTTGCTCAAGAAGGAAGACCAAGGACCCAAACTTTTCTTCGAGGAAAGAGATCAGGTAAGATAAGCTGTTTTCTTTTCAGTGTATATCTTTATTGTTCCTTGCCAGAGATCTTATTTTGGGGATATGGCCTATATTCAGATCAACAGAGTATATACATACACACATAAGAATGGGTAAAAAATAGTAAGAGTATTTAAAATAACTATCCTGAAGGATTATCAAATTCTATAAGCTTTTAAAAGCTGTTATCCTACATTCCCACATTTCCAAAAGTAAGAAAAGGAAAGGGAAAAAAAGAAAGAAAATAAAAGGAAAAGGGAAAAAAAAGACCTAAAAGTATATTTTTCACACCTCTGATAGTCAGATCTTTATCAGCACCAATGGGGAAGCATGAAAGGGGTTGAATCTGAGTCAGAATTTAAAGAAAAAAGTCTAGATAAAAGTCAAAATAACGGGGGCAGACCCAGAATCAGAGTATAGTGATAGCCAACAGGTGTTTCCCACTTGGGATTAGTTTCTTAAATTTTCTGTAAGAGATGAGGGTGATGGAGGTAGAGAAATGTCTTAAAATCTTCAATAGCTAGTTAGTGCCCCCAATTTAAGGGTAATAAATTGGCATCAATTCAACAAATCTGAAGCATAATTGTTTTCCCCCATTAAATTTACTCCTATTACTAATATAATGGAGTTCTAGCATTCAATGTTTCTCTGATTAATCACATAAGAACAAGTAACTCTTATAAAAACAAGTGTAGCTCTGCTACACAGGTGTAGTTTAGTGGGAATTGAAAGCAGAACTAGAACTATGTACATAAAAACTACAGAAATATAAAAAAAAATAATGCTGAAAGGCAGCTGAATTTTAATTAATTGTAAAAACCAATTTTAGTCCCAAGGAAAATCTGATGAAACATTCCCATCGCTTGATACAGAAGTGAAGCACTATTATGCTGCAGAAGCTGCCAGACTCACTAGGTTGGTTGGTTTTACTTATTTTGAACATAGACCATAATGGTAAATCAAAGAGTAACAGCAAAACTTCCCAACAATATAAAAATGCATCTTTGCTTAACCCACATAAATAAATCCTCTTTAATTTATTGCCAAGGTGAAACAAACACACGTTAAAGAAAAACCCCGAATTGAATCTTAAGTCTATCCCTGCATTATGCACCCCAGGGCTACAAGTTCACAAACCCTGTCTTTCACAGAAGCAAAAAAGGTAGAAACCTGGATGACATTTATAGTGATGGTGGGTAGGATGAAGAGAAAAAGAAAAGAGGGTAGGAGACAAAAAGATTATTTAAAGTCACTAGCACAAAATATAAAAAGGGTGCAAAATGCAAAATGCAGCTCTTGCCTAACATTTTTAAAAGACAAATGCCTTCACCATCGCTCTCCTCTTGCTTCAAGGGCATGGCAATTTGCTTATTTCCTAATGTAAAGAATACTGGATTTGGAGTCAGAAGATCTAGATTCAAATCCTGAGTTAATTATTTGCTACCTGTGTGACCCTGAGCAAGTCACTAAATGGAGCCAAAGGTCCCTTCCTGCTCTAAATCTATTATTCTATGATTTTACCTCTCTGGACCTCAGTTTGCTCATACAGTTAACACTCAAAGACTCCTATATAGATATCTATTCCAGTACAAAATACTATGATCTATCTTTCTTACCTAGTCATTTCAATTTTGTGAGAATATTTTAGTGGTATCCTATTTCCTAAAATTCAGAATTCACATTTATGGCTATTCCTTAATCTCTAAATGGCTTACTCTAACTTCTAGCATGGGGGTGGGGGTGGGGTGGGAGGTGTGATTTCTATTTTCTTCAATTTTCACTAGGCCCTGAATTTTTACATTTTAGTGAGACATAGAAAACATTATGCTTGCACAGAAAAGATACCTTTAATGAAGTGACAATGAGACTATGTTCCAAAATTCTGATTCTTTTTTTTTTTTTGAGAATTCTCACAAAGAAAAGATATTTGTTTACTATCCTAATTTGGCCACGAAAGCTAATTTTGTTTGTAACAAGTGATCAATAGCATATAATTCAAGCATCTAAATAATCACAGGGAGCTATTCATTCAGTCCTCAAAATCAGTTTAAAATATAAGCCATAATGAGTCTTTTGGGCAGAGATGGATTATATAACCATAGTGATTCCATATATTTGCTTGATGTCTTAAAAATCTGATCAAGAGGGAAGGGAATGACAAAACTGTACATAAGTAGATATAGATTGTGTATGTACGTGAGTATGTACATGTATGATTTTACGAACACACCACACATACAGGAGCAGGACAGAATAAAAAGAAATGCTAGATTTAGAGTGAAAGAACCTTGGTTTGTATCCCTTTGGACAAATTACTCAACCTATCTGATTTTCAATTTTCTCATCTATAAAATGAGGTGATTGGGCCAGATGGCCCTGTATCCTAAGACAGACAACACAGAAAGCAATTTTAATAAATGAAGAGGAAAAGCACTAATTAAATGTCCAGAAATCCACAGGAAACAAAACCCAAAAAGGAAGTAAGCCATAAAAAATGTACAGCTTATTAAAAATGAACAGATTTTTTTAAAGGGTGAGTGGCACTGAATTATTAAGACTGAACCCAACAATCATTTACTGAGCACCATGTGCAAACCACTGTGGATATAAAGACAAAAAAATAAAATAGTCTCAGTTCTCAAAATGAAAAGTTGCCACACAAATTATCCCGATATGCTCATGTGAAGAAATTCAAGAACAGGTCAAGTGATTGTTATAGTCTTCACAACTGTGGGAAATATATAAAATCTTAAAATGTAAATTAGAGGAAATTATGAAAGAAAAAAAGATTAACTGATTCCATAAAAATATTTTCTACAAGATCAACCAACTATCTAGATTAAGGAAGGAAAAAAACTGGAAAAAAACATTGTAGCAAACCCTTCTAGGTCACCTAAAATGTAAAAGAGTTTGGCAAATTTATAACAATAAGAATTATCTTCTAATATCTAACTGGTAAATAGATGAACAGGTAGTTCTCAAAAGATGAAACTAATTAGCAACCACATGAAAAAAATTCTCAACATCTCCAATAATTAAATAAATGGGAACAACTCAGAGTCCACCTAACACCCATTAAATTGGAAGAGAGAATGAAAGAGGACAAAAATTGAACCTGGCAGAATTTCGTAAAACAGGAAGGCTCTTATATTTCTGGTAGAGGTGGACTAATTGTAAAGTAATATGTAGTTATACAACTAAGTTACATAAACTGTGCACATCCTTTAACATGATGGTCCCACTGCTGGGACTATACATCAAAGACAACATGGAAAGGAAAAAAAAATCTATTTTAAGAGTAAAAACCTGGAAACAAATGAGACTCATCATCAATTGGGAAACATCTAAACAAATAATTATTTATGTATAGCAAATGAATGCAAAACAATCAAATACTAAAGTACTACAAAAAACAATACACAAGAATTTTTTTAAAATGGGAAGTTATATGAGGTGTTACAGAGTAAAAAATTACCAAAATAATATATGTACATAATAATTACAACCACATAGTTATAAACAATAGCAATAGGTTCAAAAAAGATCAGGAAGAAAAGTGTACAACATTAAAGTCAGTAAAATTATCTTTTAGGGTTGTATTTATATCTAAATAGCAGGTTACAAATATACACCTATGATTTGCAATCTTTTTTTTCTTTCACTTCCTATACTCCTTTTTAATACGCTGTTGTAATGCTCTTTATGTCTAAATAAATGTTTAAAGCAACAAAAAATCTCTACAGTATACCACACTCTTAAGTAAAGAACTAAACTTACCAAAGTGATTAAAGCTAGGTTAAGAATGGAAGCAGAAAATAGTCCAAAAAAAATATCAATCTGGAAAGGGAAGACCCTCGGGGTTGCAGGCCCAAACAGAAACAACTACTATTTACATTACTCAGAGCCAACCAGGGCCCAAACGATCAAATAGGGCTTGGTCTGGGACCTACTGTGGAACAAGCAATGAGAGCCAAAGTGATGTGTTTAAGAGATGGTCCTTAAAGAAAAAAATCTAGCCCATAGACGCCAAGATATTTTGCATGGTTTCAGCAATCAAAAATTACATTTGAAGAGAAAAGAAAAGAAGGGAGAACTGTACTGCCCAAGTAGCCAGTTCCAGTTGGGACCCCAGTGGACTAAGCTTCTACTACTACTCACAGAAGTTGTTTGTCCTTCCTTCTTGAAGAGGACCATGACATCAGGGAGGTGATGCCATGACATTCGAGTGAATTAGATTTAAGTCAGGAGGGCTGTGCAAAGTCACCAGCCTCACCTTCTCCCCCAAAGCCATCTCAGTCCAGTGGCAAGATTTAGATCAGGACAACTGGAAATGGCCTTGGATAAAGTGGGAGACCTTGTATAAAGCCAAGCACAAGCAGCTTTCCAGAAGAATGCTACTGTGAACAGCTTTTAAGGTTCTGATTACATAGTATAGTGAACACTCTGTTTATTCAATATCAAATCAGAGCAAAACATTCACAGAAAATCAAGGTACAGCATTCACAATATTACCACTTATCACAGATAATCAAAATACTGCATTCACAACAACTTATCACAGAAAATGGCCACATAGTTTCTACCACAGTGGTCACAAAGTTTTGAATAAAGAACAATCATTTAGTAACTCAATCATTCAATCATCCTTAAAGAGGTTTGCCTCCTTAAGGCACACCAAGTACAATAGTCAAAGTTCTCCACTCATGGGACACATTAAGTTACAAATCAATTACTTATTCAGTCATCAGTCACTTAGTACAATCATTTAGTCAATCAATCACTCAATCAATTCAGTCATTCAATATCCTTCATCATTCACTATTCAATCATCAGAAAATACAGATTGTCCACCCCTAGGTCACTAGTAAATTACAATTTCTCAATGAGTACACAAAGTATCCAAGTAAAGTCTTCTTTCAGCTTAACTCGGGGTGGTCTCTCGGATTCGCTGGATCCCCTTCCATGGAACCAGATCCTATCTGGATTCACCAAACTGTCACCTGGGTTCAAAGGCAAAGAGCTCCCAGGTCCTTGTTCAGCACTCCTCGCAGGTCCTACTCCACACTGAAGTTCACAGTGTCCAGTCCACCTTAAATCCTTCACAGTCTCTGCTCCCAGGAAGTCAAGACTCAACAAAGCCATAAACAGGTTCATACAAAGGACAGCTTCACAGTCATGCTTCCTCAGTCGCTTGGCAGCTCCAGCTGGCCCTCAGAAATCCTCAGTAGCTCTGGCTGGCCCTCAGACTCAGTAGAAGTTTCAGCTGGTTCCCAGAATCAAAATCACTTCATCCAAGCTCTCGAAGCTCTCCAAATCAAAATCATTCTTTCCAGCCTGGGGAGGCCTTTCCTCCTTAGCCTCCCTGGCAGTGGCAGCTTCTGTCTCCATGAAGCCTGCTCCAAGAAGGTCTGACTCTCCCTCTCTGGGCTTTTCCTAATATACACATGGCATTAGCTCCTTCCTGTTTCAGCTAACCCTTTCCTGTTATGTCAGCAACAGGGAGTCATACATTCTGTTTCCTTAACAGAGGCCTAATTAATTACTAAGTGCTAAGTACCTGTTACCTTTGCCAATAAAAGGGATCAAATTACATTACTATTACACCTTGGCCTTTTTTAAGCTAAGGGAGGTCTGCACAACTTGCAGCCCAAGGACCCCTTACTGTTCCCTTGGCCCACTTGCAGCAGTCCAAAGGATTTCCAGCCTGCAGGAAAATGGAGAGAAAAAAACATCCTTTTTATGTAGAGGAACTCCTCTGGTGCTGTAAGGGGCCCAAGCACTGGGTCATAGGCCTGAGCTAAGGACTTTAACAGGTCTTAGTCTGACCAAGGCAATGTCTTTGCAGCAATTAACGTTAGGTAAGAAAGGAGGCAGAGAGAGAATGGCTTCTTTTACCTAGTTAAAAAACAAATCAATCTGAGAGAGGAAGACCCTCAGGGATTCTGGCCAACACAGAAACAACAGCAACAGCTATTTACATTCACTCTAAGCTAATCAGGGCCTAAAACAGTGATCCAGTGGGGCTTGGCCTGGGACCAATCAATGAATGCCAGAGTGATTTGTGTTTAGACACTGGTTCTTGAAAAAAATATTTAGCGGTAGACCCCATATCTTATAAGCTCAATGTGGGGTTTCAGGGATCAAAATTTACATTTCTCTGGGCAGAGCACAAACAGGTATTATACCCTGTGTGGACAGAAGGAGAAGGAGGAAGGAGAGAGGAAAAAGGAGGAAGAGGGAAGAAAGAGGAAAGGAAGGGAAGGGACACTTTACTATAAACTGAGGATACTAAAAACATAGTCCCCACCCTCAAAAAGTTTTCATTTCACTAGGAGGATACAACATGGACGCAGGCATTTTAAAGAAGGAAAACAGTAGCAACTTAAATGAGATGAGGAAGAGAAGAAATAAAGAAACACCTCATTTAACTTTAACACATGAGACCTGAGTTGACTTTTGAAGGAAAGTAGGAATTTCCTGAACCCATCTACTTCGAGTGATTTTTTCAGTTAGTATCAAAACTAGAATACTTTTCCACCTCACCTCTATCTCATAAAAACTTAGCTTCTTTCAAGCACAACTCAGGTGCTGCCTCCTAGAGGAAAGAAAGAATACAAATGTAATAGTTTGTGTTCTAGTAAATGTAAGCTCCTTGAGGTGAGGGGCTATCATTTTTTTTGTCTTTGTATCTCCAGTACTGAGTATAGTGCCTGGCACACAGTAATTAGTAAGCCCTTGTTGACTTGAACTTGTAACACAAGAGCAGAAAATGTGATAGCCTTTTCAGTCAAAAAAGTGGTTCAAATTTTACCTCTGATAGCCAGGATCACAAAGTTGCTAAAGTCCCCAGTTCTGAATACAGTGCCTGGCACATAGTAGGCATTTAATAAATGATTATGCACGGACTAACCCTTAACCTTTATGCATTTCTGTTTTGGCAATGGCAAGATGGTTGTAGTCCTTGTAGTACATACCTTCACATCATTGCATGAGGCCCAAGTGAGATCAGTTTCTGTGTCAGAAGGAACCTGAAAAGGAGAAACTAGAGCCCAGAGAGACTGACTTGGCAAAGTTACACGGTCAATACACAAATCTAGGTCCTCTGATTTAAAATCTGGTGCCCCTTCCACAATATTACTACTGTATAGAAAAAATTTCCTAAGAATTTAATCTATTCAAGTGGAATAGGTTATGTCCAAAGAGTTATCACTTATCACTGGAGGACTTAAAAGAAATGGCTAAATGGTAATGTATAGAGGAAGTTGTAAAGCAAATTTACTTCTTTAGGTAATGGGTTAAGGAAATCTCTTCCAACTCAAAGAGTCCATGATTAGTGACCTTCAAGTATGTATGTATACAAGGTATGTATGTATATATACAAGGCATGTATGTATGTATACAAGATATAGCAAAATAGTACTTCCTAGTAGTATAGAGTCAAAAGTGGAAAAGGGTAGAGCTACATTGACAATCCATGAAATCTGGGAGCTAATGAGAGAAAGTATGATCCAGAAAGGCCCTGTGAATATCAAAACATGTATAGCAACACTTTTTGTGATAACAAAAAACTGTTAATAAAATAGGTGCCCATTAATTAGGAAAGAGTTAAATTTTGGTATATGAATATAATAGAATGTGATTATGCTGTTAAATTAGAAACATAAGGAATTTTGAAAAACATGACTGTATAAAGTGGTACAGATCGAAGTAAGTAGAATGAAGAAATCAACATACACAGTGATGACAACACAAATTAAAAAAAAAAACTACTAAGAGGAAGCAAAACAAAAAATGCTATATAATACAGCATGACCAATCTTGGACCCAGAGGTAATGAAAGAGGAATACAAGTGTAGAACTGTGAATATACTATTATCAGACCGTTGTTGGGTCCCTTGGATTTCCTTACAGTTTTCTTTGATAAAAGGGAAGTTTCAATTGAATGGTAGAATGACGGGTTAGAAAATATAAAAAGAAACCATTGATGTAGGAAATGATGAAGGGCAGTGGTATCAAACTCAAATAAAAATAGATCCCTGAGGGCTTATATTGATTTAAATAACCACAAATTAACATTATTTACACTGTACGGTACTTTTATTTATTTTATTAAATACTTCCTAGTGGCATTCTAATCTGGTTCAGGCAGCACTCTGGAGTTTTTTGGGCTGATTTCAGCCTCCAAGTTTAACACCTCTGATTAAAGGCACAATTTTGTAAAAGCCTAGGAAGACTCACATGAAATGAGAAAGAATGAAGTCAAAAGAACAAGAGGACTATTTATACAATAACAATACTTTGTAAAAAGAAACTTGAAAACTATGATCAACTCAAAATCCAAATACTATTTCAACCATACTATCTGCCTCCAGACAGAAAGGTGATGTACTCAAGAGTACAGATTGAGATATATTTACTAGACAAAGCCAGTAAGGGAAACTGTTTTGCTTAACTACACATATTTGTTGCAAGGACTTCGTTTTTTTTTCTTTTAGAATGGGGTGAGGCAGATTTTGGTTAACTGAAGGAAAAAAATTAATTTAAAAATGGTTCACTGAAAAGAAATTATTAATAAAACCCTGAAATAAGATTTTTGTTTTCAATAAAGTAGAGATCTACACAAATTTGAAGAAGGAACCTACAGAAAGAAAAACTGGAGATTCTTTGAAGAAAAAAAAGAGAGAAGGAAATAAAACTAAGAGTGATAAAGTGGAAGCAGCACTGGATTTGGAGTTAGAGGACAATGGTTCATATTCTAACTCTATTTACAACCTTGGAAAACTCCATAGGTATTAGTTTTCTCATCTGCAAAGTGAGGAGTTGGATTAGATGCTTCCCAAGATGCCTTTTAGATCTAAATCCTAAAAATTCTTTAGAGTGAAATGGAAAAGGAAGACTAAATTTTTAGGCAAACTGTTTCTTCTTTCTAGATGGGAGAAACACACTTGAGAGATGTAGAAACATAAACATACACTATGGTAAAAGATACAGGCAAATGAAGGAGATAATAATCTATTGTTATCTATTTTATCATTACTGATGAAGATGAGAAACTGAATCAGTAGATATAAGATACCTAGATAATCCAAAAGTCTCATTTTCTCTACTAGTTTCATTCCTCTCCTCAACAAATCGTTCAACCACAATTAAGAAGCCAAAAAAAGGTTTTAAAAAAAGGAACCCATACATACAAAAATGTTTATAGCAGCTCTTTTTGTGGTTGCAAAGAATTGGAAATCAAGGGGATGGCCATCAATTGGGGAATGGCTAAATAAGTTGTGGTATATTAATGTAATGGAATACTATTGTGTTATAAGAAAGGAGGAGTAGATGGACTTCATATTTACCTGGAGAGGCTTATACAAACTGATGCTAAGTGAAAAGAGCAGAACCAGGAGTAATTTGTACACACAGACAGACACATCTTATCCATGACAACTAACTTTGATAGACTGGGCTCCTCTCAGCAATCAATGCAAGGTTATAAAAGAATTCCAAAAGACTCAGGATGGAAAGGGATATCCACATCCAGAGAAAAAACTACAGAGTCTGAATGCAGATTGAATCAAGCTACTTGTCTCTCTCTTTAGTGTTTTGTTTTGTTCCTTCTTTGTAGTTGTTCACTCCATTGGTTATAATTCTTCTTTACAACTTGACTAATGTTTAATGTGAAGGTATTTGTAGGACCTAGACTGGACTGTATGCCGCCATGGGGGAAGGGGAAGAAAATTTGGAAGTCAAGGGATTATGGATCTGAATACTGTAAACTAAAAGTAAATAATTTTTTTTAAGAAATGGAAAAAAACACCCACAATTTATTTCAGTGTTACCTATCCTTTCTCTAAGCCTCTGGTGGAGGTACTAATGACAGAAAAGTTAAAAAGAAGGGGATTTAAGCATTTTAGGGTATGGATAATTCACAAATTGTATAATCGGTAATTGCATGAGAAAGCTAACTGGTCTAATAATCCATTCAATATGTTACCAGTCCTTGGTTGTGTGATCAATGAAGTCTTGAATGGCCTTTGAAAACCTTCAAAATGGAAATGGGGCTGAGATATCTCAATAGCTGGCTCATTAAGTTTGTGCTCTTGTTCTTACTAGCTGTGTGACCTTCGGCAAGTCACTTAACCTCAATTGCCTCCTCCCCAAAAAAGTGTGCAAAACTAATACAAGAACACCAAAACAGTTATATTCTCCCATAATATTGATTAAAGAACCTCTACAGACTTTTAAGTATCTGGGCACACATTACTCAATGTGATCTGAAGAAAAGAAAATTAAGCAACAAATTTCAATTTTTAAAACTGGAAAGCGGTCACCAATAGCATACTGCCAGGCTCTGTCTGCCTGGCTGTATACTGGTTAACATTTTTTAATGCTGATCCTTTTAGTGATTAAACTCAGAATCTCACTTTAGCCTCCACTGAAGCTGTAATCTACCCATGTTAACGACATGCAGATGTCTGAAATCCAAAACATACTGAACACAAACTATCAAAGACAGTTTTAATAAGACATGTTTCAGTTACTAAGTCTGGAGAAAAATATTCATGCAATTTGCCTGCAAGATCTGGTTTTTAGTCCAATCTGCCCCTGACACACTCAACTGGCTCTGTGACCCAGGGCAAATAACTTAACCTCTTAGAGCAGTGGTATCAAACTCAAATAGGAAAGAGTCCTATATTGACTTAGAAAACCTCAAATTAACATTATATTGTATTGTATTTATTTTGTTAAACATGTCATTTTCATTTGATTGAGCTGTTAGTGCCAAGACTTGCTGCCACCAGAGTTTGACATTTTTGTCTTAAAGCATCCCAGACAACTACCAATCTTCACTGATAGGAGATCCTCACTTGGAGCTTCTTACACTGATGATGCATATCGGTCCCCCCAACAAAGGAAGGGGGATAAATAGTGAGGGGGAAATGTTTAAATTCAACTGACCTTCATACGGAAAAAAGTGCACTGCATAAAAGATATGACACATGGTCATTAGTTAACAACTACTACTACCATATAGTTCAAATATGATAGAGTATTTACCAAGTGTCCATAATTGTCATTCCATAATGCCACTATAATATAATCTCCTCAGTCCTTCAGTCTTATCACTCCATAAAAACAAAAATACACTGTCATACCTTTCAGAAGCTTCCTGCTTTAGCTGTGGAATCCCATCAGGAGTCAAACCAGAATCTAGAAAACCAAGAAAATCTCGTTCTGCATTAAAGGATGCTTTCTCCAAGTCCACCTCTGATGGTTCATGGCCACTCAATTCAGTATCTGGGACACTCTGATGTATCTCTGACCCATCACTTTCAGTAAGATGGCCCCGATAACCAGGGGAACTGGGAACACTACTCCCTTCCTGATCAGAACTGTTCTTTTGTCTCACATCTCGTTGAGGTTTGCTGTTCAATCCATCATCCCGAAACCCTTTGGCAAATGGGTTGTAATCTATTTTTAACTGGGTAATCTGAATGTTCTGATACGCTGTCACTGCAAAAAACTCAGTCTGTGGGAAGGTGAAGGTATGGACATCAGGGCCATTTAGCTGTATAATTTCTGTAGCTTTTTCTGCAGGTACCAGGTGAAGCCGTGGCAAATAACGATGCATAGAGTGTAAGATTATGTGTCCTTCCTGATCTAATGTATTGTTGGTAAGTTTCAGTTTATAGAAAGACACTGGTTGATGCATCCAGTAATGTCCTGTAGAAGGGGATTCTGGATGAATGAACACCCTCCCCAGGACATGAGGCTCTGCCTTGCCACTGGGCTCCCACCAGCGGCCATTCCATTTATAGCGGTGGTTATCCACAGGAGAGATGTCCATTACAAGGATGTACTTTAAATTTGAATTCAAGCCAGTTATCCAGTAACGACAATAAGGAAACATGCGTCTTCCCTGCTTAGTCAGAATCATTTCTGTGCTTCGATGATAGAACTCATTCCACATGCTATTGTTATCCAGGGTGACAGTGATGCCCCCTGAGGTACAATCAGCTGGAAGGCATGTCTTGACTTTAGTTTTTACTGGTGATGACACACTGCTGGCTAAAGCACAGGCATCCCGGTTTGCTACTAAAATGCCTTGATCAGTTTTACTATTTCCTTGCTGCTGTTTCAAGATGACAAAAAAGGCAGGTGCTGCTCCTGACACAGTCCCACCATCTTGATTACCCAATGCAACCTGCTGTTGCTCCATAATAACTTTAGTAGTAAAGTCTCTCTTGAACTAACTGTAGACAACACGCAATCGAAACAGCCCGTCCTGTGTTCTCACCATCCTGAAAACAAGCAAAATAAATAACTGAGGTCTCTTTAGAAAAAAGATTATATAGATTATAACAACTTACTTTTAAAATAAGGCTATGAAAAATGAATCTAAATAATGACAAGGATAATGTATTTTAATAAATATATTTTAATTCTTTCATTATACTTCTGCATTACTACAAAACTGTAAGAACAGTCGTTCTATAACTAAAATGTCCATACCCTTTGACCCAGAGACCCCATTGCTACGTGGGTACCCCTAAGGAAGTCAAAGACAGAAAGGTCAAATATACACCAAAATATTCACAACAGACTTTTCTATGGCAGCCAAAGATTGGCAATAAAGTAGGGGAATGGCCGAACAAATTGTGATACATGAATTACTCAAATATTGTTGTGCCATCAAAAATGACAAGAAGTTAGAGAAGTATGAGATGACTTTTATGAACTAAAGTACAGTGAAATAAGCAGAACCAGGAAAATAATATACACAATAATTTCAACTATAGGAAGAGAATAAGAATAAAAACTAAGTACTCTATAATATAAGAAGTCCTGAAAAAGAAATAGGAATTATGTCCCCTTCCCTCCCTGTCAAGATTGGCGGGGAGGGGATAAAGATACTGCAAATGCTGTCAGATAAAGTCAATGTATTCATTTTATTTAACTGTTTATCTTTTCCATTTCTTTTTTAATCTTTTCCACAAAAGAAGGCACACTGGACAAGGGCAGAAAAAGCATCTGGAAATGAATATGAAGTAAAATTAAAGGTGAAAAAAATTTCAAGTAAATTTCCCTAATAACGATTTTTTAAAAGTAAATTTAAATCTACTTCAAAAAATTTCTCCCATTCTCTGAAACATTCAATCATTCTATAATTCATCATTAAGTCTTATATCTGGGGCGGCTAGATGGCACAGTGAATAGAGCACCAGCCCTGGAGTCAGGAGGACCTGAGTTCAAATCCGACCTCAGACACTTAACATTTAAAAAAATTAGTCGTGTGACCTTCGGCGAGTCACTTAACCCCAATTGCCCTCCAAAAAGCAAACACACACACACACACAAAAGTCTTACATCTACAAATAATAAAGTATATGGCCTTATTTTAGGAAAAACCCATATTTAAAGATCCAAACTCACTAAATTATTACAAAATTTTTTGTTGGTGTTTTTACAAAACATGTCTTCCACCTTACAAAAAGAGCCACCATAGGGTTTCTTTAAATATCTAGCTCTTCTAGATCTATAAAAATGCAACTTACATAAAACTTCCTCAACAACTCACCTACTCTATTCAACTATGACTTTACTTCCATGACTAGATTAGATATGGTGAATGAATTGAGGCTGAATCTAAGTCTTCAAAAAACTACATTCTGAGATTTTTATTGTGACAATGGTGGTGGTGGTGGGCTTTTGCTGTTGTTCTGATCTAAGAATAGTAAAAAATAAAATAAAATAAAACAAGGAAAAATTTTAGTGAAACCAAAAAAGTCACAAGAGAATAAAAGTAGTTCAGAATAGAGCAGAGACAAGCAGCTCAGTGTCAGAACTAAACTACTGATTAAAATTTTATATTTAATAAAGTTCTATGCAATACAATTTTATAGTGCCATATACAATCCTTTTTCTTATGTTTTTAAAATAAGGTGCATTTGTTTTTATGTCTTTTGTATCTGTCTCTGTCATTCCCCCTCTATCATTTATTCTCATTCCCTACTACCTACAAACATGCCCACGTCTTACTCATTACAAAAAAACGCTCACTTGATCCTTCTATCCCCTATAACTATCTTCCTATATCTCTTCTGTACTTTCTGGATGAACTTCTTTAAGGTTGTCTAAAACAGATGCTTCACTGACAATCCAGCTTCTAGCTTTATTCCACCAAAACTGTTCCCTCCAAACTTATCTATGATCTATTACTTGCCAAATTTAAAGGTCTTTTCTCAGTCTTCATTCTCCTTGACCTCCTCTCTGAAGCTTCTGACATCCATTGATCTCACCCTCTTTCCTCCCTGATACTCTCTTCTCTCTAGATTTTCAGCATAGCACTATCTGCTGGTTCTCTTCCCTACCCATCTATCTGACTACTTCATCTCTGTTTCCTTTGCTGGATCTTCATCTAGATCATTCACTCTAACTGTAGGCATCCCATAGGACTCTATCCTGGGGCCTCTTCTCTCTATATACTATTTCATTTGGATGATTTCATCAGCTCCTGAAGATTTAATTACTATCTCTGTACTTAATGATTTTCAAATATACCTATCTTGCCGCCCCCAAACTCTCTTTTGACATCCAATCTTGCATCTCCAACTGTCTTTCAGATATCCCCAAAAGGATGTTCAGTAGACATCTTAAACTCAACATGTTCAAAACTGAACTCATTATCTTTCCCCCTAAATCCTCCCCCCCATATTTTCCTTATTACTGTAGTACAGTACAACTCTTCCCAGTTCCTCAGGCTCACAATCTAGAAGTCATCCTTTACTCTTCAGTGTCTCTCATCCTCCATACCCAAGCTGCTGCCAAAGCCTGTCAATTTCACCTTTACGTCATCTCTTGAATACATTCCTTTGTCTCCTCTGATATTGCCACCACTCTCGTGCAGGCTCTAATCACCTCATCCATGTGGATCAAACTAGTCCACTGAGGGGTATGCTTGCCCCAAGTCTCTCCCTGCTCCTCCAGTCCATCCTCCATTTAGCCACCAAAATGATTTTCCTAAAAGACAGGTCCTACACCATGTCAGCCCCACATAATAAACTACCTTTCCAGTCTTCTTATATCTTACTCCCCAAAAAGTACTCTCCAATCCAGTGACACTAATATTGTTGTTTCACAAACAAGACACTATCACTCCCCTCTAGGCATTTTCTCCCCCGGTCCCCACCAGCAGGGAATGCTCTCCTTCCTCATCTCTGTCTACTGGCTTCCCAGGGTTCCTGCTTTAGAGCATACCCTGCTGCCTCTACCCTTTCATAAATCTGTGCCTATTGTTATTAGTCTTCTAAAAGAGAATCCTTATTTTAAGGAAGGAATAGAAACTGGATACCTGTGATTTCACTGTTATAGGGCATTCCCAGAAAAGGAAACTCCTTACAACAAGGCATCTTCTCTGCAAGTTACCTAGAGCAGTGGCATCAATTTCAAAGAGAAATGGAGGCCACAAAACTGTACTTAAAGATCCCTTGTAGGGCACATATTGACAAGAAAATCACTTATTAACCTAATCTATAAACAAATACAAAAACAGACACATCACTTGACCTCCAAAAGCTTAGGTTCTAAAAATAAAAAGCATATTCAAATGTAAAAAACGAAAAATAAACACAAGAACTTGTGGAGACTGGAGATTAACAGCTTGGGGGAGAGCTTCAAGCATGTGGCTGGCATTTGAAAGAAGCTATGGATTCTCTTTAAGAGGCAGAGAAGAGGGATCGAATTAGGCACATGGAGGAGGCAAGTAAAGGAAATGTTAAATTACTGGTGGAGGAGGAAGGCAGAGGCATAGTCACAGTATATAAACCAGTTTTGCTAAAATGTAGAGTAGATAAAGATGGGTGATGTGTATTAAGCCTGGCAAGGTGTCATAGAATCACACAGAATTCGATTTGGAAAGGACTTCAGCAACTACTTAGTTCGACCCACATAGAAAAGGAATCCTTGCAATATCTTAGCCAACAAGTGATCATCCAGCTTCTGGTTGAAAACCTCCAAGGAGGTCGCATGCCTTAAACTGCAAATTGTGAAGGAATTTAATGCTCAATAAAGGGAGTTCAAATGAAAGAAAGACTCCTGGAGCTTTCTGAGCAAGCAAATGACTATAATAAGACCTGTTTTAGGAATATCCCTTTAGCAGCTCTGTAGAGAACAGACTGATAGAAGGACAAACTTGGGGGCCACTATGTAATAGTCCAAGAGTGAAGTAAAGTTTGAACTAGGATGGTGGTCATATGAGTAAAAAAAAGGGAGTAGCTGTCAAGACCTGGATTAGCAAGTGAACTGAGACTGAATCTAACTAAGTCTGCAAACTTGGGTAACTTGAAGGATACCCCTGAAAGAAAAAGAGACTTCAGTAAGAAAAGAGATTTTGGGGAGGAAAGAACGTTTCTTGGACATGTTGAGCTGGATGTGCCTAAAGGATATCTAGTTGGAAACATCTAACAGGCAAGTTGGTGATATGGACTGGCATTCAGGAGATGTTCAAGATGAATAAAGAAAAGATTTCCAATAATAATAACTTCCATTTATAGATTATTACTATGAGACAGGGGAGAACAGAAACAAACATAAAGCAATAGGAGTCAGTATCAATTTAAAACTAATCAGAAAAAAACCTTCTATGAGGTCATAACCTAAGAAAGAGGTGTCAAACTTAAATAGAAATAGATCCCTGAAGGTTGTAAGCTGACTTAGAAAACCACAAATTAACATAACGTTACCGATATTGCTTTGGGGTTTGTTTTTTTTTTACTTTTATTAAACATTTCCCAATTACATTTAATCTGATTCTAGCCAAGAGCTGTATAGAGGCTGAAAAGTGACACCTCTAATCTTGGGGTATGTAATAATTCAATGTACAAATATCTGCTTCACAAACACACACATATATCACAGTCATATATTACATATAATCTGACAGCATGGGCATATTTCACTTTAAAGACTAAATCTCAACATACTATCAATTCTTTCTCCCTAAAGAATTAAAATTTGTCACTTAAATTTTAAGAATAGAAAAAAAGTAGAATCATCTGACAATGTACTCATCTAATAACAGCATAAATTCTATGCAAAATTACATATAAAACAAGATGTATGTAATAATTTTGAAATTACTTCCTCATTACCTGTTTAAAATTTTTTCCACTTCAGGATATTTATTTACTTTCATTAACTTTTTACACACACAAAAATGTGTGAATAATTAAAATACTAGGTTCATGAGATCATAGACCTATGGAACTTGAGAGGCCATCTAAATCTAATCCCTTTATTTTACAGTGGGGGAAACTGAGGCATAGAAAGAGTAGGTGACATGCCCAAGGTCACACAAGTATTAATCATCAGAAGTAGAATCCATACCCAAATACTCTAACGCCACACTTCATTTAATTACCTTTCCTCCTCATATCATGAAAAAATTTCAAAGTATCAAAATGCTACAGTATTTCCTAATCAAAATAACTTCCATTTATAAACCAATGTTTTTAAGAAAAAGGCAACATGCTACGATAGCTCTCCCCTTAGGAGAGAATTCTGAATGTTATCTTATGAAAAAGTGACAAATCCAAATCCACCTGGAATTTTAAAACAAATTCATTGGATTTTTTTAAACAGATATTCAAATCAGGTTATATCGTTGCTTTCAGACTCAAAAATAACTACGTACCTGATAGGAGACCCTGAGAATAATACTAAAAACAACTACTCTTAAATGTACGTTTGGTTGTTCTTTGACCAGGGGTTTAGGCCATATAAGCAGAAACCATGAAAAGTAGCAGGAGGGTTGTAGGTTGTGAGGAGTTGTTTGGCTTTGACCTAAGGATCCATAAACTTCATACAGGCTGCTTGGACAGTTAGTACTATACAACTAGGGTACTAATATCCCTACCAGGCATATGTCTAAGCATGGGTAAAATGTGCAATTTTGAAGTGATATATATAAATATATATAAAATTCTGCATTGGTGAGGGATTTGGGGGGGGGGGTCCCCTACACAAATGAAATTAAAGAAACTGTGCATTGATCCAATGATTTAGCTATCAGGGCTTGCATGTTGTCAGTTAGTAAACATTTAAGCATATATTATGTGCCAAGCATTGAGTGCCAAATAGCTTGAGTATAAACAATATACAATTCAAAGTTTTCAGAATCGTCAGCATTTCTCTATTGGGCAGGCAAAAAATTATTTTAGTAACCAGAGTTTTAAATGTGGAAAAGCAAAACAAAGTAACATTCAGAAATGATACATCTTACCAGTTGTCATCGTAGTTACATAATCAACTAAAGACAGTGTTTTCAGCAAGTATTTTGAACTGAAGCAATGTTGCAACTTCAATAAGCAAAAGGTTACAATTTCAACTGAGTCTAAATTTACTTTTGCCTATGATCTTTTTGCTAATTGTTCCTTGGCTGCAAAATAACACTTTTCAAACCACAACTGAGTTAACTAATTTAATGATTGAGTCCTATGCAGAGACAGCTGGCCCAGAGGCTGGCCTCCAAGCCTGTAAGATCTGGACTTTTAGTTCTACCTCTGATACATAACGCCTGAGTTACCCCGAGCAAATCAATTTAATGCAATTTTCTAAAGACTATATTCATTGGGGGTGAATAGAGGACCTGCCCTGGAGTCAGGAAGACCTGAGTTCAAATCGGAACTCACAGACACTACTTACTAGCCCTGTGACCTTGGGCAAGTCACTTAATCCCAATTTCCCCGCCTCCCCCCCCCCCAAAAAAGCCCAAAAAAAGACTATATTCATTAGCAGTTTTTTTCACCAAGGAAATCCGTATTTACCAAGAATATCATAGATCCAGTTCCTAGTCCCTAAGAACTATTCATATTTTAAAATATACAGCTTTACTCTGACATCCAAAATAACAAGTATTTCTAGAACTCATTTTTAGGCTTTCAAAAACCCAAAATTAATTACTAAATGAGATTTAAGCTTTCATTAAGCATGCAACTTGAAAGGGCAATTTAAACTGTGACTTGAATATTACAGAACAAATACTTCTTGATTACCTCTAACACCCATGAGATGTTACTTATTGTGTTCTCTAAGGACCTTTGTATTTATCTACAATCTCCTAACAATTTTTTCACTCCAGCTTCTAAAGCTCAAAGGATGCGATGAGAGTAAATTCATCGAAACTATGGATATTTAGCTATTTCTTCTCCCAAGTCCCCTAAAAGTTCAAAGGGGGGGGGGGGGTAGAGTTATGAAGCAGTAGGTTGGAATTAGGAGAGATAAAGAGTAAAGAATTTTTAAAACACATAATATATTTCCAGGCTGTTTTCAAACATAATAGATTACTTTGTAAATGAAACTTTTTAGGATCTAAGCAATTTTACTGGGTTCTACTCTGCTTCCAAAAATCAGGGCACCTCCATTCTGATGCAAAAACACTTTTGGTTAGAAGAGGTTGCTCCTATTTCTAGCAAACCTGTACAGGAGAAGCTCATCCTGCCTAAAAGCCACCCAAACTAGGACCTTAGCTCAATTTACTCCCTCCAACAGAAGGCAATTTCATGCATTTTTTTTCTGGGTACTAAACTCACAATGACTTTATATGATGCTGCCCCTCGATCCGAAAATCGAGACACCCAAGATACAGAATTTCATCAAACTCTTAACGTTTACCCACTAGTACGGCAGCTCAAGACACAGACACAGACAGACACAGACACACACACACTTTAGCTATAACACCCGGCCGTTCGATGGCTGTCCAGGTAGTGTGCCATTCTTCCAAAAGGGAATATAAGCAAGGCACCCACCCCTGGAGAAACGGCCTGGTCGTCTACTAAAGGCCAGCCAGCTCTTGCAGTAATTCTCACAGACAACGTCTGACTACCTAGGTACCACGTGAAGAACCGCAGAAGAAAAAGCTCTTCCGGGGAAGTGCAGCCCCGAGGGTCACGTGCAGCCCGCCGGAACCTGCTAGGAGCTCCGAAGTAGCGATACAGCGTTCTGTTACCGTGGAGACCACAGAAAGCTTCAAAGCCCTCCTGGTCCCGCCCCCAACCCAGGAGCCATCACCCCGCCCCCATTCACTTTCCCCGCAGCTCACAAGCGGCGTCGTGCCCAGGAGCAACGAGTAAAGTTGCAGGGTCAACAGCAGTAAGACTCAGCAGCATAAGCCACGGAAAGGCCGCCACAGCACGCGCGGATGCAGCTCGGGTGGGTTCGAAAGTTCTTACAGGATCCACGTGTTGGCTCTGGCGACGGAAACCAGGCCTTAAGAGCTGTTCCCTATACTTTAACTTCAAAAGGGTCAGCATTTTGGTTGCTGCCTCTCCTCTCGGCTCTCTTTACCTCATCCCACCTACCTTAAGTGCTGGATGGAGGGAACCACACCTTAACCACTGAGGCCCGAAAATCCGAAGGAGAAATCACAGCAAAAACTTACAACTTTCTACCTTTTAACCACTAGAAATCACCTATTTACTTAACTTCGCAAGCACAACAGAGGTGTCCTAACTAGCGAAGAGCAGGTGGTTTGAGAGAGGTCATATTCACACCCCACCCCTTCACCTAAAAGCGTAGAAGGTGAAATATCTATCTCTGTCCTCTGGGCCAGTTAAAACGCTGCAGCAGCCTGAGACTGCCCCCACTGATGGAAAAAGAAAATAGCACCTCCTCTCCCCACCTGTTTTCCCAGCCCTCTCTCATCAGCACCTACAAGCAACCCTTTGTTTACTAAGGTTCCCGCTCAGACGTAGCTCCCTTCCTCACCAGCTAGCAGCCGACGGCTCCTTCTTTGTGCATTGGCTACTCCTCAAAAAGTCATTTCAGGTATTACACGTAAGAAGAGACGTGTGCACAGGTGTCAAAGCCAGGCTCCGCCTCAGCGAGAAAACATGATTACGAACGTCCCCTCTCAGCGATTCGAATGCCCGATGTGGAGATTACAGCACTTATGGTTCAAAGCGTTGCCCACAATCGCAACTGACTCACACTCTAGAGAGTGTCGTCACGCAGACCGTGCCACGCCGCGCAGCACCCCACGCACGCGAGGGCAGGGCCGCGCCTAGGGCGCTTCTCACCCCGCCCGCCTCGTGGCCGATCCCTTTGGCGTCGATTTTTCCAGTTCGTCAGAAGCGCAGTCCGGAAGTGGGAACGGGGGCGCGCAAGAGGTGTCATGCGCAGTCTCGGTTGGGGGCCTGGAAGCGCGCGCACCCAAGGCTACCCCCGCGTCGGGCCTGGCCTGGGCAGGGCGCGCGAAGCTCTCACTGCCGAGTGCTTCAGCAGTCAAAAAAAACCCAGGAGCTTCGAACTCTCGAAAGCCCCTATCGGGCCAGTACTAAACAAATGCCCTCCACCCAGGCCCGAGAGTTACCGTGCTGGGCGCGGCAGGCCTCACCCCGAGTCCTTCACATCCCGGTGGGGGCGGGTTATTCCGTTCCGCTCGCACACCGTGTGTCTGCAGCCAGCTGAAGAGACTGCGCGCGCACCACCAACCCCCCTCCCACGTCACCGCGCACGCGCTTCCGCCACATACCACTGCGCAGGCGCAGAATTCTCGGCGCGAGGCTTTACCCACCCCGCCCCCCCCCCCCCAACCCCACCCCACCCCTAGTTCCAGGAGGCCAAGCCGACCGGCAGATGCAACTAGGCCCTCGGACCCGCTTTTCGGACCGAGGTCTCCTTTTTTTTCCCCAGTTCTCTGCGTCCTGGTCTCCAGTGCTGAAGCTTCTGGAAACGAGAGGGGCGGAGCAGGCAAGACGCACCCCGATTCCCTGAGCCTTGCACACGAAGTCTTCGTGGGAGCTGGAGAATCGTCGCTAGCCCTGACCTCTTCAAGTGCGCCTGTCACCCCCTCCTCTGCGCTTCGCCCGCCCAGCTTGTGCTCCCTCATCCCCGCCTGCCCCCGGCCCTGCCAGGGCTCAACCTACCCCCTGTTCCCCAAAAACCTTTTAGTTGAGGAAGGGCTTGCAGCCCCAGCGTGCCAGTCGCCTTAGCCTGCGCCAAGACTTCTGGAAAACTTAAAAGGAGTGACCTTGGGGGCCTGGTAGTCCAGAGGTCAGAGACAGTAGTCGTGGCAATCAGAGGGGGGCATTAGGACTCCGTTCCTAACCCTTCTCCCGAGGGAACCAAGGAGGGGTGTCTGAGAAAGATGGGAAGGGTTTGCCACTAAATTCCATACAATTTGGGTAGAAGGAGAACACCAAGAAGAAAGGTTTTGAAAAGCAGAAAAATAATGCCAGGGAAAACGAAGGAAGAATATGCTGCAAGGAAGGAACATACTATTCAATTTGTTTTAATTACTTAATAAAAGATCATTTGACTAATTAATTGCAATAAAATAGTCTTAATTCGGAAATACAATTTTTAACCGGGGAAAAATACTGGCAAGTTGCTTTGCTCTGAAAGGTTACAAATGTGAAAAAAAATTGATAAAATCTCATCTATGTCTTCTAGATTTATGCAGGTGAGAAGTAGGATGCTAAAGAAATGTAACGATATGTAGAAATGAAAGCATCCTGAAGTTTTAGCTAATGCATAACAGCCCATGGAATTGTTCCTTTCTACTAATGACAAAATCTTGCACATTTTAACTTGACAAAAAGTTCAGATGTTCACATTAGGATGTGAATTTCTTAGTATGCATTTCATATCAGTGGAGAATCTCCAAAAATGAAATAATTTTTTTTCTATCTACCACAGCTACTCATAATTCATCTGCTATCTTAAGCTGAAAAACTAAACAATGCAGTCAGTAAAATAATAAATGGAAGAAGAAAAACCTGTTGAAAAAGGAAAGACTTTTACTGTTTGAACCAAATTTGCAGGCTAAATTGGATAATGAGAGTTCTGCATTTGGGTTCTTCACATTTACAAAAAAAAGCTACGTCTCTATTACTCCTGATAAGTACCTATGAGATGGGGCAATCAATCATATTTGCATTTTAATGGAGTTTATGGACTTATTGTATATCTTAAAATAATTCACTGGTAACCAATTGTAAAAGACCATATATTCTCAATACACTGCAGTATATGTTTCTTCCTAAAAAGTCATTTAAACTTCTGGATTAAAACCTGAAAGGGTAGTATATATTCATTACATTTTCTAGCAAGGAGTACTCCACCTGCTCTACTGTAATCAATTGTACACTTAAGTCAGGAAGCTGCCCTCTACTGTTTCCCTCTTTAAATACTAGCCATTCCATCCTCTTCTGAGATGCTTGTTATTTTCCCTGTGTTTTTTCCATCTAATATGAATGTGCTGTAAAAATATTTGAACAATTAAAAGTAGGACCCATCATAAAAAAATTCCAACTGCTTAAAAATTGAAATCAAATCGAAGGCAAAATACATTTTAAAAAGTAACAGAACAATGTAGTCCAATCCTATTTATGTTATTCCCCATTACAATCAATGATGCTCCTATAGGGAGGTAGTTTTAGAGGGAGAAGGCATCTAGGAAGGAAGGTAACTGCTTAATCTCTTCCCCTACTGGGTCTAAATCACCTAAACTACTGCAATAGCTTTCTAAATGGTCTCTAGTCCAATTCATCCTCCAATCAGATGCTAAAGTGATCTTCCTTACAAGAAGTCAAACCACTTCACCCTTTTTTTACTTTATTTTTCTTGAGTTTTTTCCTTGTTTATGTTTTCTTTCACAACACAACTATTATGAATGTGTTTTGAATGACTACACTTGTATAACCTATATGGAATTGCTTGCCTTCTAAGGGGGAAGAAGGGAGAGAATTTAGAAAGTTTTAAAAATGAATGTCAAAAGTTGTTTTTAGGGGCAGCTAGGTGGTGCTGTGAATACAGCATCAGCCCTGGAATAATGAGAACTTGAGTTCAAATCCAGCCTCAGACACGTAAGACTTTACTAGCCATGTGACCTTGGGCAAATCATTTAACCCCAACTGCCCTGCCTTATACCCTCCAAAAAGCCAAAAAAAAAAGTTGTTTTTACATGTAACAGGGGAAAAATAAAATACTAAACAAAAGCTTTAAAAAAAAAGAACCTTCTTATTCCTTACTCATGACCCTCCCTCCATGCCTTTTTACTGGCTGTCCCCTCAAGCCTAAAATGCTTTCCCTCCTCACTGCTGATTCCTTGATTCTCCAGATTGCTTCAATATTCAGTTCAAATCCAACCTTTTGTGGGAGGCCTCAATTCCCTGCCTTCCCAGTCCTTCCCTCTAAAATTACTTTCCATTTATACTGTTATCTATGTTGTCTATACATAGTTATTTGCATGTCGTCTCCATCAGAACATGAGCTCCTTGAGAGCAAGGGCTCTTTCACCTTTCTTTGTACCTCTAGTACTTAGAACAATATGGCACACAGAAGTACTTATTAATACAGGCCTGTTGGCTAACTAAATTCATTTTACCAAGGAGGAAAATGAGGCCCAGAGGAGGAGAAATGATTTGCTCAAGTTCACACAGATATGGAGCAGAGCTAGAATCTCAATTCAGATCTAATGGTCATTTCACCATACCATAATTATTTATTCTCTGGATCTCTAAACATTTCCACTTCACAGAATTGTTTATAGTTGGAAGAGATCTCAGCAGGCACCTAGATCAACTCATAACCAAAAAAGGACTCCCCCTATGGTATGTGAAAAATGGTCATCCATTCTTTGTTTGAAAATCTCCACTGAGGGGGAAACCACTGGCTCCTGGAACAATCCATTCTGCTTGTGGATAGTTCTAGATGTTAGGAAGATTTTCAATTTTTCTGGAGGCTGTCCTGGTCTTTAACTTGCAGCTATATAACGTCAGTGGGAAAATACTGATAGGAAGAAGCTTGTTTGTTTCAGGAAGAATCTTGAAGTCATTATTTTTTTAAAAACTTGGCACTTTCCCAAGAACAATATAGTCTGTTCCTTCTATTCCTGTTCAGTTCTAGGCCCAACTCATTCATTCAACAGCCATTTATCCAGCACCATTATCTGCTACATACTGGAGATACAAAAACAAATGAAACATCCCTGTCCACAAAGAACTTGCGTTCCTTTTTTCACAGAGATACATACATGTATGTATATATACCGATGGTTGAATCCATCAAACTACAACAATAGTAAAAATGGTTCTTAAACAGAAAAAAATTTGCTTAAGATCATCTTTTGACAAAGCAGTCAGTATGAATTTTAGTCCAAGCCAAAGTAGGTGGGGAAAAAAATCACAGGTGGTGGCATTATACAGTTAGAGCTACAAAATCGCAAGCTTTAACCTACTAACCTCACCAGTTAAGATTACATTCTGAGGATGTGATCGATAGGAGAAAGTCTTCTTTGTGCAAAAATATTCCTAACATTCATGACAAAAAAAAAACCTGGAAATAACCCATGTGTTTAACAATTATGATATGTGTAGGTAATGGAATATTAGTGGATATGAGAAATGAAAAATATGAAGAACATTATGGATGAAACATAGGAAACCATCAAAGTGGAAAATCAAGTGGAAATGCACTGTGATCCATGTCCAAGGATATTTCTAGAGCCAGCTGGAATGGCTAGTGAGAGCCCATTGTTAAGATGTCAGTATCAGCAGTGTTGGTTAACACCTCAGAAATCAGCAAACTACAAATTAACTTGATTTATTCTTTTATTGACTGGCTAGACCTAAAGTGATGGGGGAAAATGTTAATTATGTAGATTAAACTTAAAAGTGTGTCAAGAGGGGGAAAAAGAAGAGTTTACTATGATAGGGCTTAGGGAAAAATGGACAGTCCTTGCTGTTAAAGAGCCTGTATTCTCCTAGTATATAACCTGGTCCATCCTCCCCATTCAAAAAAAAAATTACCAAACAAACCTGTCATCTTTATTACCTGAATTATCCTAAAACCTCCAAACTGGTCATCTAGCCTTATATTTTTCCCTTTTCCAATCTATTCTTCACACATCTGTTAAAATTACCTTCCTAATACAAAAAGCTTACTATGTCACTCCCTTGCTCAAAGAGCTTCACTGCTATCCCACTGACTATACGATAAAATAGGGGGCATCTAGGTGGCACAGGGAATAGAGCACCAGCCCTGGAGTCAGAATGACCTGAGCTCAAAACTGGCCTCAGACATTTGACACACTTACTAGCTGTGTGACCTTGGGCAAGTCACTTAACCCCAACGCCTTGCCTTCCCCCCTCCAAAAAAAATTTTTTTTTAATTCAGATAAAATAAAAACTTCTTAGCCTATAATCAAAGGCCCTGCACAATTTGGCTAAAACCTATCTTCACAATTTTATTTCAGAGTATACACCTCCAAACATTCTAAGTTCTGGTGAAACTATGCTACTGGCTATGTGAAGTTACTATGGACTTGTTCACCTCCAGACATTTTTTTAATGATGCTGCTTATCCCTCTCACAAGAGTGGAACATGCTCCTTCCCCTGTCCTTATCTTTCTTCAAGGCCCATGTCTGGTACTCCTCCTCTAGATAACCTTCTGTAATTCTGCTCTCCCCACAACTAGAAATGATAACTCCTTAAAACTGCTTAAAGTACTTTACCTGAATGTCTCTTATATCTCTCTCACATTCTACCTTGTATCATGTTCAATGGAGTAAATACTATATCCCTCCTATTAGAATGCAAGTTCTATAAAGATAGAAGTCATGTGTCTTCATCTTTCTATACCCAGTACCTTGTACACAACAAAAATTTAACAGATATCTGAAAATCTGAATACCTACTAGCTGGCCCTATTACTGTTTCTCCTTTTTCCTCCTTTAGTTTCTCAAACTACATCAGTTTATGGTCATTTTCCTTCCGTATTTGAATCCATGACTTAATTTTTCCCTGCTTGTGACAATCAAATCTGGATAGAGGTCTTCACTATACAATCCAATTTCATAAACATGTAACATATTAAGTTCCTATTATATGCAAGGCATTATGCTAAGCATTAAGGATACAAAGATAAAAATGAAAAGTCTCAATTCTCAAGACACTTAAAAATACCTGATGATAAATTATGTGATAGTACACCTATAATCAGCCCTAAAAAGACCACATCTGGATTAGTGTGTTCAGTTCAGGATGCCATATTTTAGGAAGGACACTGAAAAACCTGGGGGACATCCAGAGGAGAGCAGCCAGATAGGCAATAAGCCTTTAAATGATGCCATCTATTGAAGGAAATGGGGATATTTACCTAGAATACAAGACTTGGGGAAGACAAAGCATGTGGAAGAGGAATTAAATTTATTCTGTGCGGTCCTAGAATGCAAAACTAGAAGCAATGGGTGCAAGTTGCAAAGAAGCAAATTTATACCTGATATACGGGGAAATGTCCTAACACTGAGAGTTCTAATAAAGTAGAATGAGCTACTTAGGGAGGGATTGGTTTTCCCCTCATGGAATGTCTTCAAGGAAAGGCTAGATAAACACATGTTAATTGTGTTGGAGAGGGGATGGCCTCTGAGACCCCATCTAATTTGGACACTATTCAAGTGGGAAATTATGCCATTATAAAACTATACAAAACCCATGCTTAACACAATAGCTGACATATACTAAATAATCATTTAAATGCTTTTTGGTTGATTGATAACCAACTCTAAGAACTTGTTTAATAATTTGTTATTGGATTTGCTGATTTTCAAGTCAATAATGACAGCATGTAGGAGTTTTCCAACCCTTTTAATGACAGGATTGTCTTTTCACTTCTTAGAAAAGAAAAGATACCTCAGAAAGGGAGGAAGCAGAGCACAGAGAACTGTTGAGAACAGCAATGAGACTAGGGTAGGAGGTGAACTTTCCCAGTGGCTGCTGATACTACAATAAACAGAAAACTGGCCTTGAAGATTATTGATGTCCCTGAGAATCCAAGGCCTATTATGTAGACAACAGTGAAAAGGATACAACATAGTTGAAAAGAAAAATATACATATTATAACAGTATGAGAAAAGCAGCATATTAAGTACAGAATGAGTATAAAGTATAGAATGAGAATAAAGGAATGATTAAAGTGTGGTATGTTAGAGAAAACTGTGGACAATATGAGTTTTCAAACTCTTGTCGTTTTAACCTGCCCTAAAAAAAAATCTGCATTCTTCTGGAATAGAAATCTATAGTATGTTTCTATTATATTACTCTTCTGTTCTCCCCTTTTAACTTAATGCAAAAACATTTCTTTCAGCAATCTTCCTTTATTTTCTGGTCTTGGGAAAATGTATATAGAGAGCAAATTATTTATGAACAAAACATATATCTCCTTCTGTTCCGTTTGCCTCACTGAACAGTCTATATCTTTTTAGTCTCGCATTATCTCAATTTTGCCAGTCATGGCTGTGTTCATAAATCATTAATTCCAATTCCAGCCTATTTCCCAGCTTTCTTAAATTTGCATATGTCTTAGGCAGACTTCTTGGCCCTTCCCTGGAATGTAATCCTTCTAGGAGCCGTGAAGAGTGACATCCACAAGCTTTACTGACCTGTTCCCTTGGGTTCCAATTTAAACCTTCTTCATTACATTATCCAGCATCTTCCCTGAGATATTCTTCCTTTCCTGAAAAGCTATGTTCTACCTCAGCTTCACAAGTCCTCTTCCTAATACAGCATGCAGGGGTCCAGGAAACCAAGAAAGAAATGTAAAAACTCTTGCTGGAGAATCGTTCAGTCAAAACCAAATGAGCTCCTCCTGTGTATAATAAAGCACTGAGCTAATAAGTGCTTTGGGAATAGAAAGATAGCAAATTTGCCCCTCCTAAGCTTACATGTAAGTTGTCTGAGATTAAAAACACATACAAGTAACTATATCACAAGGCAAAAAGGAAAATTTCAGCAAGAGTAGCTCAAAGTGCTAAAGAAACTCAGATTAAACAGAGAACCTTTCCACTTGGAAACATCAGTGAAGACTTTGTGGAGGAGATGGTATTTAAGTTGGAACTTAATGGACAGGGAGATTTCAGTAAGTTAGGAGTGAGGAAGAGAAATTATAGTTTTATAATGGCATAATTTCCCACTTGAATAGTGTCCAAATAGTGTCCAAAGTTAGGAAAGCCAGATAAAAGACAGAGAGAAACGTGTGAACAGAAGAACACAGTTCAGAAAGCATGGAAAGGAAGACGAGGAATTCAATTTGGTTGAAGCATAAGGGATGTGAAAGGGAGCGATGAGAAATAAGATTGAAAATGACAGACTTCGGTCAGATCAAGAAGGACCCAGAATGTCACCCAATAAATTCTGAACATTACCTGGTAAACAATGAGAAGCCATTAAAAGCTTGCTATCCTTCCTTCCTTGCTATTCTTCCTTCCTTCCTTCCTTCCTTCCCTCCTTCCTTCCTTCCCTCCTTCCTCCCTTCCTTCCTTCTTTCCTCCCTTCCTCCCTCCCTCCCTCTCTTTCTCTTCCTTCCTTCCTCCCTCCCTCCCTTCCTTCCTTCCTTCCCCCTTCCTTCCTTCTTTCCTCCCTTCCTCCCTCCCTCCCTTTCTCTTCCTTCCTTCTTCCCTCCCTCCTCCCTTCCTTCCTCCCTTCCTTCCTTCCCTCCTCCCTCCCTCTTTTCCTTCCTTACTTCTTTCCTTCCCTCCTTCCTTCCTTCTATTAGAGGACTGACATAGAATCACAAACTCAGCATTGGGAGGAACCAAAAAAAAACCATCTAGTCTATTCCAAAAAACAAAAATACTCTCTATAAAATACCCAACAAGAAGTAATCCAGCCTTTGCTTGAAGAATGACAGTAAGGGTGAAGTCTACTGATTATTAGGAAGTTTACACACACACACATACACATACACATACACACACACACTCTCTCTCAATTTGCCTCATTCCAACTTTTACCCATTGCCCCTGGTTTTGCCTTCTTGTACCACATAGAACAAATCTAACATCTCTTACATATAATGGAATTTTAAGTACTTAGAGACAGCTATCCTGTCTGCCACTAATATTTCTCTTTTTTAGTTTAAATATCCCTGGTTTCTTCAACAGGTCTTGATATGGCATAATCAGGAAGTTCTTCATCATCCTGGTTGCCCTACTCTGCGTGCTCTCTTGTTAATCAATGTCTTTCTAAAACTATGGTGCATAGAATTAAATTTAATAAATTAAATTAATTTAATTTAATAATCCAGATGTGCTCTGATGAAGAAAGAGCATATTGAGACTATCACCTCTCCAGTTCTTTACACTGGGCCATCAATTAACTAAGCATGAGGGAGGCTTTGGAGTAAGAAAAATCTGGGTTCAAGTCTTGCCTGTGACACATACTGGCTGTGATGTCACATATACTATATGATGTTGGAAAAATTACTTAGGGCCTCAGGCAACTCTCTAAGATTATAAGTTGCAGAGGAAGTGCAAACCTGCACCGATAGGAGGAATTCCTCAGTGTGAGCTCTCTCCCCACACTGAAAAAATCATAAGATCTAACTTAAAAAAAAAAGATTCCATTAGTTTGTTGTTGTTTTTTTAACTCACATTAAGCTTGCAGATTTTTGGGGGGGGAGGGGATTAATGGCTGCCTAGCTACAACTCCCTCAATCTTATAACTTACAAGGCTGGTTTACTGAAACCATTTCTATGATTTTACATTTATTTTTATTAGGCCCAATTTTGTAGCCTGTAAAAATTTTTTAGCTCCCACTCTTCAAGATATTCGCTATCCATCCCTCTGTTTTTTGTTTTCAGCAAATTTGATAAACATAGCATTTATGTATAGCATAGTATATCCCCACTGGACTCACTTTCCCAACCCCAACTAACACTGGCAGGCTGAGTTCCCAGAAAGCAGCTGGCCACATTTCTCCTTAAGATTGTAGGGATAATCCTGAGAAATTGGGGATTTTGAAAAATACTAGACTCCATTTGGTATGTTCCTCAATGTCATTTAACCACTTAGCAGCTCCCTAATATCAGTCAAACAATGAATAGCAATTAGCTTTTAACAGGGATATTTACTGAGAAGGTATGGCAAGGACTAGAGTACAATACTATCCTCCTAAAAGCCACTCTCACACAAGTAGATACAAAGTCCAGGAGAACATGGGTTCAGTTTTAGAGAATACAGATGGCAAAGGGGTAACTCACAGCTCCCGTCCTAGAGTTCTCATGAAATGCCCCTTTCTTTAATGTGTCTAGTTTGTCATCTCTCAGCTCATCAGATGGATGCATTATTACTGATCCAGTCTGTCCTATAACATGGTGAATGGGGGGAGGAGGACAGGAAAGGAGAGCAAACTCTAATTCTCCTGCCTTCTAGTAACAGGTACAAGGGTCTGGTTCCTCAAAGGATTCCTCAAGATTAACTCTAGAAGCAATTGTTAGAATATCTCCTGCTAGAATCTTCTTCTTTTCATATAGGCCAATATATATGTCTAATGCTTTTTAACACTTCCAAACAATCCAAATATGTTTCCTGGGCTGCCACCTAACTTTTAACTAACCTTTAAGTGAAAGAAATCTGTCCTCCCACTACTATTATTCCTGCCCTAGGGTTGAGCTTGATGGTGAGTATAAACTCACCTAGCCTATTACATCTCGCCAATACCAAACCAAAGCCTGCTTCACATCACTTCAAGAAACTGGCTGCCCTATGGATCAAGTCACTTTCTCTGTCACTGTGACTCAGACCCAAACTTTCTTCCCTGGCTGCCACTGCCCTATCTGTTTTGTCTTTTCTTATTAAAATATAAGCTCCTTACGACAAGGGACTGCCTCACCATGGTATTGGTATTCCCAATATTGGGCACCATCCATGGAACACAGTGAGTCCTTAATAAGTGTTTTTTCATTCATTCATCATTAATTAATTTACATTAAATTATAGAAGATTATATTAGATTACATATAGAAGAATAAATTAAATTACATAAATTACATTAATTTAATTAAATAAATTACAGATGAGGAATCAGCATTCAGACTAATGCTGTATGTTGAACCATTTCAACCAATTCCCAATCTGCCTAAACATATGTGTCTATAAATACATATATTTACACATGTAACATAAGTATATCTATATTTCTTTCTTTCTATCTATCTATCTAGAGCAGTTAGGAGGAGAAGTGGATGTGCCTGGCCTGAAGTCAGGGAATACTCATTTTCCTGAGTTCAGATCTGGCCTCAGATACTTGCTCACTGTGTGACCCTGAGCAAGTAAATTAACCTTGTTTGCCTCAGTTTTCTCATCTTTAAAATGAGCTGGAGAAGGAAATGGCAAATCACTCTAGAATCTTTGCCAAGAAAACCCCAAATAGGGTCACAAAGAGTAGGATATGACTGAAACAATTCAACAACAGCAGCAACAATAATATATACATACACACACCTATATACATCCATATGTGTGTGTGTGTGTGTGTGTGTGTGTGTGTGTGTGTATATATACATACATACATGATGAGAAAGAGAGAGCAACCACATCTCAGTTTAAAACTGTTGACCGATCCTGCAGAAAAGGTGAAAGGTACACAGGAACATTGCACACAAATTCTAGCTGACCTTTTTCCTTCCCTCCTTTTCTTTTTGTTCTAGCTCCATTCCTTCCCTACTTATAAAGCCTGAAATCTACTGCTGGCTTTCATACAGATGGTTATCTACCTGTTCTTCACGCTTTTATAGAATTCTACTACTAATAGCAGAATTAGCACAGTACCTGGCACATGGTAAGTGCTTAATAAATGCTTTGTATATATTTTTCTTTTCAAGTCATTATTTGAGTGTTTTGTTGAACATTTCTGTAACTTCCCAATACTCTCTTCTCTCTCCCTGCACCCACAGATTCTTTTCTTAAAATGAAGAAATATAGTTGAGTAAAACAAATCAACACATTGGTCATAACTGACAACACATACTTGATTCTACATCTATGATGAACTATAGTTGTGGCTGATCACAGAATTCTTGGGGCTATGGCATGGCCCCCACACTGGAGACTGCTTTGTTACTGCAATGATCACATTTCTTATGTCTTTCAATGCTGTTTTCCTTTATGTTACTGTAATCACTAATTATTTCTGCCTACTTCACTTTTAATCAGTTCATATAAGCCTTCACAAATTTCTATGAAATATTCATAGTCATCATCTGTATGACACAATAATATTCCATTACATTTTTATACCACAATTTGTTCACCCATTCCCCAGTTGATATACATCTGCTTTACTTCTGGTTCTTTACTACCAAAAAAGATTGCTACACACACACACACACACACACACACACACACACACACACACACACACCATGACCCCCCCCCCCACACACACACCCCACGACCCACATCCCAGCCTTTTCTTTCTGTCTTTGACTTCCTTGTACACAGAAGTGATAGCAACTGGGTTGAAAGACATGTAGGATTAGGGTTTAGTGATTTTTCTAGTTTAGTTGCAAATTGTTTTCTAGAACATTTGGAGCAACTCGCAATTCAATGGTCTGTCTTCTTCCCCAAAATTTCTCTAGCATTTATCATTTTTGATCTTGCCTATACTGTTGCTATTTGTTCAATTGTTTCAGTACTGTCCAACTCTGTTTGTTTGTTTGTTTTGGTTTTGTTTTGTTTTTTTGCTTTTTGGAGGGGGAAGGTAGGGCAACTGGGGTTAAGTGACTTGCCCAAGGTCACATGGCTATTAAGTGTTAAGTGTGAGGTCACATTTGAACTCGGGTCCTCCTGACTCCAGGGCTGGTGCTCTATTCACTGCATCACCTAGCTGCCCACACCCCCCCCACCACCCTACCCCTACCCCCGTCCAATTCTTTGTGAACCTATTTGAGGTTTTCTTGACAAAGATACTGCACAGTGGTAGCCAAGGGGCCTAGAAAAGGTCTCTTCAGAACAGAATCACAAAATTTTATTTGCCACTTCCTTCTCCAGCTCATTTGACAGGTGAGGAAACTGAGGCAAACAGGGTTAATTGATTTGCCCAGGGTTACAAAACTAGTAAGTATATGAAGTCAAATTTGAACTCAGGAAGATGAGTCTTCCTGACTCCAGGCCTGGCACTCTATCCATTGCATCATCTAGCTGCTTTTTTGTCAATACTGCTCAGCTGATAATTATGAGGAGTTGTTTCAATTTGCATTTCTCTTATTAATAGTGCTTTGAAGTATTCTTTCATATGGCTGTTGATAATTTACATTTTAAAATTTGCCTTTTAATATGACTGGACCAGTCTACTAAAAATGGCTCTTATGTTCCACTTATTCTTTCTTTCTCCCCACCATACACAGGCCCAGGCATCTGGCATTGTGTAGTACTAACATTACAACCAGAAGACTTAAGATCAAATCCCAGTTTTGTGATTTAGGCACATTATTTTTTCCCTCTGGGACCTCACTTTCCTCATCTCTAAAATGAAGATAATACCTGTATATGGCTGATATAAGGCTCAAGTGATACAAATTATATTTATATATATAGCTCTAAGCTTTGTGACAAGATTCTCCTGTTGTATGAAAAATATTATATTTTGAAGATACTTCATTGCGTACTACTAATTATAATAGTTCACATTAATAAAGTACTTGAGAGTTTGAAAAACATTTTTCTCACATAAATTAGAGAGCATAAATATTATTTGTATTTTACAAATGAGGAAGCAGAGGCTCAGAGAGGTTATATAAATTGCTTATCATCTAATCTTAATTATCAACTTACATTTAATCTACTTATCAACTAATAAATGCTGAAATCAGGAGTCAAGCTAAAGTTTTCTAATACTTTTTTCATATAGTATGGTGCCTCTCTACTTAATAGTTCAAAGTGCCCACCAATAATCCTGAAAAAATCACTGCCCTAGACAGCCCAACCCTATTAATACACAGACCACAACACAGAAGAGACAATACTATTTTTATAAAGAAATGTGAGGAGAAAGTGAAATTTTTGCTGGCTAAAATACAGCTTACATTTTATTCTGACCCAAATTCATTTGCATAGCAAGCCACAGAGGATATAGAAATTTCTAATCCTAAATCAGATAGTTGCTTGGGACAAAGGACTTAAATCTCTGTAGTTCTTGTGGTCCCTGCTGCACAATATTCCTGGCTACCAATCTTTTCAAGGCTACCTACCTATCACAGTGGTTCCAATCTGCTATGATACGCTGACTATAAAACCTGTCCTCATACGAGTAGACTGGAAACTTTTTATTCATAGCCTAAGAAAATGATCCACCACAACCAGATAACAAAGACCAGTGTGTTAACAGGAGAAGATTAAATAATTTAACTCCTGTGTCTGAGGCTGAGATGGTCCCCTAGATCAGATAATAATCCAACATAATTTTTTGCTCAGAATGCAAATGAAGTCAGAACAAAAGGACAGTGAAGGAGGCAAGGTCACTGTTTTCTGCTCACCCATCATTCACTCTTGATTTGATTATGTATATCTCATATGAGGAAATCTAGCAACTGGAAGAAGGAAACATGCTGGAGAGCATTTGAGTAAAGATCAACGGAGATAAGAACAGAAGTGATATTTTCATGGCAACATACTCAGATTACATGGGCCAAAAGAGGAAATACATGAACTTAAGAAACAGATCAGAAGCTTGAAATGAAAGCATAATATAGCAGTTATAGGGGCAGGGGTCTTCAATTATCAGAGGCAGCTAGCTGGCACAGTAGATAGAGTGCTAGACCTGAAGTCGGGGAGACCTGGGCTCAAATCTAGTCTCATATACTTTCTGTGTGTGTGTGTGTGTGTGTGTGTGTGTGTGTGTGTGTAAACTTGCAGATACAGATGGACAGATACATATATAGTATATATTTATGTATGCATATATATGTAAATATAGGCATATAGAAGATAGAAACAAAGTAACCTTAGAGAGCACTGTATAGCGGTAGCCAAAGGGCCTAGAAAATGCCTCTTCAGAATAGAATCACAAAATTTTATTTAAAAGGGATGTAACTAACCCATGCAGTCCAACCTGAGTTTCATCTTTTCAAAATCTCTTACAGCACTGCTCCTCAATGCTTTTTAATAATTTTTATCAGTGAACTGGATAAAGACATAGGTGGTATGATCATCAGATTTGTAGATAACACAAAGCTGGAAGGGATAATTAACACACTTTATGATAGTCAGTATCCAAAAGGATTTTAACAGGATGGATCATTGGGCTGAATCTAATAAGACAAAATTTGATAGAGATGAATGTAAAGTCTTGCACTTGGGCACAAAAAATCAACTTCATAGGTCTAAGATAGGGAGGCATGGATAGATTACAATTGTTCCAAAAAAAGATCTTGGGGTTTTAGTATACTATAAGTAAGCTCAATATCAGTAAGCAATATGATGTCAATGCCAAAAAGCTGAAGCAATATTGGGCTGCCTTGAGAGGGGTCTATCTTCTAGGAATAAAGAAGTGATAGTCCCACTATACTCTGTTCCTGTCAGATGTCATCTGCAGTACTGTGCTCAATTCTGGGTACTTTAAAAAGACACTGATAAGGTAGAATGTGTCAATAAGGGGGTGAAAGACCAGGAGTCTATGACATGAAGATTGGTCAAAGGCAATGGGCATTTTTACCCTGAAGAAAAGAAGACTCAGCAGAGACATGATAGCTACGTTCAAGTATTCGAAAGGCTGTTAGGTGGATTTACTCTTTGGCCCCAGTGGGCAAACTGAGGAGTAATGGTATGAAATGACAAAGAGGTGTCACCTTATATTTGATGTCAGGAAAAACTTTCTAACAATTAGAGCTTAAAAATGGAAATGGATTTCCTCAAGGAGTGTGTGTATGTGTGTGTGTGTGTGTGTGTGTGTGTGTGTGCGTATGCACACACACATAGGGTTCCTCTTTCTTGGGTATTTTTAAGCAGAAACCACATGTCCATTTGTTGGGTACGCTCTTGTGGGAATTCTTGTAGTGTACAGGTTGCACTAGATAGATCAATTATATCCCTTTTAAATAAAATTTTGTGATTCTATTCTATAGAGGCCTTTTTTGTGATTCTGTGATCCTGAAGAGGCCTTCTGAGCCCCTTAGCTACCATTGTGCATTCCCCTCTGAGGTTACTTTGTATCTACTCTGTATGTATCTTGTATATACATATACTTACATATATGTGCATCTCTATCCATCCGTCTATCTATCTACAGGTATACACATACACACAAAGTAAGTATATGAGACTAGATCTGAACTCAGAATGTGTCTTCAAATTATAAAGAAGTTTGATTTTTATTCCTCGCAAAAATTCTAGAATGTTTTAATTACAAGATGCTATGTGAGCATTTCAAAAGGGAAGCAGCTATTATTAACAGCTAGAATAGTTTCATCAAGAACAGAGCATGCCAGACCAACCTCATTTCCTCTTTTCAAAACTTTACTAGTTCGGGGCAATGCTATAGACACAGTTTGCATAAGTTCTAGGAAAAATGCTGATGAAGTGTCTCATGGTGAATGAGATGGAGAGAAGTGGGCTACAAGAAGTGGTCCTATTAAGTGAATTCAGAACACAATGAATGATTGTACCCAAAAAGTAATCATGAATGAGTCAATGCAAACTTAGACAGTAGTCTTTAGTTTCTCTTTTTTTTGTAATTTTTAAAAAATTTTAAACCTAAATACAAATTCAGAGAAGAAAAAAAAAACATTGCCATGGACACAGCAGACCATAAGAGAGAATTCAATATAAAACAATAAAGTTCCATTTCAATAAAACCATAGGTTTTATTGCACACTGTTTTCAAAGCTGCCTAGCTTTTCTTTGCTTCCTTTTTGGTTTTCTTTTCTTCTCTGCTGTGCATTTTTTACTTTATTTCCTGCCCCCTCCCCCCCCCCGCCAAAAGAGGGCTACAATTAAGTGTGGAAATATATATGTATGTGTGTCACACACACACATACATAGATATCTATGAACATACACATGTACACTCATACACACACATGCATGACCACACTATACTGATTTCCAGCTGTCATCAGGTTCTCTTGTCTTCACGTTTGTTCTAACTCACCCAGCTCATCATCTCCTGCACCACAGTTAACATTCTAACTCAATCACATCCTGTCTGAGAGATTGTCTATGAAGGTCTTTTCCCAATTTTCTACATTCCTTCTATTCTTGGCTAAATAGGTTTTATTTATACAAAAAAAATTTTAATTCAAAATAACTGAAATTATCCTTTTTACACTTCAACAATGCTCTCCTTTATAATATAGTCTAAGGTCTAATACTGCTGAATTGACTTCCTTTACATCTTTTTTCCTGGTTTCTTTGAAATTCCTGGCCTTTTGCTCTTCTAAATGAAATTTACTATTTTTTATAACTCAGTAATTTTTTAGTAATTTAATTGGAATCACATTGAATACATACACTTGTTAGGTAAAATTGTCATTTTAAAAATTATATTGGCTTTACCTACCCAAGAACAATAAATATTACTTCAATTATTTAGGTCTGAGTTTATTTGCATAAAAAAGTGTTTTATGTTTATGTTCATATAGTTCCTGCATCTGTTTTGGCAGGAAGACACTCGGGTATTTTATACTGTCTAGGTATTTTAAATGGTCTAAAACAATACTAAATAATATTGCTAACACATATTGTAGTTTCTCTATTTTTTACTTCTGATTAAATCTATTTTAACTTTAACTTTGTCTGAGATCATGACTATTATCCCTGGTTTGTTTGTTTTTTAACATACTTAATTCTACTCCTGCCCTTTATTTTATCTTTGTGTGTATCTCTCATTTTTATGTTTCCTTGAACATATTGTTGAATTCAAATTTGGGTTTTTTTGGCTTTTTGGAGGGGGCAAGGCAGGGCAGTTGGGGTTAAGTGACTTGCCCAAGGTCACATGGCTAGTAAGCGTTAAGTGTGTGAGGCCCTATTTGAACTGAGATCCTCCTGAATCCAGGGCTGGTGCTCTATTCACTGTGCCAAATAGTTGCCCTAAATTCAAATTTTTAATCTGCTATCCATTTCCATTTAATGGCTAAATTCATTCCATTCACATTCTAAGCCACAATTACTTGTGTGTTTTCCTCCTTCCTATTTTTCCTCACTGTCCTTCTCACCCTATTTAGCATAACTCTCCCCACTCCTGTTTTACTTCTACCCACTACCTCGCTCTCCTATTCCTTAACCTAACCACACCTCTAAAGTCTCCTCTTTATCCTCTCCCCGTACCCTATCCCCTTGCCCTACAAACACACACACACACACACACACACACACACACACATGCGTGTGTGAAAGTGTGTGTCTCTCTCTCTTTAACCCATTTCCGATGAAAGTAAGGTGCCAGTACTACCTGCCCTCCCCCCATTAGCTTCTTCAATTTTTCCCTTTATCCCTCATTTGTATAAGATAATTACTCCTTTTATTTCTTCCTACAGTTTTATTGGTTTTTTTAGAATCACACCATCATACTCAGCTCAGCCCAAGTCTTTCTTTCAAACTACTCAAATAATGATGACAATCCTAAAAGTACTATACAAAGTAAACAATTTGATGTTAAGTCCTTTATAATTGATCTTTACAGTTTACCTTATAGTCTTCCTGGATGTTATATGTCAAATTTTCCCTTAAATTCTGCTGTTTTTGTCACAAAAAACATGATAAAGTCTTTCAGTTCATTAAATATCCATTTTTTAAAATTCAAGATTATACCTAACTTGTGGGGTAAATTATCCTTGGTCATAACTCCAACTCTTTTGCTCTATGGAATATAGTTTTCCTAGAACTACGGTCCTTCAGTGTAATAGCTGCTAGGTCTTCTGTAATCCTTACTGTAAGGATTAAACTTTTTTTTTCTTGTTGCTGCTAATATTTTCTCCTTAACTTATGAGCTTTGCAACTTGACTATGATATTCCTGTAAGCTTTCCTCCTGGAATCTCTTTCAGGTAGTCAGTGATGGATTTATTTTTTCTATTTCTTTTTTGCCTTATTGTTCTAGGGCATTTTTTCCTTGATAATTTCTTGTAATATTCTATCAAGATTCTTTTTTTCATTGTAATTTGCAGGTGGTCCAAATATTCTTATATTATTTCTCCTCGACCTGTTTTCCAGATCAATTGTTTTTCTGATGTGATGTTTCACTTTCTCTTCTGTTTTTTTATTCTTATGATTTTGTTTTATGATTTCTTGGTGTCTTAGAATGTCATTAGCTTCCCCTTGCCCAATTCTAGTTTTCAAGGAATTATTTTCTTCCTTAAGTTTTTGATTTTCCAGTTCTGTTTGGTTGACTTTCTTTTTATAATTTTCTTGATTTTCTTGGACTGCTCTTATTTTTTTTCTAATTTTTTTCTCAGGTCTTTCTTACTGTTATTTTTTGAGGTCTGTCATGGGGCCCAACTTTGGGCTCTCTTCTCTACTCCCTAAGCTACACTTTCCAGCAAATGCTCTTGCTCCCTGCCATCCCTCTGGTGTCTACAAACTACAGCTGTTCTCAATGCCCTGGAATTGAAACCAGAGACTCTGCTCTCCTGTAAGTGCCCACAGCCAATCGGATCCCTGCCCCTCACTACTGCATTCACCGGGTATATGCTAGCTCCTTTTCCTGGAAGCCACAGCCTAAGGTGCATCTGGAAGGTCCTTCAGTCTACTCCTACTCGGCCATAGGAGCCCCACACTGTCTTCAAAATAAAAGTTTCTAAGGCTAAGGCTAGCCTCAGAACCCCAGATACCCACAGGGCTTATTGTCTGTTGATTCCTCAGTTAGCCTGGAGTAATCTGTACTTCACTCAAGTCAAACCTCTGCACCTTCACCCTTGGAGGTCAGGTTTTTCCTGGGGTCTTCTCTAATAGTCTTAGGAGGACAACTGCTTTACCCCCTGTTTCTGCTGCTCTGAGGTAATGTTCTGTCTTTTTTTATGGAGTAAATTTGGAGAGCCAAAAGTTTTCTGACCTATTCCACCATGTTCCCAGTCTTTTGTTTCTTTAGTTATTGCTGGTTCAATAATTCTATTATCTTAGTCTGAAACTATTCATAGAAAATTACAGATTGTGATGGTTTAGCTATTAGTAGCATCATCCTGGACACTGAGTAAATCTGCCTTTTTCTGAGCAACTTGGCCTTTCTTCTGGGCAAGAGGTATTTTAGTATAGTTCCACCTTCATTTTTTAACTTCCCTCTTGGCTTTCTTTTCATAGACTGTACACTCTCAGTGTATACTAGCATGAGAATTTTTTTGTACATCTCTTCCACATCAGGAATGATGCTGTTCTGTGAGAACTGTCTTTTTACAAAGCTCCTCATCATCCTCCATCAGACAGCACATACAATAAGGCAACATTCTTAAAAAGGCTAAGGTGTCCCACTGTATCGGGGCCATCTCCAGTTGTCCGGATCTATTCTTGCTCCTGGACCGAGATGGCTCTAGGGAAGAAATTAAGGCTGGTGACTTTGCACAGCCCTCCCTCACCTAAATCCAATTCACTTGCAAGTCATGGCATCGACCTACTGATGTCATGGTCCTCTTTGAGAAGGAAGGACAAATGACAACAACATAATTTACATTTACTTGGTAAATCAAAAATAGAGTTTTATATTGAAATTATTCAAGACTAATCACTTAAATTGTGAGTTTTTGATATGTGAGGTTTGACAGCAGGGACTCTACCTTTTATTTATATATAGCACTGTACCATCATGAGCAGATTTGGCCTGGTAATATCACAACCCTGTATTTTATATGCAATACTGGTGTAATAATTTTCTCTGATCCCCAACATATGAATTCTTTTATATTCATTCTGTATGTTAGTCTGTTTCCCCAACTTCTTCCCATAGTACTTTTCATTTCTTCTATGAAGGACTTCACTGGATTTGAAAATTACAATAGGAATATTTTACAAATATAAAGTATAATATTAACGTCAAGTTACAAAAGAAACAATAATAAGAATAGAAAATACCATTCAACTACACAACAGTATTCTCAACAGTAATCCTATAAGCTCACATTTAAACTGATAGTACTTATCCCTTTAAAGGAATTTAACTCAGTCTATTAACTATTTTATAATTACTGTGTCTGTTTTGTCAAAAATCCGTTCCAATAAAAAATTTTTAAAAGCTATAAAATCAACACCAAAGAATGAATAATGGATTTTTATAGCTTTCACAGTCAATTATAATGAAGTATTTGAACTAGAACTGTAATAAGTGAATACCTAGGTTTCCAGAACAATTTTTTCTGGTAAGTCCTTCTTATTTACTATTTCAGAACACTGTCAAAGCCTCATACCACCTCGTAATTTATGGAGACTCTTTTGAAAACAAATTTAAAACAGCAAATAACAAAAAAAAAAGTCTGATTTACTGCTGACCTATGCAAAATTATCCAAGCTTAGAATCTTAAATCACAGGATGCAGCAATATTTCATTTGCTAAAGATGCCACTCCAGACAATAATTAAAAAGCTATGTTTTAAGAAACAGATTTTTTTTTTTCTTAGAGAAAGTAATGGTTTATTTGCCACTGAGTTTCAACAAAGTCCCAGAGGACCAATTGAAAGTGAAAAGATTTGAGGCCTGAAACTTTGAAGCATTCCCTCCTTATCAGTCTCTCTTCCAATCTCTGGCTTCAAAAGCCACCTTCTGCAGGAGGCCTTTCCCAGGTCTCCCCTCTCCCATTCCACAATCCCACCCCATTCCCAAGATGTGAAAGACTTCCCTTCTAAGATTACCTTGCATTTATTCAGTATAAATATTATATATGCCTATCTATATGTTGTCTCCCCCCATTGAATGCATGCAGCAATGTTTTATGTAGCAACTGTTTTATATCCCCATTGCTCAGTATAGTGCCTGCAATATACTAAGTAAGCACTTAACAAATGCTTGTTGATTGAATGACTGACTTCAATAAACTCCAAAGAGTTTCATTGGTAAAAATATTTTCTTAAATCAAAACAATTTAAACAACACAGAATGGTATTCTTCTTATTACAATTATTATATTATTCTAGAAAATATTTACTTATCATATATGTATGCTGTCATCACCTAAAGCTAGTCACCAGGTAGTAAGTTGTTTTGGCTGATGCTGCTAATCAGTCTTTTTTTTTTTTTTTTTTTTTTTTGCTTTTTGGAGGAGGGAAGGTAGGGCAGTTGGGGTTAAGTGACTTGCCCAAGGTCACGTGGCTAGTTTTTTGTGTTAAGTGTCTGAAGCCACATTTGAACTCAGGTCCTCCTGACTCCAGGCCCAGTGCTCTATTCACTATACCACCTAGCTGCCCCGCAACCAGTCTACTCAGGCTATAATCAGCACCAGTTGAGGAAGTACCTATACTGGTGAAATCAGTGCTAAAGTACTAAAATACATATATTTGTTCCTTTGGTTTAGAACAATCTTTATTTTTAAAAATTTCTTTTATTTGACCCAGAGTAGTTTCTAGTAGATACAGTACTGGGAAATATGGACAGTAAGTCTGTTCTTATGGTATAATTTGAGAGATTCTGAAATATCACCCAATAGCATTTCTCCTACTGCCTACCTCCTACAAGTCTGAATTAGAGTTGTTCCTTTAGGCTAGGTCAGTATCTCCAAAAATCCCCTTACAAAGTGTTGTTGTTGTTGTTGTTGTTGTTGTTGTTGTTGTTGTTGTTGTTGTTTCTGTTCAGTCATCCCATACATGTCCGACTCTTTGTGACCCAATTTGGAGTTTTCTTGGCAAAGATGCTAGGAGTGGTTTCTCCTTTCCTTCTCCAAATCATTTTACAGGTAAAGAAACTGAGGCAAACAGGGCTAAGTGATTTGCCCAGGGTCACACAGCTGAGTCTAGATTTGGATTCAGGTCTTCCTGACTCCAGGACCAGTACTCTATCTACTGCCCTAATACTCTATATTAGCATATACAAAATATCAGCATCAATAATCTCCATCCAGTTTATCAAGACACCCAGATATCTCAGAGGAGATTGATCATGGAAGCAGAAGCATAGAATTTAGAACTGAAAGAGACCTTAAAGGGCATACCTAGTTCAATCTTCTGCCCCATGTTAAAGATGATTAAACTGATACCCAGAAAGATTAAATAATTTGACCAAGGTCAAACAAATAGTCAAAATAGGATTTGAATCTCAGAGTCCTATACCTCAAAATCTGGCCCTCTAACCACTATACCACACTGACCTTACAACTAATGAGAACAAGCACTACTATTTCCATTTTTAGACAGAAAAAACGAGGCCAAAACCCCCACAAGTTAAAAAATATTGTTACAATACTCTCAAAATCTCCCTACACGTGAAAAATTTCAGGGATTAAAGAATATTTATTTCACAGACTTTTTGTCCTAGAGTAAGCCTCTTAATCCTCATGTCAGTTTGGCCACTAGTGAATGGAAAAATACCTAAACATATATAGGACTATGAGAAGCATAAAAAAGGGCATTTTCCCAAATGTATATTATTGCTCAATTCAAATCACATTAGATATTCATAAAGAAAACGATTTCATTCTAGTTTCTTAAATCTTGGTAGTCTCTTGTGACACTGGACCAGATTTTATCAATTTAATATTGAAATTTGATACTTTATATCACCATATCAGTACTTGTAGTGAAGGGCGTTTGAAAGTACTAGATATGTTTATCCTGAAGAAAAGAAGACTTGAGGCACAAGAGTGTATTGGTAAATGTTTAAAAACCAGCTCTCAGTTGGGCATACTTTTAAGTTTAATCAGCATTATTAACATTTCCTTCATCATTTTCTTAATAATAGAAAACCAACAAAACAACACATCAGGCCTTCAGTTGTAGTTTGTTGATTTCAGAGCTGTAAATGCTCCCAATGAAAATTTAGCAATCTAACAATTAATTCTATCTCATCAGCCGGTCTGAACTGTTTTCAGCACATCTCTGGCTGTAAGGATGAGGTTTCTGTGCAGCCTCCCAGTTGCTGGTTCCATCCTTCCTTTTTCCTGATTCGTATTTGTCAATATATTCCTTGTCATGCTGATCTATTCACACTTCTACACTGAAGTTGAAGTCACTAAGTATCCAAGTATAAACCGACTTTATTCTGAGGATCTTTTCTAGTTCTTCAAAGAACTTCTCTACCTTTTCATTTTCTTCAACATAAATTATTTTCAAGGCAGTCTTTTTGCAAATACCTATCATGAACATTGCAATGAAATGACAAATTATCACATGAAATCATATTTCTCACTGCCTCTGGACACACAAGAAAACCAAGTACTCCTTTACTTGCCTCAACAAGGAAAATTTATGAGTCATATTTTTATTTAGCTGCAACCTTCTTTTGTCCTCCAGTTTTGTTTATTGAAAGAACATCACAATTTACATGATTCAGTTACTTCAGTAGTGTCTATTCATTTTTCACTGGACAAAGATCTCACATTTAAGAGTAAGAACCAACAAAGTAATGTGTGCAGATGGTCTTTAAAAAAACTGTGTAATTCTTACTCTCGATCATATTTTCTGCCAACACTGTAGAAACAGAGACCACACAGGACTGAATGAAGGCTATTTTGTATTTGTCTTTGTTTCACAAGTAGATATGTCCTATTACATCACAAGAAGTGAGCCTACTAGTGAAAAGCATCTTGGTACTTAACTAGGCTGGACTTCTAGAAGGTTGACTCATCATATTACCAAGACTGTATTCAAAGTGTCAACATCAACTTGCATATTTTGAGCTCTTAGGGTTAACTCCATACCATACTGAAGCAGGACCCTACGTCATATGCTACAATAAATTCCAATTAGATCAATGTGTAAAAAATTTTTAACTATAAAAAGTTAAAAGAAAAGGACACAACACATCTAAATAATGAGTGCAATAATGAGAAATGCAAATTATAACCACTCAGTGATTTTACCTCACATTCATCATATTGTAAAAGTTGACAAAAATGAATAGCAATTGTAGAAAAGGGTATGGGAAGATAGGTACATTAATGCACTGCTCATATGGTAAATTATTTAATTCTAGAAAGCAACCTAGAATTCTACACACACAAAAAAAATCACAAAAGTATGCATACCCTTTGATCCAGTAATAATACTACTAAACATATACCCCCAAATCCAAATGGCCAAAGTCTCATATGGGCCTTAAAGGCCCATGTCTACAACATTATTTGAAGCAAAACACTTCTGTTGTAGAAAAAAAAACTAGAAATAAAAAGGGTGCTTATCAACTGGAGAGTGTCTAAGTAAACAACAGCATATAAACATAATGGAATACTATGTTACCATAATAAGGAAAGGGAAGGATTCAAAGAAATCTGAGGAGACTTACATGAACTGATTCAGAAGAAAGCAAGCAGAACCAAGAAAGCAACTTATATAATAACTATATAATAATGCTACAGTAGGAGCAACACCTATTTTATGTAAGGTTTGTCTTGTTTCCTTTTAAGAGGACAGAAAGGCCATTGTTGAGCTCCTAGTTAATTTGGCTTCTTTGCTGCCGCAGGCATAAAAAGTCCAATCTGTGGGAAGTTGGTGTCCTACTGCTTTGCAGGATGCCTCTAGCAATCACTTGGTAGAGTAAATATGGAAGTAAAGGTAAATAATAATTTTATCCAAATTATTATCCTTCTTAACTTCATTATAAGTAAAGTTGATTCTGTTTGATGCATTCTAACCCCAAGACTGAATCACTAGACTGGCCTGAACTAGATCTGTCCCAGAATAATGGAAAGGAAAAGAATTCTGAAAGACTTAAAAACTCTGATCCATGAAATGACCAATTATATCTTCAGAAGAATGATGATGAGAAAGAAATACATTTTTAATGCATGGCCAATGTACGAAGGGTTTTGCTGTACTATCCTTATTTGTTACAAGAGAGTGTTTCCATTTTGGGAAGCAAAAATATAGGGAAAGGGAAAGGAGGTGAGTAATGACAGTGATGGAGAAAGGGGGGAAAAGAAAAAAGAAAGAAAAGAAAATTAAAGAAGAAAAGAGAAAAGAAAAGGAGAGAAGAGAAAAGAGAAGAAAAAAGAAAAGAGGGGGAAAAGACAGAAGGGGAAAGTTGAGTTCATGAAACATTTAAAAATATACAGAAAAGAAAAAAGTTCAGAAGGAATACAGACAAGCAACACAATCTTCTTAATACGGTATTGAAAATATACTTTTTAAAAAATCTTTAAAATAAAAGTTCACAGTTTCATATATCTTTTTATTCACTATATATTGAAATGCTTATGTGTACTGATATTTGCTAAATTTAAAATAAAAGAAAATTCTAAATACTGAAGATACAGTTTTTAAATCATAAAAGAAGTAGAAGAAATAACTGAGGGAAAATATGAGAAATATCAAGAAACACTGCAAGTCCAAGGAAATAATATAAATCTAAGAAAGAAGAAGCAGAAAATACATTGACAGACTAAATAAGTAAACAACAAAATGTTATAGATATACTGATAAAAAGGACAAAGAATGGAACTGGATAAAGTAGATAACATTCACTTGTTCAAATATTCTTTTATTGTAAATAGTTCTAATTGTGTACTGGTTGATGGTGGAGTTTTTTCCCCTTAATTTCACTGTTAGGTTTATAATAAATCTTTTTTAAAAATTATCTTTTAGTTTTCAACATTCACTTTCATAATTTTTTTAAATTTTCTCCCCTTCTTCCCTTTCCCCGATGCCAAGATGGCATGCAATCTGATACAGGCTCTACCTACACATTCATATTAAACATATTTCCACATTAGTCATGCTGTATAGAAGAATTAGAACAAATGAGAGGAACCATGAGAAAGAAAAAACAAAACAAAAGAAAAAGAGAGCAAATACTCTTCTTTGATCTGCATTCAGGCTCCATAGTTCTTTCTCTAGATGCAGTGGCATTTTCCATCATGAGTCTTTTAGAGCTGTTTTAGGTCCTTGCATGGCTGAGAAGAGTTAAGTCTATCAAAGTCAGTCATAGCAAAATCGGCTGTTACTGTGTGCAGTGTACTGGTTCTACTGACTTCACTCAGCATAAGTTCATATAAGTCTTTCCAGGTTTGTCTGAAGCCACCTGTTCATCATTTCTTATAGCACAGTAGTTCTCCATTACATTCATCTTGTTCAGCCATTCCCCAGTCAATGGACATCCCCTCAATTTCCAGTTCTTGGCCACCACAAAAAGAGCTTCTATAAATACTTTTGTACACATGAGTCCTTTTCCCATTTTTATGATCTCTTTGGGATATAGGCCTAGAAGTGGTATTGCTCAGTCAAAGGGTATGCACATTTTTATATCCCTTTGGGCATAGTTCCAAATTTCTCTCCAGAATGGTTGGATCAGTTCATAACTCAACCAATAATGAATTAGTTTTCCAATTTTCCCACATATTCTCCAACATTTATCATTTTTCTGTTTTGTCAAGTTAGCCAATCTGATAGGTGTGATATGGTAATTTTGTTATTTTGAATTGCATTTCTCTAATCAATAGTGATTTAGAGCATTTTTATAATAAAAAATTTTTAAAGAAAAATATATCTACTCAGTAAAGCTATAGCTGAGGCTGCTTTTAAAAAATATATAGTTATAGAAAGTTGGCTCATGAAACACACACGTGACAATGCAAAATTCCAACAGTCATACCAAATTTAAACCACGGCAAATTTGCTCTACTTTTCCTCTAAGCAGATTTCCTCCCACACATTGTATGATTTCAGGTGCTAGTGCCAAAAGCAATAGTTATTAAAGCACACTCCTCATTCTCTGTAAAGGGATAGTGTCCAAATACAAGTTTATGGTATTCAGAGACTTAAAATATTCACAAGTATTACTGTCAATGGACCACTGCACCAAAACCATATTGAATATCTGTCATGATTTAGGAATGTAACAGGTAACTGGAAACAATTTCCAATGGCAGTCAGAAGTCCCTGAGGAAACATTCACCCTACAATCCACTCTCTTCTCTAGGAAACTCTCTTGTTCCTAGCAAAGACTGGGGTCAAATAGTGACTGACAGGGTATGGTATTTCCTATCCTGAGGGAAAGGGAAGGCAGAAGTCAAAGTATACCCTATATACAGTGGGACATGCATACCATAGAGAAGAAAGAGTGAAGCCTGAGGAGGAATGAAACAGAATGGTTATAACGACCAATAGCTGCTGTACCTGGGACAAAGAGGGGAGTAAGAGAGAATCTAGAGAAACTAGGGAGCAGGAGGCACTTGAAAGATATTCAAGTCATATAGCAGGAGACACTTGGAGACCAGAAGCCAGAGAAGCAGAAACTGAGCTGCAACAAAGAAGATGACTGTGTCAGACACAAGGACTATAAGGCACATTTGTGATAATCCAATTTTGCTGAACTCACCCAATGGGGCAAACCTAAGGATAATGATTCCTCTATTTCTCCCTCTCTTTCATTTTCCTTGTCCAAGAGAGGTAACTTTGGCCCCCAACCTCTATTTCTCAAGAGTATGTCTGCTTCCCATTTCCTTTCTTATTTTATTTAAGCTGATTTTTGAAGGAAAATGTGGTAAACATTGCTGATCTACGCATTTCATTATTCAAATGTAGCTGTGTAATGGCAGTAGGGGTAGAAAGGTCCAGGAGAGAGGGAATGGAGAGAGAGAGAGAGGGAGAGAGAGAGAGAGAGAGAGAGAGAGAGAGAGATTTCACAACTATAATCTATATTTGCCAGGGAGATTTTTTTCCCTAGCTAGGGGCTTGAGCTGAATTAAAAGAGGTTTAGTGATTCACATTTTGTAATTCTCATGGGGGAGAAAGAAAAACAGGTAGCCATATATTTCTGGACAAACGAATAAGCAGTTGGTTTGAAGAGGTTGGAAGAAACTTAAACCAGTAAAAGAGAAAATGATTCAAATATCTTTCTTTCCATTATCTTCCTACAGTCAGTTTGAAAGGAAAACCAGTCCTCCAGAGGCATGGAGCCAAGGGAGTAAGTAACTGGAGAGAGTCATGTAAGAGGGAAGAGAACAAATAAAAAATGATGTCATCCAAATGAGGCTAAGGGACAGAAGATAGTGACTAACCTTCCTTACCAGCATAATACTACTACCTCCACACCACTGATATGCTTAGATTATATGTGGTACATATACAAAATAAGCATCTGCTCACCCACAGCTACAGCCATCAGAAGCTCTTATTGAACAAAAGAGTCAAGGGCAAGATGTGTCAAAAGCTGATTAATTCTGGGGAAAGAGGAATATCTGTGTAGCTCTTTTCCCCAGGAACCACTTAAAGGATCTGGAGTTAATGTGAAGGCTTGATTAGAAACTGGACTTGGTGTGGAGAAGTAAAGGGCATGAATTGAGAGCTAACTGATATTTATGGTCAGAGTGACTGAATTCTATAAATGGGATAAGAGAACTATGAGGTGAGAGTCAGTTTGGTGGCTTTCTTAAGCTTTCTTTGATTAAAAAAAATGCTTCAACAAATCATTTATTTTCTCTACTTCCCACTACCCTTCCAAGTTGACATTTTAAAAAAACTAAGTCTTAGTTTTGAAGTAATATCTGTAGTTAAGTAAAACAAATTTCCACATTCAATATGTCCAAAAATATGTGTTTCATTCTTCATCTTGAGTACGTGATCTCTGTCAGAAAGTGGGTATCTGCTTCATCATCAGTCCTCTAAAATCATGCTTGGTTACTGCAGTGATCAGAAGTCATACACACTTCAAATCTGTTTGTCTTTACAGTATTATTATTATATAAACTGTTCCTCTGGTTCTGTTAATTTCACACAAGTATTTCTAGAATTCTCTAAAACCATCTCTTTCTTAATTTCTTACAGATTGCCACGAGATGATTTTAGTGTAAACGGAGGAATAATGATTGAGAGAGATAAAAGAATAGGTAAAGACCACAAGCATACATACAGCTTGGGCCAGGTATACTCACATTGTATGCAGATTAAGGCAGAAAGGAATTTTGGAATAAGATTGTATTAAGTGATGATTAAAAAAAAAAATAGAAAATACCAGGGCAAATACGGAAATTAACAGTTCTGGCTGTGCACTGAACACTAATCTAAGGATTGTGTGTCTAAACACTAGTCTACTTACATCTTATATATCAGTCCAGAAGAGCTGCAATGAGATGCTGTTAGTCAGAGTTGGTCTCACACCACTTAACTGAATAATTTGTTTTCTGAATTTTCCTAGTCCCTTTTGAGAAAGAGAGTCCACAGAGGGAAAGAGAGGGTAAGAACATATAGTGATTTTGAGCATAGAATGTACATGATTAAGAATAAGAGGATCATGACAAGATATTTTATACATCTCTCATCATTAAAACATAGTAAATTTAATAACAGAAAAAGTTCCCTTTATCATCACAGAAGCATCATGACCAAATTCCATAACTATTTCTACAATAAGAAAAGTACAAAGTGCTGTGAGATTAGAATATGGAGAAATTATTATTTGTTGGGGCAACCAGGGAAAGCTTCATGGAAGAAATAATAACCAACTGTGAAGGAAGAGAATTATAGGTACTGAGAAAAAAGGGTGTTCTTGTCACTGAGGATGATGCATGCAAGGTCAGGAAAATAAGAAAGACTATATACTGTGCTGAGAAGATGGCAAGAGGTCTGGTGTATGTGTATACTCAAATGGATACATATACACATAAGAATAGTGTGAGATACGGATGGGAAAGTAGGCTTCAGCTAGATTAAGGAATGTTTTAAATGTCAGGCCCACGAGTATGGACTTTGTGTGTGTGTGTGTGTGTGTGTGTGTCTGTGTAAAATTACGGTAGATATAGGATGGAAAGACAGAACAGGTGCCATGTTCTTGAATCCTTCACTTGAACCTTGTCTTCTGCAACCACTGTGTACTAAATCACATGCTCAGGTCATGTTTATTTCTTCTAGATGACCTCTTCTCATAACAAGAGGAATTTGGCAACCTCTCCTTTAACTTTACCATATGGGTGAAGTTTTGAGGCATTACTAAGGAAGTCAAGTAACTCTTTACTATATTGCTAAAGAAGCAAAGAGAGACTTATAAGGAAGAGAAGGTACGATATCATAGGATCACAGATTTAGAAATGGAAGGAACTTCAGAGGTAAAACACCATTCTTTTACAGAATGAAGGAAGGTCACAAAGCAATTAATTAAATGACAGAAGCAGAATTTGAACTGAGGTCCCTTGACTACAAATCCGTCACTGTTTCCTCTGTACCATGCTACTCTCACACAGAGGGCTTCTGGAATATGGTGACAATAAGGAACATGAACTGTAGTAGATAACAGGCAACAGTTGCTGGGCAAGCATCAAGGAGTTTTTAAGCCAAGCCAAAGGATAAAGAAGCTGCAACAATCTGGTGGTATTGTACAGAGTGCTAGAAAGTTTGAAGACCAAGAACTGATGGGCAGAATGCAGATTAGTATACAGGTGCTAGAGCAAGGGAATGAATGAAGATCACAGAGGAAATCAGGCAAGCAAAAAGATGACAATATCAATTAAACATAATATCTTTGAGACTAGGGAATATTTAATTCTTTTGTGTGTTTGTATCCCCAATGTCTAGCATAATAATGAGTGAGACAAAGGCATTTAATAAATAAAATTGATCCAACAAGGTCCTCAACTCTATGCTACTGGGACTTCACCTATCAATACTGTGAGGGTTGGTTTTTGTTTTACTTTGTTTTGTTTTGCTTTTTAGGGCTTGTCACTGACCCTCTTGAGGGTATGGAAGAAAGAAACTGCACTTGCTTAAAGGTGAGATATGCTAAAAGACTAGGATATTTCCCTGTGTCTTAAACCTGTTCTATGTTTTATGCTTTGTCAGCTTGATGCTTGCAAAGAAACTTGAATGGCCTTAGGGGAGATCTAAAAATGAGTGAACTTCAGATGCTCTTAGGAGGAAACCCTAAATAAGAGAATGAGCCAAAGTGCATAATTATTTCAGGGCCTCCAAAGACTGGTTCAGGTACACCTCAGATGGCCTACCTTCCGACAAATAAACTATTTTTCTCTCTTTGAAAATGATAATCTGGTGGCACAGTGAATAGAGCACTGGTCCTTGAGTCAGGAGGACCTGAGTTCAGATCCAGCCTCAGACACTTGACACACTTATCAGCTGTGTGATCTTGGGCAAGTCACTTAATCCCAATTGCCTTGTCTTCCCCCCTCCAAAAAAAAAAAAAAAAAAAAGAGAAAATGATCATCTGAAGAACACAAAGGAAAAAGAAGGAAAGAATACTCTCCACTGTAGTACTACTCTGATGCCTCATTATGATACGGAGATGACCCTAGCTTCCAAAGGCTATACCAACAGATAACAAGTTCTGAAATGCTCTACCAATCTGGAAAGACTAAAGAACTGATTGAGTCACAACTAGGAGTACTAGAACCTGGAAGCAAATTTGGCAAAGGTGGGGGCCTGAGGGGAGAGAAGAATGCCTACCCCCAGTACTGCTTGGTCTGCCCTTGATACTGCTGAGAACAGTCCCTGGCAATAGACTTCTGTATGTGAATGAAGACAAGTCTGCCCATGTACTAAAATATCAACACTAAAAGTCTGGCAACCAGGTGATTAATTTTTCTGGATATGGCAACAAATGAAACAGACAGTAACACAAAATGGTCCTCTATGCTGGATGGCCTTCTTCTGCTTCCACAGTGAGTGAAGTAGAAGAAAAAGTGATAGAGTGGAAAAAATGACAATTCCTAAATAATCTGACATGTTATAAATGACATGACATGTTATAAATAATTCACTCTTTTCCTTGCATCACTCTATGCTTCAAGTTTTCCTTTAGCTTCTAGGGATATTTGTGAATGTCTCCTTCTGCTACAGCAGAATGAAGGCAAAAAAACGTTAATAGATAATGGAACACATGAAAAAATTCTCTATATCTTCAGTTTTCCACAAGTGAAACCTCCTTCACTTGGGA
>CM053589.1:41714763-41748212 GCA_028646515.1 Pseudochirops corinnae | reverse complement strand
GAGGGGGAGGACATAGGAGAGAGCAGATTGGGGGAGGGGTCATACAGTGGGATGGCTGTTTTGAGGTGTTGGGTAGGGGAATGATGGGGAGAAAATTTGTAACTCAAAATCTTGTGGAAATGAATGATGTAAACAAGAAAATAATAAATTAATTTATTTATTAAAAAAAAGAAAAGAAAATATATAATCAGTTTAACCTGTTAAAAAAAAAGATGTACTAAATTAGAGGTGAGGAATTTTCTGCCTCCAGGCCACATGAATCCAAACTTCACAAACCAAATCCCTTTAATAAAAGGATCTGTTCTGTGAAACTTAAGACTCAGTCAAAAGGCCCCACCCAAGGACCTAGAAGGCCACATGTGGCCTCAAGGCCACAGGTTCCCCACCCCTGGACTAAACCTTCCCTAAGTGACAAACTCCCTGCAAACTGAAATGGATTAAATAGAAGCCAATGATTCCCTGGGACCACAAAAAAAGACAAAGAAAAAACAGAAGTTGAAGGAATCTCACAGTAAAAAACAACTGAGTGGGAAAACAGAAATAATTTAGAAATAACTGTCCTAGCTGAAAGCCATGTATGTGTATGTGTGTGGACATGTGTATGTATCAATATGTGTGTATATACACAAATACACTATACACACACGTATATGTGTATATATGTATATTCCTTTAGGACAGGGCCAATGAGGAAATTTATTTTGCTTGATTATATTTGTTTGTAACAGGGGTTTTGGTTTTCTTTCATTCTCAATTGGGAGTGTGGAGTAGGGTAACAGAGAAAGAACCTGGATTTTGCTAATTGAAAAAAATTAAAATTTAGCTGAAAATAAAAGAATAAGACAAAGGAAAATGCTGGTAATGACAGTAACCAATGGTAAGCTCAGAGAAGAGATGATTCAGCACACTCTTAGGGAGAAAACGATGGCAGTGAAATGTTGCACATTCTATCAGATGCAGCATCTCTGTCAAGTGCTTTTCTCAGTTACAAGGGAAGAATGGTATGGGGACACAAATGGAGCTGGGGGGGAAGGGGAACCAATCCAAGGCCTCTAAAGTAATATGTATCACTTTGCAATCAGTTTTTTAAAGTCTTATCTAAAGAGTAATATCAGTGATATTAACTGCTCCCCCACTGCTTAAAACTGCTGGTCCCACCTTCAAACAGCCCTGGCATGGACAAAAACACCCTTCCAAAGGCCTTCTAAGCTCCTCTCCTGCCACTTTGATTGAGCTTCATCATCACCCCTACAGGACTAACAAAGTAAGTCAATGGGAACTGCCTTTAGTCCATCCTCTCACCTTCAGGCAGAACTTCTCAGAATTTTTCAAGCACATGGATATGTGTGGTATTCTCACAAACCTATTTCAGTAAGCCAATCTAGCAAATATTGCTCACAAAATTCCTTTCCCTATCCTTCTGCAACACCTTTCTGCATCCTTTCCATTGACAATTGTTTCAATCGACAGATCAATTGAGCAAACAATCAAATTTATGCCAGGCACCATTGCTAGGGGTGGGAAAAGAGTGGGAGGTAATTTGGATATTAAAAAAATTTTTAAAAATGTTAAAAATAGATTTAAAAATTTTTTAAAGGCACTAATCAAAACTAAACTGAACTAAACAGAACAAAAAAAAACACTGCATACTTCTTACAGCAGAATAGTACCACTGTCAGGATCAACTTGAACCTGAAAGACTAAAGAGAGTCATGCCCTATCTGGGCAAGAGATATGGACCTTGCCAACCCTCCATGATTTCTGTGAGTGATACAGATTGTGCAGGTCAGAGATGAGTGTGAATTATCTGTTCTGCAGTCCCACAAATGATCTTTATCTTCCAGGGAGAGCATAACAAGTATGATTAGTTATTGAATTATTTGTTTTCTGTATTCTTGCATACTTTTTGCATCTTTGACAATTTTATTGGTGGAATAAATAAAGGCTTTTTTATACTCAATACCTATATTATCCTTCAAGGTGAGGGCATCCTGTTACTCACTTTTTGGGGAAGCCCTAAAGACAAATCATATCTAAATTTTAGAGATTTCCCTGGAGTATTATTAGGGGAGAGGGTTGAGCCAGAGGGAAAGAATATGACCATTTTGGGGGTCAGGCTTCCCAGGATATACCTGGATCCATAGAACTACAGGGCCCTTTGGGGTCCCAGGTTGTACAGAAGATAAACATATAAATATATGCAAAATACATACAAAATAAGTACAGAGTAATTCTGGGGAGAAGGCACTGGTTGCTAAAGGGCCAAGAAAGACCTCGATGTAGATAGCATTTAAGCTAATCTTTAAAGGAAACTAGAGATTGAAAGAGGTAGAAGTGAAGAATTTATTCATTCCAATGATATCACAAACCATGCAAAGGCCTTTATGGAGACTGAAGATGTGTGAGGAAAACTAACTTAGCCAGTTTGGCTGTACTCTAGAATGCATGAAGAAGAGAAATGTATAAACCTGCAAAAGCAGTTTGAGTTCAGATTATAAAAGGCTTTAAAAAACAGAGGAATTTATGTATCATAGCAGAGATGATAGGGAGCTGTTCATTTTACTGAGCAGCAGAATAATATGGTCAGACCTGTGCTTTAGGAATGTCACTCTAGCAACTATGTAAAAGACTGAAGAAGGTGCGGCTAGGTGACGTAGTGAATAGAGCACTGGCCCTGGAATCAGGATGACCTGGGTTCAAATCCAGCTTCACACACTTAAACACTTACTAGCTGTGTGACCTTGGGCAAGTCACTTAACCCCAATTGCCCTACCCAAAAAAAAAAGAAGAAACTCCAACAGTTTAAAAAAAAAAAGACTGAAGTGGGAAGAAGACAAGGGAGACCAAGTAGAGCCCTCTTGAAATAATCCAAGTGAGAGGTGAAGAAGGCATTACCAAGTTGTTGTGCATGTGAACGGAGGAAAGTGAACATATATGAGCTCTGTCTTTACAACAAGGGAAAGGACCTATACTATTACCTGGTTAAAATATCAACCACATCTTGAAGAAATAAAACTTCTGCCTGAGGAATTACGACAAAGATATGCTCTTGTAAGAAGCTGAGATTAAAGATAAGGAGTAAGACCTAGTATGAAATTATCTGTAAACTTACTGAAAAGTAATATTTATGCTTACGATTTTCCCCCTTTTTTAAGTTTAATGTTAAAAAGGTAGAGTGGCATAGCAGCTAGAGACCTGGCCGTGGGGTCAGTAAGACCTAGATGTAAGCCTCACTTCTGACATGCTGGCTGTGTCACCCTGGACAAGTCACTTAACCTTTAAGGGCTCTAGGCAACTCTCTAAAACTGTTAAGTTACAGAGAAGGTGCTGACTGACCTATATTGGTAAATGTTTCCTCACCTGGGAGTTTCCTATTTCAGTGAAATCAGAGTTGTAGTACCTAACTCTAAGTTTAATATTAATTGCTTAAGCCACTTTGATTCCAGGGAAGAAGAACCAAGCCATCATTATACCTTTAGTTCATGGCTTCAGCACCTCTATGAAGTTCTAATAGACTCTAGTCTTCTAAAAGACCCTTGTTGAATTCTAAAACTAAACAGTATCATCTTGGGCAAGCTGCTTGAACTTTCTGTGTCTATTTCCATACCTGTGGTCAGAGCACAATGATAAAAGAACCCTAGATGAGGAGGCAAAAGGCCAGGGTTTGATTCCTATCAATCAACATTCAAGTGTCTACTATGTGCGAAGCATTCTGCAAAGACTTGAAAATACAAAAAGAAGGCCCACCCCCCCCAAGAAGAGGCAAAATATAGTCCCTACCCTCAAGGAGCTCACATTCTAACACAGGAAGAGATCATGTAAATAACTAGGTACATACAAGTCAGAAAGCACTAGAAGCAAGAGGAAACAAATGACTTCCTGTAGAAAGTAAGATATGGGTGGAGGTGTGTGGGAGGAACAACAAATAGGTCAGAGTAGCAGGGTCACAGAGTGCATGGAGGGGAGTCAAGTGTAAGATAACTGTAAAGTTAGGAAAGGGCCAAACTATAAAGAGCTTTATCCAACAAAGGGCATTATATTTGATCCTAGAGATAAGAGATGTATCAGCAAGCACCTGAGCATACCCAGGGTAGCTGCTAGCACAGGTTCTTAGATCTGCTTTTCTAAAGGAAAGCAACTCAAAATGGGTTAACAATCTTACTTTAATCAATCAAACATATATCATTTACCTAATTCGGGGGGAAAAGTCAACACCCAGAACTTCAGAGAACACAAACAGAATACAAACTGAAGTTATAAGCAGACGAAGAAACATATCAGCAGACAGGGCTTCCAGCCGTCTGACTATTACATCCATATCTAGTTAGTTACCAGAGAGGGAAGCACCAACATCTAGGTTTTCAAAGCCAGGGGGCATATATATATATATAGCCTTCTCCTGGGTCTGAGAATGTCACAAGCCTCTTGACCAACTGTCCCATCATAAGGTGGGGGCATTCCTGAAAAACAAGCTTCCCGCCACAGGCTTCATGTGACCACATTCATCTTATTAGGGGGCAGAGTATATTTTCAAATCAGGAAAGTTTCTCAGAGTCACTTAAGCCTATCAAAGGGCTGAGAGGCAGGGAAGATCTTCAGATTCCCATAACAGGAGAGAGCTAATAAAGCTCACTGAACAGAGGAGTGACATGGCCAAACAATCACCCTACAAAAATGATCTTGGTGCAGGATTGTAGTGGCAACCACACTGGCATACCCAGGATGGCTGCTAGCACAGATTTTGGGATCTGCTTTAGTAGGAAAGATAGTTGTTCAATGGGTCAACAATCTTTTTTAATTATATTCATTAGTTTAGGGAAAAAGTCAGCATCCTGAACTTCAGAGAAAATACAAACAGAAAAAATACAAGCAGAGCAATAAAGACCAACAGACAGGCAGGGCTCTGACTGCCTGAATCAAAGCAATATTGCTATACACTTTACATATATCCCTGGACCAAGAGAGAGCCTTTATATCTGAGTAGTCAGGGAATTCTGAACATATGGTCACTCAGAATCTCGACCAGGGAATCACAAGATCCTTCTCATAAGTGACCCCCAAAGCAAAATACCAACTCAGAGTATATATACACTTCTCAGAGCAGAAGGTAACACAACCTTTGTGACTCAGTGCCTAATTAGAAATTAGCAAAAGGTGTGAAAGCCTTCCTACAAACAAGCTTTATCTTTAAAAGTTACTATGCATTAATACAATATTTATATGTGTAAATGGGGAAAGAATGATGACTTTTAGATTTGAAATGTTTTTTTAAATATGCTGCTAGAATTTTATAATCAGATGTGGTGGCTAAAAGCATCTGGAGAACAGAAATGAAGTAGAAAAGAGTTGAAAATTTAAATAGTCATCACTGTATCTAAAGTAAAAAAGATTGTCATGCTCTAGCAGGAAAATGGCCCACGTCAGAAAGGGACAAACAGGACAAAAGGACATGGCCCTTGGTGGTTTAGCAGTTTCATATCTGATGGCCTAGTAATTTAGTGTATGAGAGCAGAGAATAATGATATGTGTAAAATGCTTTGTAAACTTTGAACTGCTATATCAGAGTCCAAAAATAATGTTTTTGTTTTGTTTTTCTAACCTTGTCTGAAAAACTATTTCTGTAATTGTTATTGTGTTGGAAGCCTTGGAAAGATTTATTAAATACTTAGTCAGTATAGTAACTGCCCAACATTTGGTCATTTGGCAATATTCTTGTAAAGAAACAGTTAAGTCAACTATTCTTGCAAAGACAGTTTGATATCTTGCAGAAACTCATAAACAAACAGTAGAGCTCATTATGTGATGTGGAAATCATTGGGAATATGTTTGTTTCTTACTATTTAATTGTGATCCTATTTTGATCTTCATTCATACACTGGATTGAACACATTTATTTTAGTGGATTTAAAATAGCAGTAAAATTGGGGTTAAGAATTATTATTGATGTGATTGGCATGTAAAGGGTAGTTATTAATAGATTGCTTTTTGCAGTATTCAAGAAAGACATATTGAATCCATAATAATGGCTTTTAGTGATGCATCTGCCTATTTAATCTGACCTAGATGGTTAATGGAATCAGAGAAGTTGCCTCACAAAGGTGGTAGAAAGAACCAGTCTCCACTTGGTTGACTAGAGGTCAGATTATTATACCCTTTAAATTGCATGACAACATAATTCACGAACTCACAATTATGGAATATAACGTATCACAGGATCATAGACTGAAATATAGGAAACCACATAATCAAAATACCATAGACCTAGAGTGGGAAATTATCTCAGAGGTTGTCTAGTCTAACCTGCCTCATTTTACAGACACTGAAGCCATGGGAGCTTAAATGATTTGCTGTAGTTCATACAGGTATGAAGTATTAAAGGTGAGATCTGAACCCAGATCCTCTGACTCCAGAGACAGTTTTCATATTCTTTTACTACCTCCTACAAGCTCAAATAAAAATTAAAACTAGCTAGAAGAAGAAAAACTATGCAAAGTCAGTCTGTATTTCCCCACTTAAATCTGACAGACGCAGAACCAAAGTTCTCATAGAGGATCAGATGAACAACCTGCCTCTTTATGACTTTGGACTGTTAGGCAACTACATTATAAAAGATAAGAGGATGAGGAATCAGTCAATCAATAGACATTTACTATACGTCTGGGATACAAGGAAAGGCACAAACATAGTTCCTACCCTCAAGAAGCTCATATACTAATGGGGAGACAACATGCAAACAACTATGTTGCTTACAATATTTATATTTGCAATATAAATGAAAGGTAATTTCAGAGGAAAGGCACAATCATTCCCAGGACACTGGAAACATCTCTTGTGGAAGGTAGGATTTGAACTGTCTTGAAGAAAGTCAAGGAAACCAAGGGGCAGAGTTGAGGAGGGAAAACATCAGCGATATGAGGAAAAGACAGTGAAAAGACACAGAGTCCCTTCTAATCTTACCTGTATTGGATTTCTTTCAGCAAAAACTTGCTAATTTTGTGTAATCAAAATCAGTTATTTTATCTTCTGTGTCCTCTCTATCTCTTATTTGGTCATGAAAGAAAGTTCATTTCTTTCTTGCTCCTCTGATTTCTTTATGATGTAGCCTTTTTATGTCTAGGTCCTGAATCCATTGAAAAGCTATTTTGGTAAATGGTATGAAAGATGCTGATCTTAAACCCTATGTCTTCAAGAATTCTATACTGTTTCTCATCCATTTTCTTTGTCAAATAGTGAGCCCTCAGCCTAGCAGCTAGTCTTTGGCCTTATTAAATATTTAATAAACAAATATTTATTATATGTCTACTTTGTGACAGGCACTAAGATAAACACTGCAGCTACAAAAGAGACAAAAGAAAACTCCTGCCTTCAAAGAGCTTACAATCCAATAGAGAAGGCAGTAAGTAAACAAAAATGTATTGAGTAATAGGAAATAGAAAACAACTTTTTTTAAAAAATTACTAGATTTCAGAAGGGTTGGGAAAGGTTTCCTATAGAAGATGGGAACTTAGGTTGAACTTAAAGGAAGATAGTAAGGGGAGCTAAAGAAAGAGAGCATGCCAGGTAGCAGGACAGCCAGAGAAAATGCCTGGAACTGAAATGAAGTGTCCCTATAAGGAGGTCAGCTTCAATCCAGGAGGATGAAGAGTATGAAGCAGGAAGCAAGGTATAAGGAGACTGAAAAAATGTATGCTGGGGCAGGGAAGTGGAGAGGAGAGAAACCAGGTTAAGATGGGCTTTGAATCCTAAACAGAAGATTTTTGTATCTGATCTATAGAAAGCAATGAGTAAGGTGGTTACCTGTGCTTTAAGAAAACAATTTTGGTGGCTAAATGGAGGATGGACTGGAGTAGGGAGAGACTTGACACAGGCAGGCCCACTAAAGGGCTACTGTAATAGTCTAGGCATGAGATGATGAGGGCCTACACCATTGAAGTGGCAGTGTCAAATGAGAAAATGGGGCATATTCCAGAGATGTTGCAAAGGTAAAGTCAACAGGCCTTGGCAACAGCTTGGATATGAGGGTGAGAGAAAGAGTGATGAATGCAGGATGACTCCCAAGGGGTGGGGAGCCTACAGCTTCAAGACCACATGTGGTCTTCTAGGTTCTTGGGTACAGCCATCTGACTGAGTCCAAGTTTTGCAAAACAAATCCTTTTATCAAGAAGATTTGTTCCGCAAAGTTGAGTTTAGTCAAAGGGCCACACTTGAGGACCTAGAGTACCACATAAAGCCTGGAAGCCACAGGTTCCCAACCCTGCCCTAGGTTGTAAGCCTGAAGATCTAAGAGCATAGTTGCCTTCCTCTAACAGGGAAGAAGGAAAGGAGAAGGATTTAGGGGAAAAGATAATGAATTCGTTTTTGGACATGTTAAGTTAAAAATATCTATTAAGATATCCAGTTTAAGATGTCTGTAAGGCAATTGGAGATGTAAGCCCAATAGCCAACAGATAGGGTGGGATAAGAATAGGGAGATTTGAGAATCATCAGCACAGAGATCTGGTCATTAAATCCACTGGAGCTGATGAAATCACCAAGTAAATTAGTATATATAGAGAGGAGGGCCCCGAACAGAGCCTGTGTGATACCCATGGTTAGTGGGTTTAATGTGGATAAGGATCCAGCAAAGGGGAATGAGAAAGAGTGGTCATATAGGAGGATAACCAGGAGAGAATGGTGCCCAAAAACCCTAGAGAGAAGAAGAGTATCAAGAAGTAGAGAGTGATCTACAGTGTTAAAAGCTGCAGAGATCAAGGAGAATGAGGACTGAAAAAAGATCATTAGATTTGGCAAGTAAGAGATTACAGTTAACTTCAGAGAGAACAGCTTGGTAGAATGATAAGGCCAGAACCCAGACTGTAAAGGGTTAAGAAGAGAGTAAGAGGAAGGAAAGCAGAGTCACCTACTGTAGACAGCATTTTCTAGGAATTAAGCCAGAAAGAGCAGAAGAGATATAGGAAGATAGTTACCAGTGACAGAAGGATCAAGTGAGGATTTTTTCAGCATGGGGGAGACATGGGAATATCTGTAGGCAATAGGAAAGAAAGGAGCCAGAAGCCAAGGAGGGACTGAAAATAAGCTACAGAATAGGGATGACAGAGAGGACAACTGGAATGGGACTGTTTGTACAAACTGAGGAGTAAAGTCACTTCACGATGTGAGACAGGAGTGGAAGAAAGTATCTAAGTGATAAGAAGTGAAGAAGAGAGGAGAAAAAGGAACTGACAACAAATGTCCCCAATTTTTTCTGTAAAACATGAGGCAAGATCCTATTTAAGGGGGGATGAATAATGGGAAGTTTGAGGAGGGATAAAAGGGTTTGGAAGAGCTGCTGTGGAGATAGTGAATTGACAAGGAAGTTGGAGGAGGATTACCAAACAGCACTCAGGACCCCATTAATGTTGTATAACATAAATTTGTGGTGAACACAGTCGGAACGTTTCTGTGATTTTCTTACCTTCATTTAGCAGCACATGTGTAAGTAGGAAACAGACGGACTAAGACTGAGAGAAATGATAGGTTGAAGGACTGGGTAAGAGTGAAGAAAAGGATTTGGTGAAGGAATGGGGAGAACCAATATATTATGGTCACATCAGGGAATTTTGGAATTCTTGAACATGGATGTAGGTTCATTTGCTTTGGTATGCTGCATGCCTAATTTGTTTCACTGATTGACCTATTTCTTATTTAGTATCAAACTGTTTTAATGCTTATTCTTTGTAGCATACTTTGAAATTCAATACTGGTAAGTCCCTTTCCTGTCCAATGTTTTTCATAATTTCCTTTGAGAATCTTGACCTTTTGTTCTGCATGAATTTTGGTATTATTTTTCTGTTCCTATAATTTAATCTTTTGATTCGTATGACACTGAATAAAGCAAATTAATTTAGGTAGAACTGCCATTTTACTATATTATCTGGGCATTTCCCATAAGCAATTAATATTTCTATAGTTATTTGTTTCCCTTTATTTCCTTAAACAATGTTTTACAGTTATATTAATATAGTTCCTGCACATACTTTAATAGGAAGACTCTTAAACATTTTGTACATTCTCTAGTTATTTTAAGTGGATTTTCTATCTTTTCCTGCTTTGTTTAATGGGTATGATACAAAAATGCTAAGGGTATATGTCTATTATTTTATATCAAGGAACTTTTCTGAAATTATTGTTTCAATTAATTTTTAGCTGACTCTGGGGTTTCCTAAGTACACCATCATATCATCTGCAAAAAGTGATCATTTTTGTTTCCTATTTGTGTAATTCTTATCTCTCAATCTCTTTTTCTTTTCTTACTGACAGCATTCCTAGCAAACAGCAGTGGTGACAAAAGACATCCTTGCTTTACCCCTAATCTTACTGGAAATGACTCTACTTTTATCTCCATCACATATAATGTTGGCTTTTGATTTTAGCTACATACTATTTACCATGTTAAGAAAAAGTGCATGTAGTCCTCTGTTTTCCAGTTTTTTGTGTAAGATTTTTTTAGAGAAATGGATGTTGTGTTTTGTCAAAAGCTTTTTTTTTTAATCATATGGTTTTTGTTATAGGTGGTCAAGCATGTTCATAGTTTTCCTAATATAAATTCCATATTCATGATATAAACATAAACTGCTCATAATATATGATGTTTGTGATAATATTCTTTATTAATGTTTTATTTTAAAATTTTGCATCAACGTACATTAAAGATACATCTATAGTTTTCTTTCTCTGTTCTGACTCTATCTTGTTTAGATATCAAGACCATATTAGTATCATTGAAAGAATTTGATAAGAGTTGTTTCTTTTCCTATTTTTGCAAACAGTTTATATACTATTAGATATATCTGTTCTTTGAATGTTTCTATGGCACATTCAGTTCAACATGTCTACTAGGCAGTTGGAAATGTGAGGCTGGGGACAGGAGAGCTTAGGCCTCAATAAATAAATAGATCTGAGAATCATCTGCATAGATGATCACTAAATTCACAAAAGTTGATGAGTTCATCAAGGGAAATAATATAGAAGAAGTTCTGACCTAAAGTTTATTCCAATATTGAGAAGATTATTGTCTTCCAGGGTAGGAGATTCTAGAAAGGTCTTTGGTACTGAACTAGTAGTTAATGTGGAGAGAGCAGGGCAGATGACTAGTCAGTCCCCGGTCCTACCTGGCAATCATTTAAGCCTTATCTTCAGTATTTGTCCTTCCAGTGAATAACCTGAATTAATTTCTTTAAGTATTAACTGATTTGCACTATTGATTAGAGAAATGCAAATTAAGACAACTTTGAAGTACCACATCATACCTCTCAGTTCGGCTAACATAACAAAACAGGAAAATGATAAATGCTGAAGAAGATATGGGAAAACTGGAACACTAATGCATTACTGGTGGACTTGTGAACTGATCCAACCATTCTGGAGAACAATTTGGAACTATGTCCAAAGGACTATAAAACTATGCATACCCTTTGACCCAACAATACCACTTCCAGCTCTGTATCCCAAAGAAATCATAAAAATGGGAAAAGGACCCACGTGTATAAAAATATTTATAGCAGCTCTTTTTGTGATGGCCAAGAACTGGAAATTGAGGGGATATGCATCAACTGGGTATCAATGGCTCAACAAGTTGTAGTATATGAATGTAATGGAATACTATTGTTCCATTAGAAATGATAAGCAGGCCATCAAAAGACTCATGAAGGAAAATGCTATTCATATCCAGAGAAAGAACTATGGAGTCTGAATGAAGATGGAAGCATACTATTTTTCCTTTTTTTTTTTTATCATGGTTTTTCCCTTTGGTTCTGTGGGAAACAATGGAATGAATTTTGTTTCCATAGGACTCTCTTTGAGTCATAGCAGAATGAAAGTCAGAGGTGGCTGGTTCTTATCAGAGCTGTAATCTAGCAGAACCCAACTCCTGATCAGGTAGGGAGTAAGAGGCTGGGAGTAAGAGGCTTATATGCATACTTGAAGAGCTATCTGAGGGGAGCATGACATGCTCAATTTGGGAGGTTGTACCTAGTCAATGGAGAACAAGGTGGGAAATTCAGATGGAAGCAGCATAAAAGCGCTTGCATTTGTCTTAGTCCCTGTACTCTATTAAGGGAGCTACTTGTTTATTCAGAAAGAATAAATGTAATGAAAACCTTTCTGGCTTTCCAACAAATATTGTTTATTCCTAGCCTAAGGATGTCTCTCACAATTCTAATTCTACTTTATAATATGACTAATGTAGAAATATGTTTAATATGATTGTACATGTATGGCCTATATCAGATTGCACCCTGTCTTGGGGAGGGAGGAAAGGGAAGGAGGGGGAGAAAATGTAAAATTCAAAACTTTATAAAAGAGAATGTTGAAAACCAAAAGTAAATTTTATTGACTGATTTGGGACTGCTTACTGTCCAAAGGACTTTCAAAAGTCTTCTCCAGTACCAGTCTGAAAGCCTCGATTCTGTAGTACACAGCCATACACTGACAATGAAAAAACCATAGCTTTGATTATATAGACCTCTATTGGTGAGGTAATGTCTCTGCTTTTTAGTATATTGTCAAGATTTACCATAGCCTTACTTGCAAGGAGAAAGTCTTTTAATTTCATGAGTACAGAGACCAGCTGCAGTGATCTTTGAGCCCAAGAATATAAAATCTGACATTACTTCCATTTCTTCTCCCTCTGCTTGCCAGAGACTAATGGAACCAGTTACCAAGATCCTAATTTTTTTGACATTAAGCTTCAAGCCTGCTTTTACACTCTCCTCTTTCACTCTCATCAAGAGGCTTCTCAATTCTTCACTTTCTGCCATCAGAATGGTACTGTCTGCATAGGTAAGATTACTGATTATTTCTCCCAGAAACTTTAATGCCAGCTTTTGATTCAATGAGCCTTACATTTCACCTGCATATAAGTTAAATAAATAAGGTGACAATATATAGCTCAGTCATACTGATTTTCTAATCTTAAACCAATCAACTGTTCCATGTTCAGCTGCTGCTTCAGCTCCAGCATACAGGTTCTGTAGAAAACAAGAAAGCTGATCTGATATTCCTTTCTTTGAGGACTTGCCATATGTTGCTGTGATCCACACAGTCAAAAAGCTTTTAATACAGTCGATGAAGCAGAAGTAGATTTTTTTCTAGAACTCCCTTAGTTTTTCCATAATCCAGCAAATGTGGACAATTTGATCTCTAATTTCTCTGCCTCTTCAAAAAACGAGACTGCTCCTCTGGTAATTCTCGATTGACATACTGCTGAAGCCTAGCCTGCAGAATCTTAAGCATAACCTTGCTGGCATGTAAATGAGTGCAATTGTTCAGTATTTTGAACATTCCTTGGCACGAAGTGTGAATATTCCTATTATGTTTACTTTACAAAAAAATGTGGCATTCTACCTGCAGGCAAAAAGTAAGCATCTTGAAGGGTAAGACTGGGACATTTTTTTTTGCCTTTGCATTCTCTGTACATGGCACAGTTTCTTGCATTTAGCAGATTTTAATATTTGCTGAATGTCTGGACTGCATTTACTCATTAAAATATTTTGTCTTTTCATTTAGCAATGGACCAAGAGATGCAAGTGCCACTTGATCTATTCACAGAAAACCACTCATAAAACATAGTCTAAGTACTCTAATTTAGTCATTCACATGGAACGGTTGTATTCATTAGTTGACTCAGAATCTGTAAAAAATTTAAATCTCAATCCTTATTGAATAAAATGTAGTAGATATTATTGCAGGAGTCAGGAGACTTGGGTTTGAATCCCCTGTCAGACATTTATTAGCTTAATGTTTTGCATATAGTAATTAATAAGTGGTTGCTGAACTGAATTAACATATGAATGAGTTAATCTGTAAAGCACTATACAAAAATGTTATTTTTATTGTTACTTAATTGAGCTTGAGTAAATCACAATTTGTCAGTCTTGGTTTCCTTATCTGTAAAATGGGAATAATACCTGCACTACTCACCCACAAAGCTGTTTTGAGCAAAGAACTTTGTAAACCTTAAGGCATCATCTAAACGTGAATTACTATCAGATGACCTCTATTGTTCTGATATATTTATATTTTGCTAAGGATGCTCTATTTAATCATTTCTATTTTGTCTTTTAATTTAGCAATTACTTTGGCTTTGCTACAATAGGTACAGAATTCATATCACAATACTGTTTCTACAATACTTTTAGACCTGTTAAGGGTATGTGTTTTTGCCTTTCTTTGTATCCCCAGCACTTATTGCTGATACATAGTAAGTACCTCCTGGAATCAAAAAGAACTGAGTGCAAATATATGGCCCCAGATCCTTACTAGTTTGCTAGCTATATGACTCTGGACAAATGACTTATCCTCTGTGTCAGTCTCCTCATCTGTAAAATGGGGGTGAAAATAATAGCACCTAACTCCCAGAGCTGTTGTGAGGATCAAAAGAGATAATATGTGTAAAGCACTCAGCACAGTGCCTGACATAAAGCAGAAGCTTAAGAAATGCTTATTCCATTCCATTCCTAATAAACGCTTGATGATGATGATGGTAATGATACATACACCATGATAAAGGTTATATTAATAGGCTTTATGGCTGAGCTTGTCACTAAATTACAGTGAATGGCCCACCAAACTTCTAATCTACTGGTCGCTATGATCTAAGCAGGGCATGACTTGGATATACTGATATCCTGTAGAGGTACCAATAGGAATTTCACTAAACATCCCAAATGCCAACCCATAATGCAAAGCTGTCCTACAGTTTGATTATGCTTTTGGCATGGTAAAAATACATCCCTTAAAGAATAACAAAAACTGAACACCCCCATGACTGCAGTGTTATTCTACACTCTTTTCTGCTTAATTCTTCAATACCTCTCTGTCAGGTAGGGACTATTTGTTATCCCTATTGTGACTTTTAATTTCTAATTCTAATACCCACCAACACTTCTGCTCTCTATTGTCTCCATTATTTTCTACCTTTCCTCTCACTCTGAAATCTGACTTCCAAATTTATCACTCAAGTGAAATTACTCTCTCCAAAGTGACTAATATCTTAAATGCCAAATCTAATGACCTTTACTCAGGCTTGATCCTTGACTAATCTATAGCCTTTGACATTGTTAATCACTCTCTTCTTAATTTTATCTTCTTTCTAGGTTTTCACAAGATCGTTCTCTCCAGATTCTCCTACCTCTCTGACCATTCTTTCTATCTCCTCAGCTGGATTTTCATTCAGTTCATATCCCTTTGGGTATAGAGGGTTCTATAAGGCTCTGTCCTGATCTTTTCTTCCTTTATACAGCTTTCACTTGATGAACTCATTAGCTGTCATCATTTTCATTATCATCTCTATGAAGATGGTTCTCAGATCTATTTATCCAGCCCTAATGTCCCTTCTGATCTCAAATCACATATATCCATATGCCCACTGAACATGACAAAATGGTTATACCAAAGATGGTTTAAATTCAACATGCCCAAAACTAAATTCACCATCTTTCCCTCTCCAAACCACCCCACTTATTCCAATGTCCCTATTACCATTCAAGTGTATTGCCATCTTCCCTAGTTACCCAGGCTCACATCCTCAACTCTTTGCTCTCTCTCACCCTTCATATCCAATCTGCTGCCAAGTCCTACTGATTATTCCTTCCTAATATCTTCATATATACTCCTACTTCTCTCCTCTGACATCACCACCCTAATTCTAGTCCTCATTCTAGGGGACCTCAACAAACATATTCATGTTCTCAAATACCCTAACCTTCCAATTTCTCAGTCTATTCAACTCCCAAGACCTACTCCTCTACTCCACCTCAACAATACATGAGGATTATTACATCCCTGGATCTTGCCATCACCCTGTACAATTATTCTGCTTCCATGTTCAAGAACTCTGAATTTCCTTTATCTAAGTCTTTATCTTTCTATCTCTTCCTATGTCTAACTCCTTTTGATGTTACTCTTTATCTTCACTGTGAACTCCAATTTCTCCATTTTTCAATACTATCACAATCACAGGTCATCATTCCTGCTCTGACTACATAAGTCTCCTCCCTGCTCAATCAAATACTTCAGTGAGCCAGTTCATCTCCATACTTTTCTCTGCTCTCAAATCGTTTCGCTGTCCTATCCAGATCAGACCTTGCCAATCTCAGCCCAAGGTTATCTCCCCTATTCTTACTCTTATTTACTCCTATGATGAATTAAACTGGGAGAAATCATGAAACTGTATTGACTGGGTCTACTAAAAATTTATGCTAGTTTAGCTAATCTCAACTAGGCCTTCACTACTGTAAGGCAATTCTACTACTATTATTAATTAATTCCCTATGCCACTCACCATAGTCACTATTCCAAACCTTTCTTCCTTTCATTAAGTCTCTCAACATTCACTTCTTGCCTCATACTTCACCAAAAAAATAATTGAAGCCATTCAAGGAGAGCTGCCTCTTCTTTCTTCCTTCTGAACTCACGTAACTCTGACATCTTCCCCTACTATTTCCTTCTTCAATCAAATCTCTGACAATGAGGTGGTCCTTCTATTTGTCAAGGCCAACTCTTCTATTTGCACCTTTAATTCTCCCCTCCTATCTTGTCCAGGAGATTGCCTCCATCATCATCTCCATACTCTCTCTAATTGTTAATCTCTCTCTAGCTTGTTTCTTCTCTGCTGCCTACCAACACAGATACATCTGCATCCTTAAAAGACTCTCACTAGATCCTACCATGCCCAATAGCTATCATACTAAATCCCTCCTCTTTTCAGCTAAACTCCTTGAAAACAAATATGTAATCCATACCTCCACTTCCTTTCTACTTTTTCTTAACCTATACAATCTGGCTTCCGATTTCATCAGAGAGGCAATTGTGGTGCCACAATGGATAAAGCAACAGACCTGGAATCCAGAAGACCTGAGTTGGTATCTGCACTCAGACACTTAGCCATGTGACTCTGGACAAGCCACTTAGCCTCTGTTTGCCTAAGTTTTCTCAACTGTAAAATGGGATGATAATAGTACCTGCCTCCCAAAGTTGCTGTGAGGATCAAATGAGATATTCGTTTAAAGAGGTGGGGTGGGGTGGTGTGCGCCAGCCTGCCTTAGCAAGCACCTGGCACATCATAGATACTACATAAATGCTTATTCCTTTTTTCGTTCCCTTTATTTCCCATTATTCAATTGAAATTGCTCTCTTCAAAGTTACCAATGATGCCTTAATTGCCAGAGCAAAAAACCTTTTCTCAGTCCTCATCCCTCTTGACCTCTGCAAAATTTGACAGTTTCCTCTTCTGAGTTTCGATGATTCTGCTCACCCTTATTTTTCTTTCTACCTGTCAGCACGCTCCTCAATCTCTTTTGCTGGATCTTCTTCCATGTCACAATTACTAAGTATGGGTGTGTCCCGCAGCTCTGTCCTGAGCATTCTTCTCTTTTTTCTCTATATTCTTTCACTTGATGACCTCGTTAGCTTCTGTTGTTTTAATTATCACCTTTATGCAGATGATTCTGAGATCTACATATTCAGTTTTACTTTCTTTGTTTTTCTTTTTTTGAAGGGAGAAGGCAGGGCAATTGGGGTTAAGTGACTTGCCCAAGGTCACACAGCTAATAAGTGTTAAGTATCTCAGGCTGCATCTGAACTCCAGTCCTCCTGACTCCAAGGCCAGTGCTCTATTCACTGCGCCACTTAACTACCCCTCAGCTTTACTTTCTTATGAGTTCTAATACTCTGTCACCAACTGCCTATTGGACAATTCTCCACCTCATTCCCTGTTCAATGAGCTCCAGTGAGTTCCTATTACATCTAGGATTAAATATAAAGTTTTCAAAACTCTTCAGAGTCTGGTCCCATCCTACCTTTCAAAATGTTGCATTCTATTCCATACACTGAATGATGCAGTCATGTTGGCCTACTTAAGGGCAACTAGGTGACACAGTGGAGAGAGGACTGGGCCTAGAGTCAGGAAGATGAGTCCAAATCCAGCCTCAGCCACTCACTAGCTATGTGACCACGAGCAAATTAATTAACCTCTGTTTGCTTCAGTCGCTTGATCTGTAAAAGGAGGATGAAAATAACAGGCCCTAGCCTGCAGGGTTGTTATGAGAACCAAATGAGATTATATTTGCAAAAATGCTTAGCACAGAGCCTGGCACATAGTAAGCACCCTCCAAATTGTAGCTATTATTTGGTACACCTTGTACCTGACAGTATCTCTCAAGTCTCTGTGCCTTTGTACTGGCCTAGAATGTTCTCCCTCCCAACTTCTCACTCTTAGAATCCCTATGGCTTCATTTAAGAAAGGCCTCTAAAAGGCCTTCCTTGGTTCTACTCACACACTAGGGCCATTCTCTCTGAGCTTCCCTTCCATCTCATCTCCCCTGTGTTTATCTTTTATGTTCTGTTCCTCATTAGAATATAAGCTCCTCAGTACTAAGCACAGTTAATAGGACGTGGCAAGCTCTAATAAACGTTTCTTAATTGATTTATTTAAAAGAGTAGTACATACCTGCTTTCATGAAAAGCCTCTTCCTGAGCTCATTGGCATGATGGCAAAATAGGAAAATTGTCTCTGTGAGTCAGTAAACGTGAATTGGTACCACTTAGCCACTACTAGTCATGAGAAAACATAACTGTTCTGATACTAATGAAAGGGATAAAAAAGAAAAACAAACAGCAGTATGGTGTAGAGAGCACGAGATTCAGAAGCAACCAAATAAAATGGAAAGCACATTGTTCCTGGAAATGCTGTCTGTCTCTGATACTTGCTATCTGACCTTAAGCTAATCACTTGAGCTTCAGTTTTATTATCTATAAAAGGAGCCATTTGGACTAGATGATTTCTAAATTCCCTTCTATCTCAAGATATGATCACATAATAAGTCAGAGGACCTGAGTTCAAATGCTGACTACCTGTGTGACCAGTCTTTTTTTTCCTCTAAGCCTTGTTTCATTTGTAAAATAAGTGTGTTATAACATGATTAATATGTAAATGTTTTGCATGACTGCCCATGTATAACCTATATCAAATTGCTTACCATATCAGGAAGGGGGGAGGGAGAGAATCTGAACAAAAAAAAAATTTTTTTTGGAGGGTGGAAGGCAAGGCAATTGGAGTTAAGTGACCTGCCCAAGGTCACATAGTTAGTTTAGTGTCAAGTGTCTGAGGCTTGATTTGAACTCAGGTCCTCCTGACTCCAGGGCCAGTGCTCTATTCACTGCACCACATAGCTGTAAAAAAAATGTTTTAAATGAATGTTAAAAGTGTTTTTACATGCAATTGGGAAAAATATTTGAAAGAATTACATATCAAAAAATAAAAATAAAATGAATGTGTGGACAACTCTCTAAATCTCTTCCAACTCCAAAACCTATGATCCTATGAATATCTCTTACCATTCTACCACCAAAAAAGCAAAAAACTTGAGCTGTAACAAACCAATTAAAAGCAGACATCAACAATTTTAAAGACCACAGAAATCAGTTGCAATATTTCTTTTCTGGTGATGTTTTTTAAAGGTAAAATTCGCCAAATAATTTTCATCATGAATTTTAATACAGTCTTCCCTCAGTCAAGCAATCAGTCATGAAGGCTCAAACAACAACAACAAAAACCCCACTTATCCATCTGTTCCCAATCAAATTTGTCTATGCTAACCAGAAGTGGGGGCGGTAGGCAGATGTCAAGGCCAGTGGGTGGTGGGGAAATGAGAGAAGACCAGGAGTGGCATTGGGGAGGCGCACAAAATAAAGATACATCACAGTTGCTCAATTAAAATTTTTGTTTTTTAACTAGAAAATTATCAAAAGGGTAAGATGCTGGCCACCCCTTGACTACACAGGTGTGTAATCCTATTTGGATGCCCAAAACAACATGCTCAAACAGACTAATTTTCTATTCGCTCTCTATATTTCTCTTCCAGATCCCTAATGATCTTTATCTTTTTCTCCTTACATCCCAAACAGAAAAATTCATTCAGATGAGGAAGATGATCAGAAGTTAGGAGCTACATCCTATACATAATTAAAATAAATGGTGGAAAAGTCTTGAAAAGAATCTAAACTACGGTGACACATTATAAAAGAACTATTACAAGGAAAATGGAATAGATGTGTACTGTCTCCAAAGGAAGTAACTAGGACCAATCTATGGATATCAGAGAAAGGCAAATTTCAGTTCAGTACATGGAAAAGCTTTCTTAACAAATGAAACTGTCCAACAATGGAGATGAGTTTTCTCAGACACTTACTTACTATGTGAACCTGAACAAGTTATGTCTCAGTTTCCACATATGTAAAATGGAGATAATAACACCTACTTCCCAGGTTGGGGTAAGGATGAAATGAGATGATATATGTAAAGTGTTTTGCAAGTCTCAAAACATTATATAAATAATAGCTATTATTGTTATTGTTATTATTATTATCATTATTATTATTTTGAAATGGTAAGTATCCAATTACCAAAAGTATTCTGTCAAGAGGCTGGATGATTCTCTCTCTGATGTTGCAGAAGGGATTCCTACACTGAATGGGAAGAAATGGGAAGACGGACTAGATGAATTTATACCTTCCAATTCTTTTTTTTTTTTTTTTTTGGCTTTTGGCTTTATTTAATTTTAGTTTTCAACATTCATTTCCACAAGATTTTGAGTTCCAAATTTTCTCCCCATCTCTCCCCTACTCCCTAATCCAAGATGGCAAGCATACTGAATACCTCTTCCCCCAATCTACCCTCTTTTATATCCCTTCCATCCCCCCCTTACTTTCTTGTAGGACAAGATGGATTTCTATACCCCATTGCCTGTATATCTTATTTCTGGTTACATGTAAAAACAATTTTTTTAACATCTGTTTTTAAAACTTTGAGTTCCAGATTCTCTCCCTTCTCCCTTCCTCACCCAACCCACTGGGAAGACAAGCAATTCAATACAGGTTATACATGTGTAGTTATGCAAAACATTTCCATAGTAGTTATAGTGTGAAAGACTATGTTTCCCTCCATCCTACCCCATTCTCCATTTATTCTATTTTCTCCTTTGACCCTGCCCCTTTTCAAAAGTGTTTGCTTCTAACTACCCTCTCCCCCAATCTGCCCTCCCTTCTATCATCCCCCCTCTTTTCCTGTATATACCTTCCAATTCCAAGACTCCATGATTCCACTGAGCACTTATGTAGAAGGTACTGTTCTGGCTACTATAAAGGGCAAAAGAGCAATTTGCATCCCTCCTGTGTCCCTCTAGAAACCTTCAGGCTAGTAGGGTAGACTACATATATATACAAAAGTCAATACAAGGCATTATGTAAGTACCATATGAATGCCTAAAATGGTACTTTGAACAAGGAGCTCAATAAAGGTTTGCTGAATTGAACTTCATAGAAAAGTGCCTTGCCTCCTGTTTTGACTGTTTCTACCATTTTAGACAGACACAATCAGAATAATCTCTGAATATTACTCTTCTGAAGGAATAGCACCATCCCCAGAACCCAGAGAGGTCAAGAAAATACACAGAGAAGTGAAAACCAGGATTCCAAAAATATCATGGTCTCTTCCGACTATCAAGAAGGTACCAGCTCACCCACTGCTCAACCAAGATCTGTCCTCTTATTCCACAGAATAATTCCTCACTATCAGTCACATTCCACAGCTCGTGAATCCCCATGAACTGAGGACTTTTAAGTTCCCTCCAACTTTAATAAGCAATCTCTGCCCACATATGGCAGAAATGTTTATTATAGTTATATTCCCAGCTACCAAGTAGTGTGGCAAAATATCAAGGGCAGATACTTCTATGTTAGCGACAGTTTTAACCAGCCTGCATACATAAATAATTAATAGTGCTGACATTTGATCCTTTGATCTTCAGACTAGACCAGTAATTGTGCCACTGCCATAAGCAGAATAAGGGATTATGGCAAATTAAGAGAAGAGTGAAGGGAGACTACAAAGTGGCAGGCTCACGTCGGCCAGGAATTCTAGGATGTTTTTTTCCTTTTGTGTCTATTCTCTGATAGTAGTATCTCCCCTAGGGAAAACTCTGGAATCACAGGATATAGATTTAGAGCTGGAAAGGACCTTCAAGATTATCAAATCCAATCTCTTTATTTCGCAAGTAGGGAAGCTGAGACGCATGGAGATTAAGTAATTTGCCCAAGATCACACAGGTGACTTTATAGCAGAGCTGTGATTTGAACTCAGATCCTCCAACTTCAAATTAAGAACTCATTCCACCATGCCATGCTGCCTCATCCCTTCCCACTACTCCCAACATTATTATAAGACTAGTAAGTCTTATATGTCTTCAACCTACCAGTCAAAAAGATCTAAGACAAGCCCAAAAGCAATCAGGTCACCACATCCTTGACATACATTGAATCCTGATATAACTGACTATGGCCATCCCTCCTACAAAGTGTACTGGGGCGGGGGAGACAGGGAGGAACAGGGAGTTGAGCCTTTTTCTGATGTCACATGTGCTCTCTCTGAAATTGGGTACCTTCTATTCTCTTGGGTTACCTGATTAAAGATATGTTCACCTGATCTTGTTGGTGGTACCCGAATGTAGGGAACAAAAAGGACTGATCACTAAGAAAGAGTTTGAAAGGAGAGTCCATATAGCTAGGGCTTAGCTGGAGACTCAAGTTCCTCAAGATGTAGAAATTCTGGGAATGTGTTGACCTAGCAGAATGGGAAAGCCTCCAGGGACCTGGATAAGGAATTCATCTTGATCTTGCTCCTGACTTAACTTAGACAACTGTAAAATAAACAAACATTTATTAAGAGCCTACTAGATGCAAAGCACCTCATACCAGGGGAGATGAAATGAGGCAACCTTCCAGCCCACCTATATTAACACATATGGTACCACTTTCAATCCAGGAAATATATAAAGTCCAAGTCACACACTTTTTACTGATTTTAGAACACCTGAGTTAGAACTGTAAAAGAGAAGATCATACAGAAACAAGGAATGAAGTTTATGAAAAAAATATGGAAGTCTCAAGAACCAGAGGGCAAAATAGAAATTGAAAGAAAAATTATGGAAGTCAAATCCCATAGATACTTCACAAAAAGCTCCTCTTGTACAGACTGCCAATACACAATTATTTTACAAGATAAAACAAGGCTGTAAATGGTATTTGTTAATTCATTCCTACTGTCCTTTTTAATGAATAGCAAGCATGTAGTCCCAGGGTGAGTACAGTCACCATAAAGGAAAGAAAAACAACCAGCATATGCTGATAGCTGAGGGTACAGTTACTAACAGTTTCAATATAGTTGAAGAAAGAGAATTAAGGATTGTGATTTCATTTGATTCCTTTTAAGTCTTACACTTTAAAACGCAGCTTCAAACAAAAAATCAAGTAGATCATATAAGACAGATTGAAAATAAAATACTTTATAAAAAAAAGAAAAGAAAATACTTTAAAACACCTTTAGTTTTTTTTAATCAAACAGTCAAATTTACTTAAAATGCCTTAAAATCATATTCTCATCTAAAACCAATTCCAGAGTAGAGGCTACATGAAAAATGATCTGACATAAGTCCTTTTAAAGGAATATGTGAGAATTAATAGTGACAGTAAATTGTGGGAGATATGTAGGGAGTAGAAAATTTAGATGCATAAAAACACCATAAAAAGTTAGGAGATAAAACACTGGGTAGAAACTACAAGAATCTGAACATTATGTAAGCAGAAATTTTACTATCAAGAAACTAAACTCTTCTCCTTTGGCTTCACACACAGCAGGTTCTTAAGGTTTGTTGAGCCTTATATGGTTTCCATTACTTTCATTAACAAAAAAAAAAAACCAACTCATAATCAACTTTAAAAACACTTAAAAACTCTAATCAATACAATGACCGACCATAATTCCAAAGGATTCATGATGAAACATGCTACCCACCCCCAGATAGAAAACTGATGAGTACAGACTGAAGCATATTTTCTTCTACTTTTTTTTCCTTTTTTGCGGAAAAGGGGAGAAGTTAAGGTAGGGAAAGTTAATATGGCTAACTTGAAAATTTATTTTGCATAACTATACATATTTTAATGGATTTTATTCTTCTTGCCTTCTTAATGGATAAGGGATGAGGATGGGAGAGGAAAAGAATCTAGATCTGAAAATAAAATTTTTAAAAATATGAGGTGGTTTTAAGGCTTTTAAATCTTGACTAAGCTATGCCTTCAATCTTACTAATCAAAGATTTGTTTTATTTCATAATCTATTTTATTTGTTAGCTTCTCTTTTAAATGAAATTGTAATAATTTTGTTGTCAGTCAACTGAAAATATAACTTCTAAATTCTTCAGAAATAAAAGCTATTTTTTTTAATTTTTAAAAATCTCATCAGATAAGTGATCAGAAAATAAGTTTTCAAAAGAAGAACAAATTATTAACAACTACATAACATGCTCTAAAACACTAATAATAAAAGAAATGCAAATTAAAACAACTCTAGTCTACATGGTATGATGTGAAGTACCAATGTCATATAATTCAAAGTAGTTAAGATGACAAAAGATGGGAAAAGCTAATGTAGAAATGAGGGAACACAGGCATGCTGATTTACTATTAGGGGAATTATAAGTCCAACTGGTCTGGATTTCAAGTTAGAATCATGCAAGAAAACTGATTAAACTGCCTATGTTTTTTGACCTAAATATCCCACTATTAGGCATATAACCCAAGAAAGTTAAAGAGAGAAACCAAGGTCTAACACATGCCAAAATATTCATAGTACCTTAGTTCTAACAAAGAACTGGAAACAAAGTATCATTGACGGGGTAATAGCTAAAAAGAAAAATCTACAATAACATATAAATCTAATGGAACAGCACTGTTCAATAAGAAATAATGAATATGAGAAATAAAGAGATGCAACAACTGATGCAGACTGCAATAAGCAAAACCAAGGGAATGACATACCCAACAACTACAAAAATGTTAATGAAAAGATTCCTAAAAGGAAGCTAAACCTTAAATTATGGAAAAAACGATGGAAATCCCAAAAGAGATAATAAAACATGCATCCTCTCTCATATTAGAGTCGGTAGTAGGACATTTTATACACTGTCAGACAAACTCTTTCTCAGACATTTTTTGCATAACTGCTTTTCTCTGTCACAAAGGAGGGATTCAATTTGGAGACAAGATGGGAAATGATTGAGATATGAAGGAAAAAGGCATCAAAAACATTTGAACATGAGTATAATATCAAATTTATTGTTTTTCTCAAAAGGACGAAAGGCTATTCTAACAATCAATAAGTATTTACTGAATGTTTGCCATGTAAGAAAGGAGGCAGATATATTAGAGAAATCATGTTAGAATCTGTAGCTAAGAGACCTAGAAAATCCTAGTGTTTAGCTCCTCAATGTCCACATTTGTAAAATGGGGATAATCCTCTTTGTGATATTACAGAAGTGTTATGAGGGAAGTTCTCTGAGAACATTGAAGAATTACTTAAGTGTGAGCTATTATTATCAAAGAGCACTAGGTTTGAATTCTGGTTCCAACACTGCGTAATCCTGAGTAAGCCATTTAACCTCAATGAATTTCAGTTTCCTCATGTATAGTATAGAGAACCAGATACTTGCATTACTGGTCCCACAGACTTGTTCTAAGAGAACTGTGTAGGACTTGGACCAAGATGGTTGTCCAAACAGAATCAGACTGCCTCGCTCCTACACATCTACTTTGGCAAACCTGAAATTCATAATGGAGTAACTAATGGTAAAGAAAGCCAATCAGATACTACACTGACTTACTGCTCCCTAGAACTACACAAAAAAATCAAAAAGAATTTCACAGACAATTGGAAAAGGGGACACCAGTAAAGCTTCCACTAGAGTAGGCAAACAAAATGAAAGAATACCACCAACATGATCAGAGATAGGCCAGAGACATGTAACCTTTATGATTGTATCTAGAGGCAACAAGAGCAGAGGACTCCCCTAATAAATCATTGGGTGGTATGTCCTAATGTGATCATAAATCCTCAAAGTTGTCAGAAACCCACAAGGAACCTTGAAAGCCAGCAGAAAATAGCAGTGACCACTGAAGCACAGAAGCACTCACTCAGAGCAGGAAAGTCAAGGCATCTAAGGACTCCAAGATAACAGAGACAACAGAGAAAGCCCTCAAGGCAGAGCATTTTGAACCTCAAAGATACAGAAAGAGTCCTAACTCCAGAAGATAGAGACCAGTAGAGGAATCCAAGTGACCCAAGGCAAAAAAGTATGGCCAATCACATTACTCAAAAGCAAAACAAGAAATAGATCCTGGTCCTATAACAAATTCCTAATTCAGGAACTACCTCTGAAGATATGGGTCAACAGAAGACACAGACCAGTATAAATAACTATTACAAATCTAGAGATGCCCAAATATTCAGACAAGGAAAAGAAAGCAACTATCATGACTACAAAAACTCAAAGCAAAATAATAATAATAATGATAATTTTGCAAAAGGAAGAAGCAAGAAAGAGGAAGGACTAGAACATAGAATAGGATAGCATAAAGTTTGACAAAGGAACAGCAAACACATATTTGGGACTAGAAAGGGTGAATTAAAGTGAATGTTAACCAATCAGAAGCCAAAGGAGACTCAGGGCAGAGTTAGAGCACAAATTTGGAGAGAGAAACAAGAGTATGGAACCATTGCATAAAGATGGCAAAGCAATAAATAGTCACTGGAATCACAAATCTAGTAAAATATATGCATGTGTATGTAAATATGTATATATGTTCCCAATGCATAGCACAGTATCTAACACATAGCAGAAACTTGTTGAATTGAATCTTGAACTGAATTGAACTGACTGCATACATCCCTGGAGAAGGCTAGATTCACCAGGGGGGAGCTTTTCCTTTACTCTATAACAACTTGAGTTCTTTCTCCATATGGAAGAGGTGGGAGGGGGGCAGAGAGAGAAGAACATCCACCCAGAGCCAAGAGAACTGTACAGGTCCTTGGGAATCAGAGTGGAAAACCACCAGAGAGGAAATATAAATTATTGGACTTGAGCATAGGTCCTTTGTGAGTTTTAGCCACTTAGGTAAAACCAGTCCTATATTCCATGTCTCATGAACTTGGATGCTTGCAACAGTTAGGAGCAAAATTTTGGTGTTCTTAGAGAGTAGAGAGATAAGCCATATCAAGCAATCACTGAAACTTAACCCCCAAGATTGAACCCATACATACAAAATATTCACATCAGCACTTTTTATTATAGCAAAGACCTGGAAACTACAAATTATAGCATAAGAATGTAATACTGTTTTGTAAGATATTATGAAAAGGATGGATTTAGGGGGGAAAACCTAGAAGTATTTGTATGAAATTGTGAAGAATGACATGAGCAGAACCAGGAAAACAATTCGTACAATGATCACAACACTGCAAAGAAAAACAAAACTTAAAACTCTGTTCATTGTAGGAACTTGAAGAAAACTACAGAGTACCAAAAGAGAAATCTGTTCTTAAATCATCCACCCAATCACTGATCACACTTGTCTTTGTGAAGCTAGACTTCTTCTAATAACACATTATGATTTAACATTTGTGTACCATCAGGAAAGTCACTTTCAAATCAATTCAAAAAGCATTTATTCATATTTTAGGGTCTTAATTCCCTCACCTATAAAAATATAGTCATTTATAATTTCAAAAAGTAGATTCTTCATCTTTCCCTAAATATATCCTATGCATTGTGCTGAACCTTTACTGTGGCTGTTCTCCCTGACTCAAATGTACATCCTGGAAAGACTGAGTTACAAATAAATGGAAGGTGGTGACATTTTTCTTTTTAAGGTGGTGATATTTGCCTTACAAGGTCATCGATATGTACTAGCACTGCCTATGTAAAATTTAAAAAAAATTGTCCCTCTTATCTCCCCTAATAATCTGGATCAATTTATAACTACCTTCAGAGTGAGGTTAACTGTGGAGGATAATAAGTTTCTCTACTTTTCTTTTTTACAAAAAATACTAGAGCTCTGATAAAAGAGGCAGACCGAAAAAAAAAGAGGTGCACAGTTGAGATCTCACTAGGCATGGTAGGAATGCCTTAAAGAAGAGGGAGGGGGGTTTCTGTATCTTAAATACAAGTTAAAAGAATGAGGATTTGGGGGAGGGAGAAAGAACCAAGTTTATAGCACATTTGTGGATACCATGTAGAACCAAGTCCTGTGAATGACAAAATAAATCACCAGAGTTCTAGGGATAACTAACTTCAGATGATCCACCAACAATAAAGCAAGTGGCATGTGTATCTAGCAGTCAGATGTCCTCTTCCTCAAAATGTTAGATCTAATGTACAAGATCATTCAGGCACTCTATTTTATGACATATAACACTAGTGCAAAAGCCTTTCCCATTGAGACTACAGATATCATGCAAGTTTTGGAATGTGGAACAGTGACTGCTTAACAGCCATAACCAAAGGAATCAATAAGAAAAGTTTAACTTTGAACTATGAGGACTCTGTGACTACAGTAAAAGAGTTTTATTGTCTATAAAGAGCTTGAGTTTTAACTGTTATCTCAAAACTGTACTTCCTACATTATGACCTTTCTCCTCCTATCACCAGAATTCTTCTCCCTTTTCCAACTCTCATTTCCCTGTATGTGTGGTCTTCCTGCATTAGAATGTAAAGTCATTGATGGTAGGGAATATTTTATTTTTGCATTTGTAATCCCAGGATTTAGAACAAAGCCTGGCACACAGCAAACACTTAATAGGTGATTTTTCATTCACTCATTAATCCATAAGGAGAATGTCATTCTGAAGGTAACTTGTCATAGCTTTTGAGAGACTGTGAGAAGTTAGAAAAAATAAATTTCCTGAAAGGAATGATTTTAACCCTTATATTTCAAATGAATAAGAAGAGGATTCCTGAAAGACGTTAACTGCAATCTTGTGAGCAAAATGGTGGGACTGTGTCGTAGAAGAGGGAAGTCAAGAGTAATGGTGATGGTTCCAGATGACGCCATGATCTCTCAGCTGAAACACTGTACGTAATTATTTGTCTTTGGTTGGTTGCATTTGGTTGGTTACATTAATTTCTCAACTTTAACAAATTCATTTTAATAAATTGGGGTGTGGGCTCAGAGCCAATTGATTAAATGAGATGTTGCAATTTAATAACTAATAAATATTAAAATATACTCCTAAATTAGAGTTCAAAATGATGAGAATGAATGTGGTAACAAGTCAAGTAGCAAGCAAGTATGTTAGGACCCAGATATCCTGCTACACACAGATTATACTATACCAGCTAGTACCATGCAGAACAAGAGGATGTTGGTGAGATCTTCGGACAAAGTTTCCACATGGTTACCAACCTAAGGCAACATTTAACTAGACTTGTCAGTCACTGAAATGAAACATATGAAACAGCTTCTATCATGACAGGATGAACTCACGTCCTTTTCTTGCCACATTAAAGGGAATGACAGGGTACAGGCTTTAGGAACCCCCTTGAACCTCCTTGAATCTTCTCACTTGATCTGGTGTTCACTCGAGGCTATAATCCCTTCAACTGGCCTTTCATTATCTCTACACCTGTTCTCTGTTACCCTAAACCTAGCCTAGGCCTTCACTGTCTACTACCTCCAGATTGGGTCTGGCTACTTCCTATCCTTGATACTATCTAAACCCCATTCTCTTGGTTCCTGGTCTTCGACCCCTAGTCACCCCAGCCTACTGGCCACACCTATCAAGAGCTTCCCTAGATCCCTCCCATATATATAAGATCCATCTCGGCCTCCATTAAGGTGCTTGGAGTCAATCTAAGATGCTTACATGAGCCATACAAATGTTCAGGCTCCCTAAGAGTCTGGCAGATCTTTAATAAGCCTTGGTTTTTTTCCTTGAAAAGTTTATGTCAAATTCATTTGGGCAGGACCCACATGTTGCTATTTTGGGGTCCCAGAAGCCCTAATCCTCAACAGAAAGATCCCGAAAGTTGCCTAATGCTCCAAAAACTGTAAGGATTTTGGTGACCAAGGAATTTTTCTGGCAGGACTTTTTAAAGTTATCTGCTGATGAAAGTGCTTCCTGCATTGGGTTAAGAAATCAGCAGAGATCTGTTACTTATTCACAAGTGGGAGATATGGGGAAGAAGTATAAAAGAAGAATACTATGACTTAAGAAAATAAAGATCTTTGACCCTCTGGGACAGAGGCTCAGAAGAAACTGAGAGGATCTCAAAATCCCCAATGATGTAATTATTATCAGATAATGAGGGAATCTGTTCAAGTAACCTTGAAGGAAATTGTGCTATGCTTATTTTTTTGACGCAAGCAAATAGTGTCTAAGTCCCCCGCATCTATCACCACCAAAAAAAATGTGCAAGGTACGATGCTAGGTAGGTACTAAGGGCATAAAGATGAAAGAAGAAACAATTCCTACCTTCATGAAGTATATGTTCATAACATACACAGCACAGTAAATGCAAGATAACCTAAAGAGGGAAGGAGTACTAACAAACAGGAGAATTAGAAAAGGCTTCCCTTAGATGGTCAAGGGGCAGCTAGGTGGCATAATGGATAGAGTGCCAAGCCAAAAGTCAGGAAGACACCTTCTGAAGTTCAAATATGGCCTTATACACTTAGCTAGGTAAGTCAATTAACCCTTTTTGCTGCAGTTCCCCATTTATAAAACGAGCTGGAGAAGGAAATGGCAAACAACTCCAGTATCTTTGTCATGAAAACCCCAAATGGGGTCATAAAGAGGGAGACATGACTCTTACAGATGAACAACAGAACAGAAGGTGAAACCTGAGTTATACCTCAAAGGAAACTAAGGATTCTAAGAGGCAGAAATGAAAAGGAAGTGTTACCAATTAATATCATGATTCAGGATAAATTCAATAAAGCACTAGGATAAACAGCTCTCCGGGTAGATTCTTGGAAGGTTGGGACATTTAGTAAGGATGTTTTAAAGCAGAGGTATAAAAACATGCTTTCCATGGATAACATAAACATAAACCAGATTAAAATAGAATTGGGAAATATTTAACAAAATAAAACTACAATGTAAAAAACAGTATTTTAATTCAATTTTATTGTGTGCTTTCCACTCCAAATTCTCTCCTTCCCCATTTCCCCTCTATTTCCCTTCTTTCCATCCACTGAGAATACAAGAAAAATAAAACCATTATGAATATGTATAGGCATGCAAAACGAACTTCTATATTAGCCATATTCCAAGAAAAAAAACTGAAGAAAATATGCTTCAATCTTACTCTGAATCTATTAGTTCTTTTTCTGGAAGTGGACAGGATATTTCACCATTAGTTCTTTGGAACTACAGTTGGTTATTGTGTTTTTGCCGAACGCAGAGCTCTTTCATCAAAATCTGGGATCTTTAGGTTTATCAATTATAAGGTTACTGTGCACACTGGCTTCTACACACTGTGTACCTAATGCATTCCATTGATCAAGCTACTTCTTACCCAACGCTAGACTGTTTTGTTGATTATAGCTTTGTAGTATAATTTAGTTTTGAATTTTCTCCCCCTTCCTCTCTCCATCCCTCCCCAAGATGGCATGCAATCTGATATGGATTCTACACACACATATTCCTATTAAACACATTTTCACTTTAATCATGTTGCACAGAAGAATTATAATGAATGAGAGAAACCATGAGAAAGAAAAAAAAAACAAAATAAAAGAGAAAATACTCTGCTTTGCTCTGCATTCCAACTGCATAATTATTTCTCTGGACACGGATGGCATTTTCCATCATGAGTTCTTTGGAACTGTTTTAGGTCCTTGAATTGCTAAGAAGGGCTAAGTCTATCAAAATCAGACACTGCACACTGTGGCTGTTACTATGTACAATGTTCACCTGTGCTGCTCATTTCACTCAGCATCAGTTCATTTAAGTTTTTCCAGGTTTTTCTGAAGTCTGCCTTTTATCTGCCTTTTATTTCTGAAGTCTGCCTCATGATTTCTTTTTTTTTTTTTTAATTTAATTGATTTATTTATTTAATTTTAGTTTACAACATTCAGTTCCACAAACTTTTGATTGGTACAGCACAGAATAAGTAAATAAATTTAGGGTATAAATTTTTATCACATTGTCATTTTTATGATATTAACTCGGTCTCCCCATGAACAATTAATATTTCTCCAATTAGATCCATTAAGAGTATTTGTTTGAAAAACATTTTGTAACTGTATTCATACACTTCTTGTGTATGTCTCAGCAGATAAACTGTGAATATAACTGTCTGGAGTTATTTTAAATGGAATTTCTCTTTCTATCTCTTACTACTGAGGTTTTTCTTCATTGGCATTATGCACAAATACTGACAATTTGTGTGGATTTATTTTATATACTGCACCTTTGCTGAAGCTATTACCCGTTTTGATTAGTTTGTTTTTTGTTTTGTTTTGTTTGGATGACCATATTGCTTCATCATTGCCTATGCTTATTCCTCCAATATCTTTTTCTTTTTTTTTTTTTCTTATTTTATTTTAAATTTTAAGTTTATTTTTAGTTTACGTCATTCATTCCACAAGATTTTGACTTACAAATTTTCTCCCTCTCTTTCGCCTACATACCACCCCAAAACAGCAATTTCACTGTATACCCTCTCCCCCAATCTGCTCTCTCCTATATCTTCCCCCATTCCCCCTTTGACTTTGCAGTAGGGCAAGATGGATCTCGTTACCCCAGAGCCTGTATATCTTATTTCCCAGTTATATGTTAAAAAAATAAAAATAATATATTTTTAAAACATTTGATTTTAAAATAGTGAATTTCAGATTCTTTCCCTTATTCCCTTGTCACCCATCCTTACTGGGAAAATAAGCAATTCAATATAGGTTATATGTGTGTAACTATGCAAAACATTTCCATGGTGGATATATTGTGAAAGACTGACTATATCTCCCTCCATCCTATCCCACCCCCCCACTTATTCTATTCTCTACTTTGACCCTGTCCCTTTTCAAAAGTGTTTGCTTTTAACTACTCTCCCCTCAACCTGTCCTCCCCTCCATCATTCCCCCTCTCATCCCCTTCCCCCTTACTCTGCTATACTGTGAGATACCCTATTTATTGTGCATGTCATTCCCTCCCTAAGCCAAAACCAATGAGACTAAGGTTAACCCATTCCATTTTACCTTCCTGTTCTTCCCCTCCATTGTAACAGTTTTCCCTTGCCTCTTCTACATGAGATAATTTACCCCATTCTTCTCTCCACATCTCCTCTCATTATATTCCTCTCTCATCTCTCAATTTCACCTCTTAAGTATCATCCCTTCCTATTCAATTGATCCTGTGCCCTCTGTCTATGTATATACCTGTACACATATATACAAACACTCACATATGTATTCATATGCATATATACCCTCTTATATAGACATACATGTATGTATACAAATATATATGTGTGTGTATATATACAAATGTAAATGTGTGTATACATATTATATATAATATATAT
>CM053589.1:41693221-41714263 GCA_028646515.1 Pseudochirops corinnae | reverse complement strand
GTCAGTGGTTTTTCCAATGAGATATTTTACATTGTCTTCTATTTTTTCATTTGTTTGGATATGTTTGATAGTATCTTGATTTCTCATAAAGTCATTAGCTTCCATTTGCTCCAATCTAATTCTGAAGGAATTATTCTCTTTAGTAAGCTTTTGAGATTCTCTTTCCATCTGGCAAATTTGGCTTTTTAAGGCATTCTTCTTCTCATTGACTATTTGAGCCTCTTTTGCCATTTGAGTTAGTCTACTTTTTAAGGGGTTATTTTCTTCAGTCAGGTTGTTGACTCTCTTTTCACAATTTTCTTGTGTCATCCTCATTTCTCTTCCCAATTTTTCCTCCACTTCTCTTATTTGGTTTTCAAAATCCTTCTTAAGCTCCTCTGTGATCTGTAACCAGATCGTATTTTTCTTGGAAGCTTTTGGTACAGGAGTTCTGACTTCATTGTCTTCCTGCCATTCCACGCTTTGATTCTTTTTGCCCCCAAAAAATGAATCTAAGGCTGGATGGCTCTGCTTGCTTTGCTTCCTTTGCTGGCTCATGTTGCCACTCACATACTTGACTTTTGAGCTTTTTGCCACAGTAGAACTCTGCTTCCAGAGAGGAGACCTTTGTCCCAAATCGCTGGGGTTTTTGCAGCTGCTGGAGCTATTAGTTGGGTGCCTTCTCTGAAGGCTCTCCACAGGCTCTGACACCTGGTCACACACCCCAGAACCTCCACCCAAGACAGCCATCCAGATCCAAGCAGGTTAAAGCAAGAGCGATTACCCCTCATAATGGTCGTTTGGTCTGATCTGCAGGCCAGGAGCTCTTAAGTAGCTATGTGGAGGTGGCGGCACAGCCGCTGCACCTCAGCTCCTTCTCCCTCAGCTGCTTCTCCCTTTGGGGGGCAGAGGGTAGACTATACTCTTGGTCCCCTTCTTCCCAAAGTCCACACTAACCTTTTACTTTGCCTTTGGCATTTATGGGTTGATAATTCTAGAAACCACCACAGCTGCTGGTGATCCACTCTCCCACTCCAGCCAAGACTGATTGTGTCACCCTGGGGCTAAAAGCAGGGGCTCACATGGGCCCCGGTTCCCAGCTCCCTGCAATGGACCCTTCCAGCTGGGCTGCCTTCAGAGGGAGATTTGTTTCTCTCTGTCACTTTGTGGATTCCGTAGCTCTAAGATTTGTTTAGAGTCATATTTTATAGGTATTTGAGGTGGTTACGGGAGGAGCCATGGAGTTTTCCTGCTTCTACGCTATCATCTTGACTCCGCCCCATCAATATTTTTTTCTGCTCTTCTTGCTATATAGCTAGTATTTCTGGTGAATAGCTATGATGATAATGAACATCCTTGCTTCACCCCTGTGTTTCCTAGAGAGACTTCTAGCTTTTCCCCATCATATATGCTTGCTCTTGAATTAAGATTGATATTACTTAACATTTTAAGAAAAACTCTGCTTATTTCTGTACTTTCGAGTGTTTTTAACAGAAATTGTGGTTGTATTTTGCCAAAAGCTTTTTCTGTATCAGTATAATCATGTGATTTGGGGGATTTTTTTGTTATTAATACGGTTGATTATAATTTTCCTAATATTTAACAAACCCTGCATACCTGGTATAAATCCTGCCTGATTAGAATATATGATCTTTGTGATATATTACTACAATCTCCTTACTGGCATTTCATTTAATTTTTTGTATCAGTGTTCATTAGGAAAAACATAAATATTATACAGTTTTCTAAGTCAATATGCAGCCCAAAGGGATTCTTAAGTATGGTTTAGCAGTCCAATTTCTGTATGAATTTGACATGACTGTTTTAAAGTATATCTAGTACATCTATAAGGGTCTGATCTGTAAAAAGGACCATGAGAGAGAAAGATTTTCTGAGAAACAGAACAGACAAATCACAAGAATTTCCAACAGACTGCATATTGTAAGCTAAAGGAGAGAAAGGAATTAATCAATTAAAGGGATTATATGATCAGTGGTTTATTAATAATAATAATAGAGGGTGGCAAAGGTGTGTGTGTGGCTTAGGAGAAGAAAATAAAGAATCAAGCTGGAATGGAATCACAAAGGAAAAAAATTATATGGGGAGAAGTCTTTATTTAGGCTAATACCTATATTCCTTATCTGCTGGGCATAGAAAATCAATTTAATTAAGGGGAAAAAATAAAAAATCAGTTATTAGAGAAGAAAAATTCCAAAGTCATTTTGTTCTAGTCTTCAACAGAAATAATACTAGTGCCCAGTAATACAGCAAGGTACCAACATTATCTCTTAGTTTTGTTATTGGGTCTTTTAGTGGCTAGTATCAGTGCAAATGGTACGAAGGATGATGTTACTTTCCTGCCTTACCCAGATAGCAACAAAAATCTGTATCCTGCAGCCTGGAGGAACTGGAACCAGAAAAAAGTTATATTTTGGGCTTTCTCCAATTTGCTTCTCTCGGTCCAGGAACTAGCAGCATGCCACTTTGTCATCACAAAGGTATAATAAAAGAGAAAAGACCTTCATACCCATATTAACTAAATTTTTGTGCTAAGGCATTAAAATTATACCAGCAAATTTTCAAACGTCCAATAAAATTTACCAAAAATGTGAAATCTCATGTTCCTCTTTTCTGAATATACATACCTAAAAAAAGCTAAGGTGGGAGGCTATGCTGAACAGATTCATGGGTTAAAACTCTAAGACTGCAAGCTTATTCTTGGTTTTGTTCCAACATACTGACACATCATTGGAAGACACTTAAGTTCCCTGGGCCTATATTCTAACATATAAAAGATGAGTCATACTAACCTTCTTCATAGGACTTTGAAATACTGGAAAGAATGCTGGATTTGGAGGCAAAGAACCTGCACTCAGATCCTGTCTCCACCACTTACTATTATGTGTGATGCCATTTAAGTTTCCTAGGCTTCAGTTTCCTCAAAATGAAGATTTTGTATTACATGGCCTCTGAGGCCTACATAGACAGATATTACCCTTTGATTAGATGGCCTCTGAGGTCCCTGCGGCCCCTTCTAGTTCTATGTTTAATAGGCTTTCAATGCAGCAACCATCTGCAAAGCAATGTCTCTGTAATAAGTTTACAATCTGGTGGTAGTATGGGTGTGTTTTAATGTGGAATGGGAGATAAGGTAATACATGTTCACAAATGATTATAATACAAGGTAAAAACCATTAAGCACACAGGAAATAGCCACCAGTAGTTTGAAAAATTCAAGAAAAACAGGATCACTTCCAGCTTAGAGTGATTAGGGGAAGATTTCATACAAAATGTGTCATCTGAGTTGAGACTTTAATGGAGGAGGATGTTGATAGGAATGAGGGGAAAGTTACAGGAAAAAGCATGCACAAAAGCACAGAGGTGAAAGAAATAATAGGGAGATCAAGAGAAAATGTGTAAGGCAATTTGACTATCACGTAGAGAAATTAATAAAGTGAAAAAAAGTGGAGAAGGAATTGTAGAAGATTTTGAAGGTCACGCTAAGGAGACTATTTTGTATAGCGGACAATGAGGAGCTATCAAAAGTTTTTGAGCTCATTAATGACATAGTCAAACTGTACACATTAGGAAAAAGATTACTTTGTCAACAGTTTGAACATTAGATTGAGGGGAATCAACAAGACGACCATCTAGAAGTCTTTGCAAATAGTCCAGGTAAGAGGTTGATAACTACCTGATGTGGACCTTTGGATTTAGTAATAAAGAGATCACTAGTAATGAAAGGACATTCAATTCAGTGGTAGGGATGGAAGTCCAACTGAAAAAGGTTGAAATATTAATAGAAAGCGAGAAGGTGGTGGTAACAGATATAGATAACTGTTCTAGGAGTTTGACACTGAAAGGGAAGAAAGAAAAAGGATGATAACTTAAAAGTAGGAGGTGCGAGTAAAGTTTTTTTTTTAAAGAATAAGGGTAATTTGAGGATGTTTGTAGGCAGCAGGAAAGGAAGCTAAAGAGAGACTAAAAATTAGAGAGAGATTCTTTTTTGATTCTTTGCTGCAAAGGATGACTCTTTTAATAATGGACCATTCAAAAATGAAGATTATCCAAAAACAAAATATATTAACAGAATATTTGTTTTAAATTTAAGAAAATTAGAGAAATAGAGAAGGGATGATTGAAGGGACAAACTCTCAAAAAGAGTAGATAAGGGATAAAAACACCTCCTCCTGAACAATGTTCTCTCTTGGTTCTCCTCCTACCTCTCTGACTGCTCCTCAAGTCTTCCTTGCTGCATTTTCATCTGCATTGCTTCCACCAACTAAGTGTCCCCCCTGGACTAGGTCCTATGTACCCTTTTCTCTCTATACTGTCTCATCTAATAACCTATGCATTCAAGTATAATCTTTTAAAGCCTAATAAGAAAGAAAACTTGCAAACAACTATTATGCAAAAAAAAAGATATACACAGGATAAATCAGAGGCTATCTCAGAGAGAAAGTACTAGAATTAAGGAGGACAAAGAAAGTATTCTTGCAGAAGATGGGATTTTAGGGTTAGAAAGAAAAAGGAAAGATTTGAAGGAATCCAGGAAGGAGAGAATTCCAGGCATGGGAGACATCTAATGAAAATATACAGTTAGGTCACATGACCAACAGGATAAAGGACGGGACATTTTTTCTGATCCTTACAACTTCTCAAACCCCTCCAAAATAGGAATAATACACCAGAGATAAAGCAATTTTATACCATAAAGACCTCTATGGTCTTGGACATCAGAAACCCGAACAAAAGTTTGAAACTCAGTGAACTAATAGCAGAAAAGGTCAATTATCATAATCCCTAACATTTGTTCACCCAGTACTCTTCCTCCACAGCCTAACAAAATCCCAGGCAGCAAGGCTGCACAAATTGATCCATTCTCTATCTCTTACTGTTACAACCTCCTGCCCCACCCCAATATCCCTACAGATCAAAATTCCAAACAGCAGGAAATGCTTAGACTGAGAGAGGAGCATGAAAGAGCTCTTTGCCACTGGGCCAGAGAACTGAGGAACAGAAGAAATGGGGCATGTGTTCACAGTACTGTGTGGCAATTCACCAAGCCTTAGAGAAAGAGCCCAATATCAAGATGGGGCCAATTCTGACCTTCCAGAAGTTACCTGGGACAAAGAGTGAAGTTAGTGAGCCAAGAACTGTCTAGTTTAGGAGCAGGCTGAGATGTACAAATTGCCATTAAAGGGAAGGTATCAGAAAGTGAGTAACAGGGAAAAATAAGGAAAAAAAGAATGCAATTCCCAAAGGTCTTGAGAAAGAAAACTGAAAGACTTTAAGAATAAACAGTTAAACCAAATGGGAAGTTATTAACAGCAGAAGAAATGTTGGCCTCCAAATCAAGCTAAAGAGTTTAGGCACCTATTAATATTATATATAAGTATCATAAGACAAAGTATTCATGTGAGTATTATAATAGACAGGAAAATGAATCAACACCTAATGAGGCAGAGGATGATCAGGTGGGTTCTAAAGAGAGCATGGAACCACAACAAAATGTTCCTGAATGGCTGAAAAGCGAAATAAGAATTGTAATTGTACGCACAGCAGAAATAATTGTCAGAACAGAAAACCTTGAATATCTATGGTAGCAGGTCTCAACAAAGTGAGGATAACTAATTGGGAATGCAAATACACAGAACTGAAGGACAACATGGAAGAAGAGAAGTAAAAAGCAATAACATTAAGCAAAACGAAGAAACAGATAATCTATAAAAGGAGATGTGGACCTCACAATGGATAAAATCTGCAAGGATATGGTGCTTAAGAGAAACCACTTATCCTGCCTCAAAAGGCAAATTAGAGCTCCTGGAGGCAAATGCCCACCAAAAAAGTGGTAGGGTATAGACTCAGGGAGATTTCAAGGTACGTGCTGAAAAAAATTTACCAAAGGGAGGGCAAAGATCAATAATAAACTGTACAATCAGGGACACAGTAAGGTCCTTTCCATAAGCAATATGCTCTCCATCACCAGCAGCAATCAGTATTTCTAAAAGAAAGAGAAACAACAGAACTTAAGTATTTCTCAGCCCCACATGGAACTCTAATAAAAACAGACCATGTGTTAGGGTATAAAGTTATTATAAACAAATATAACAAGACAGAATGAGTAAATACATTCTTTACAAATAGTAACACAATAAAAAGAGTAATCAGTTCAGGGACCACAAACAAAGAAAAAAACCTAAACAGGGATGTAAGATGAAATCCTAAATAATGAGTAGGTCAAAGAACAAATCACAGAAGCAAAAATTATGTGAAAGAAAATGAGAAGGGTTTAACCTATTAAAATTTCTGGGATATCACTAAAGCAACTTCAGTAGAAAAATCATATTCCTAAAAACACATGTTAACAAAAAAGAAGAGATAATTAATGAACTGAATATGCATTTTAAAATTAGAAAGTCAACTAATAAACAAACCTAAAATATATACAAAAGAGGAGAAAATTAGAGGAGATATATATATAAACTGAAAAAAATTTATATAATGGATAAATTAATTTAAAAGCTAGTTCTATGAAAAGATTAATAAGATTGACAGACGTTTAATCAATCTGATTTAAAAAAGAAGAGTGCAGAATATCAGTCCAAATCAACAAAACAGCAAATGACCAAGGTGAAATCACAAAAAAACTCAGAAGAAATAAAAAGAATAATCAGAACCTATCATGTACAATTATGTACTAATAAAACTGAGAATATAAAAGAAATAGAGTATCTTCAAAAATGTAAACTACCCAGATTGACAGAAGATCAAATAGAGATCTCAAATAACCTAATTTCAGAAAAAGAAATACAATATCTATAAAGGAATTACCAAAGTAAAAAAAACTACTTGTCCTGATGGATTCACAGGAGAATTCTATGAAACTTTCAAAGAAAAATTAATAACCTATACTACATAAACTATTCTAAAAAATGCAGACAGAAAGTATCACCCCAGAATCATTTTATGAGACATCTTAACACCTAAGCCAGGAAAAGATAAAACACAGAAGAACTAGAGCTCAATATCATCAATTTTATATAAAATTTTATATAAAATCATGTCAGACTACAATGATCTAGATGTCCAAGAAATTATTTATTATGACCAAGTGGGATTTATACCACAGATACAGGGATGGTTCATTCAGCATTAGGAAAACCATCGGCAGAACTGATCATGTAAAAACAAAAATATCCAAAATCACATAATTATCTCAATAAATGAAGAAAAGTCTGTAGATAAAATATAACTCTCATTTAAAAAAAAAAACTCCACAAAATACAGGCACAAAGGGACCTTTTTTATATATATATTTTTTTATTTAAAGTTTTGAGTTCCAAATTCTATCCCTCACTGCCCTTTCCTCTCCTTGAAAAGGTAATAAATCAGTTATAGGTTATACATGAGCAATTACATAAAACATTTCCTAATATTAATCATTTTGCATAAGAAGACTCAAATAAAAATTTTTTAAAAGAAAGTGAAAAATAGCACACTTCAGCATGTATCCAGTCCTTTGTGATTGTCTTGGTTTTTTTTATGTTCCTGGGAATAGCTAAGTCATTCACAGTTCTTCACTGAAAAGAACAATATTACTGTTACTGTACGTTTTCCTGATTCTGTTCACTTCACTATGCATCAATTCATGTAAATCTTTCCAAGTTTTTCTGAAATCATCCTGCTTGTCATTTCTTACAGCACAGTAATAGTCCATTACAATCGTATACCAGAGTTTGTTTAGCCATTCCCCAACTGGTGAGCATTCCTTCAACTTCCAATTCTTAGCCACCACAAAAAGAATTGCTACAAATACTTTTGTACAAATAGGTCCTCTTCCCTTTTTGTGGATGTCTTTGGGATACAGATCTAGCAGTGGTATTGCTGAATCAAAGAGTATGCACAGTTTTATAGCGCTTTCGGTGAGACTTCCATTAATATCATAAAAACTATTGTCCAGAACCAAAAATACTTATCTAAAATCACCATATGCAAGGGGGATAAATTACAACTGTTCCCAATAAAGATGGTAGTAGAGCAACATTGCCCACTCTCCCCACTATTACATAGTTCTGGAAATGCAAACAATAGCAATAAGACAAAACAAAGACATTAAAAGTATTAAAGATTGGCAAAAAAGAGATAAAATCATATGTATTTGCTAATAATATGAAGGTGTACTTGGAAAATCCTAAGCAATCAGCAAACATTGAGATAATTAGTAGCTTCAGCAAAGATGCAAGTTACCAAACTCTCAAAAAGCAACTGCATTTCCATATGATAATAACAAAATCCAAGAGGCAATAATAGAAAGGAAAATCCCATTCCAAATAATTACAAAATTTATAAAATATCTGGAGATCAATCTATCAAAGCATACAAGACCTGTATAATTCAATTACATTGTATTCTTAATAAAATAAAGAACAACTTAAAAAGCTGAAGAATTCAGTACTCATAGATGTGTTGTGCCAGTGCAATAAAAATAACAATATAACTAAAGTTAACATATACCTTTAATGTTATGCCAATTAAATTAATTATGAAAGGGATATTTTTTATGGAATTTAATATCAAAGGAAATGATGAAAAGAAGTAAATATGAAGCATAGGACTTCAAGACTTCAAACCATATTATAAAGAAACAGTAATCAAAACTATCTGGCATTGCCTTAAAAAATTAGAGAAAGAGCTCGATGGAACAGACTAAACAAGGGAGAATGAGAAATTATAAAATTCAATAAACCAGTTGAGTTTCAATAAAGTAGATAAAAGTGTTTGATAAAGTAGAAAACATAAATTAATTAAGAATTTCTTACCTGATTAAAAACTGTTGAGAAAACTGAAAAGTAATCTGTCAGAAAGTGGGAATGATGGGGTATAGGCCCTGGAAACCCTCCCCGCCTTGAATTTCCCCTAAACTCTTCCACATGGCCCTGGCTCATTTCAGTATAATCCTTTTTAACTGCCTTTTCATTGTGGCCCTAGTCATCTGCACCTGGGCCCACCCAAGACGCAACACCGCTCCTTGATTCCATCTAGACCAGTGGTTCTCAACCTGTGGGTCGCAACCCCTTTGGGGGTCGCCTAAGATCATCGGAAAACACATATTTCCCATGGTCTTAGGAACCAAGACACTGTTTCTCTATCCATCTCCAGGCGGGTCCACCCACATGCAGATATGCCCACATGTAAGTATTAAAGGGTCGCAGGATTAGCAAGGTTGAGAACCAGTGATCTAGACCCACTTGTTGGTCCATCTTGCCCCTCCAGTAAATTGCTCAGATTCAATTTGGCCCACATCACAAATGCTCAGATTCTTAAAATCTGACCAATAGTGAGGATTCTTAAAATCTCACCCATGCCAACCAATGTTCTAATAAACCTTGTCTCTGAATGAAAGAAGGTTTGGGTTAAGCATTGTTTGTCCTTGAATTTAAGGGTTCCCAAGATCCCTAGACCTAAACAGGCTGAGACTACACTTTCAATTACATTCCATAATACACTGTAAATAGATACATATCCTTAATATTAAAGATCATACTATAAAAAAACTTTCTTAAAAGAAAAAATTAGAAGAGAAGTAGATCATAAACATCTCATAACTATGGATAGGTGATGTATTCTTAAGCAAAGACAGAAACAATTGCAAAAGATAAACTAAATACTTTCGATTACATGAAACTGAAAAGTTTCTGCACAGACAAAATTAATTTGGCCTATGATAAGAAAGGAAGTAGTCAAATGGGAAAAAAAAACAGCAAACAATATATCAAATTTTGATGATAAGGATTAGGTATCCAACATGTATAAATAATTAGGGAAGAGAGAGACACAGAGAGACAGAGACAGAGACAGAGAGACAGAGCTCCAATAACCATTCACCAACAGATAACTTATCAAAGGATATGACCAAACAGTTCTCAAAAGAACTGCAAAGTATTAAACAACACATAAAAGAATGTTCCAAATAATTAATAATGAGAAATGAAAATCAAAGCCTAACTTTTCACTTCTGTCGACCTGGAAGTTTGGTTAAAAGACGCAAACAGGGTAGATGATATATAAATTCAAATTATTTATTCCTTTAAACTAGCAGACATGTACATGGAGCCAGAACTTTAATTCTGATTATCTGATAAAAAGAATGAGAAGTCTTAAATATATTTTAGAATAATCCCCAACTCAGGATGTCTGTGTCACTCAAATTTATTATCTCCATATATATCAAACCATAGCAAGAGAAAGGAGTTTTCTTAAGTGAATAGGTTGTAAATACAATAAGATAACTGAGTTGACAAAGTGTCCAATGAAATTACAACTTCAAGATATGTATTTCCTTTACCATTAACATGACAAAACACAGTACATGTCTATAAAACATTAAGATAAGAAAAGTTCCATTACTGAAGGTAGTATCTGGTCAAGGTGCCTTATCCTCAGTAGTCTTTAACAGAAGAATGTTCTGGTTAGCTGCATCTGGCCTTGTAGTGCTGACACAGGAAGAGGCATTTTGAGTTCCCTCAGAGAGCAAAGCATGTTTATTATGCCAGAGCACTGCAAAGCACTATGGTAGATTAAGCTAAGAATGGGCCACGATGCCTCTCCTGAATGATCAATCAAAGTTTTAGGCCTTTCTCAGATCTTGGGGGTTCAAAATGGCTTCAGGAGGAGAGTACACCTCATACCTTAAAAATTGGCAAAGATGACAAAATATGGCATAGTCATTACTGGAGGGGTTATGGGAAGATAGGCATACTGGTGCATTGTTGGTGGAGCTGAATACTGGTACAACAATTCTGAAAAGTAATTTGGAATTATGCAAGGAAATGTCACTTGGCTCAGAGATTCTATTTCTAGACTATACCACAAAGAGACTGCTGATAAGAAAGCCCCCATATTCACCAAAATAATTATAGCAGCATTTTTTTTGTGATAGCAAATTGGAAATAAAGTAGATACTTATCAATTGAGGAATGGTTAAACAATCTGGTAAACAAATGTGACGTTCACATAATGGAATATTACTGTACTGTAAGAAATCATAAATGCAATGAATAAAAAGAAACATGGAAAAAATTATATTAACTGATGCTGAATAATGTAAGCAGTGGCTAAAAAAAAAAAAAAACAACCAACCCAATACATACAATGACTACAAAATAAAAAGTTTAGGGCATAATATACAGATATGAGAATCATCCATATAAAAAAGATAATTAAATCCATAGAGACTAATGAGTTCAACCAAGTAATAAAGCAATAGAGGGAGAAGTAAAAGGGCCCAGGAGAGTGTCTTAGGAGACACCCACAGTTGCTAATCGTGACAAAGATGAAGATCTAGCAATGGAGACAGAGGAGTGGTCAAACAGCTAAGAGGAGAACCAGGAAACAGAAACACCACAAGAAAACTTAGAGAAAAGAGAATATCAAGGAGAAGAGGATTACTGCCAGTGTCAAAGGCTGCTAGGAAGTCAAGAAGGATGAGAACTAAGATAAAAACATTAGATTTAGCAATTAAGAGATCATTAGTAACTTCTGAGAGAGCAATTTTAGTTCTATGAGAAGATCGGAAGACAAATTGTAGAGAATCAAGAAGATAGTGAGAACAAAGGAAGAGGAAGGACCAACTACTGACAGCATTCTTGAGAAGTTTAGTTACAAAAAGAAATTTCTACAATGGGAATTCCCTACTCTGATGAAAAGGAAGATAAAGTTTTTTTTTAACATATGTAAAAGTATAAATGAATACTAATCATTCTACATTCACTCTACCAAGAAAAATGAACAATTAACTGTGTGTTGTCCATTATTAAGCAAATGATCAATAAATTAACATTATTAAGCACCTAGGACAAACCAAGAACCCTGCTAAGTGCTAGGGATACAAAGAGACCAAAAAGAAGAAAATCTCCTCCCTCAAGGGAACTGTAATGTTAAAAGAATAGGAAGATCTTCTCCACCCATTAATAGGTTTATGTGACCTGCTTTGGGCTCTGGCCCAGCTCACATATGGGTCACATGGAGCCTGGGTCACATGGAGCCTGAGTCACATGGAGCCCAGTGTGGGAAGAGTTTGCCCAAGAGAGCAGCAGAACATAGAGCAGAAAGAGAGCTTGAGTGAGTGAAGGGAGGAATTGGCCAAGGGGAACTTATTTGTGTGAAGGCTTAACAGAAATAAGGTTTAAGATGTTGGAACTCCCTGGATTTGTGATAAGTACCCTGTTAAATCTTACCTCCTGGTATTCTAATGATGTCCCAAATAAATATTTTGGTTTTGCCTTTGAGGAAGAGTTTATTATATTTTTCTAATCTACCCTGGAAATACATGGCTGCTATGGGTATCGAATTGGTGTTACAGGAACTTACAATCTAATGGGGGAGTGGGGAAGAGGAACAATATTCAAACAAATATATACAAAGCAAGAAAAATTTAGAATGAATTAGGAAATAATTAGCAGAAGAAAGCCACTGGAATTAAAAGGGATTAGGGAAGGCTTCCAGTAGAGGGTACAATTTTAGTTGGGACTTAAAAAGGAAGCCAAAGAGGTTAGCAGTCAGAGGAGAGGAGGGCGAGCATCATTCCAGGCATAGGAGACAACCAGAGAAAATTCAGGGAGCCAAGTAATGGAGTGTCATGTTTATGGAGCAGCCTGAAGGCCAATGTCATTGGATCAAAGAATACATATGAGGAAGTAAGGTGTAAAAAGACTGGAAAGATGCAAAGTGGTTAGGTTATGAAGGGCTTTGAATACCAAACAGCAATTTTTATTTCCTCCTAGATGCAACAGAAAGTCATTGAAGTTTACTGAGGAGGGGTAAGCTGTGATTAGACCTGCATTTTAGGAAAAATTACATTAATGGCTAAATAAAGAACTGACTAGAGCTTAGGACAGTGTCTAAGACTCCTGCCTTTCTTTCCTAGTTTCAAAGTCCCTTCTTTTCTGCTATATCTCTGCTTCCTACCCAATTGCATTAGCTTATTGTTTGCTTAAATATAGTGGGGTTCAGATTCACTTCCACAAAATGACACACTCACACACAATGTATATACTATATCTACTATTTATTTGAGAATAAAAATTTTTAAAAAGTAAGAGTAAGTGGGTGGGAAGTAATTAACAATCAGGCACCTTAACAATGCACTACAGAAGCAGAAAAGAAAAAGGACACTTCTTACATACACACCACATGCAACAGATCAGTACCAATAAACTTATCAATACTAATGCTGCTACTAAAGGATAGAGAAAGAGGAGAGAGAGAAAACATCACCAATTTGGGGGAGTACCAACTCTTGTCCCAGTGGCTGGGGAATCCCAGGGTTCAGCCATCAGGGTTCCACTCGGGAGGGTCCCAGGCAGGACGTCTCCTCCATGGGTGAGATTCCAATTTTGGGGTCTGAATCTTACAGTTTAAGTAGTGCTGAGAACAAAGAAGGCATACTGCCAGGTGTTTTTTAGCAAGCATCATCTTGTGTGAGGCTGGGGAGGGAGGCCAATCCCTCCAAGGCCCCCCCCAAGAACAATGTTTCCTTGGAATGGCTAGCTCCAGGAGTTGGGCAGTTAACCATATCTCTTCTCAAGGTCCTGGCCAGGATCGCAGGAGAAGCACAGCCCTCATGTTCCCAGGATTTTCTATTCCAAAACAACTCAGGGTAATAGAAAGGTCTTATTGAGTTAGGGCCTTGGTTTATATAATCTTATTCCTTACAGAGGGGCTTACCTTGCCCCTTCACTTATCTCACCGCAACTTCGATCAAATGATACCTACTAGATTCAATTTGCATTTCATACCAGTTCTGATCAAGGGGCCAGCTTCTCCTCTGGGCCATGACCAGTTGTATTGACTTGTGTCTTGCCACTAGACTCAAGAGCTGATGACTTTGAGCAGCTATACCTCACTTAAATTCAATTCACTCACAAGCCAAGACATCACCTTCCTGATGTCATTGGTCCTCTTTGAGAATGAAGTACTAAGAACAACAGCTTCTCCCACCTGACTATTTTCACAAAATGATGAATCAATAACAGAGCCAAGACAGCAAAACAGCAGGACGCAGTACAGTTTTGTACGCAGTACAAAATACCAGGGATAGACTGTGCATAAGGCAAGAGGAGGTCCCAGACTCATACCAGGGCACCATGACAGGGACCAACTGGTAACTTTGTCACCCAAAACCCAGTGTGGATTCACTGATACAGAACAGAATGAAAAAGGGATCTAGGGGTGGCATTCCAGGGCAAGAAGGCATGGGCTCTATGACATGAAAGGAAGAGGCTCAGAAGCAAGCAGTAGCAGTGTGATAAGACCCTACCCCCACCCACAGCATCAGAGAAAAGTCTCAATTCCAATATCGGAGCCCAGCCTGCAAGAATCCCAGGGAAAAAAAATAAAAAGGAAGCCTACAATTCTGTCACCCTGAACCAGTAGAGCTCTCCAGCTGGCTGACAGGGACTGAATCCAGCTATGTACTACTTTTGCATAGACTCAAATCCAGATCAGGAACTTACAAAGCTCAGACTAGAGGGCAACAGTCAGACTTGCCCTGGATAAGACCATTCTGGGAACACTGAAAGTTTGAAAGCCTATCCCTGAGATCCTAGAATAACACAATACTAAAAAAAAAAAAAAGCAGCAATAGTACCTTCCCTACAGCAGAATCCAGCCCTAACATTAAATCTAAAGTCAAGAAGCCAGCAGAACAACAAGGAAACAAAAAAGAACCCCACCATAATGAGTTAGTGTGGCACAGACAACAAAGACACAAATGTAAATTGATGGGAATGACTTCAAAACATCTACAAGCACTGCCTCAGAAAAACATAACTTGGGCAAAAATTCAACTACAATACCTGGAAGAGATGAAGCAAGAGTTGAAAAAAAAAAAGTTTAAAAAAGTTTTTATAAATGGGATGGGAGGGCTTGAGGAAAAAAACTGGAAAAGAAAAGTGAACTACAGAAGAAAGAATTGAATAGAGAATTAACAGCTTGGCATAAGAGAAACAAAATCTTGCCCAAGCAACAAACTCCCTGAAAATTAGGATGGACCAAATAGATACCAGTGACTCAGGAGGTATTAAATATTAAAACAAAGTCATAGGGGCGGCTAGGTGGTGCAGTGAGTAGAGCACTGGCCCTGGAGTCAGAAGGACCTGAGTTCAAATCTGGCCTCAGACACTTGACACACAAACTAGCCGTGTAACTTTGGGCAAGTCAGTTAACCCCAATTGCCTTCCAAAAGGCAAAAAAAAAAAAAAGTCATAAAAAAGAAATAAAAGAAAATTAATGTATATGTTATGACAAAAACAAATGACTTGAATGGAGAAATAAAATAAGAATCATTGAATCATCTGAACAACATAATTAATAAAAGAACCTAGACATCCCACTTCAGGAAATTTTAAAAGAAAATTGATCAAATATCTTAGAACCAGAGGGCAAAGCAGAAATATAAATAATCCATTGGTCACCTTCTGGGAAAAAAAAATGAAAACTCTCAGAAATATCACAGTCAAAATACAGAGCTTCCAGGTCAAAGAAAAAGTACTGCAAGCAGATCAGAAAGAAAAAATTCAAATACAAAGGAGCCACAGTCAGGATCATACACAATTTGACAGCCACCACTATAAACTGATGGAGAATTTGGAATATAAGATTCCAAAAGGCAAAATATACAGGCTTACAGCCAAGAAAACTTACTCAGCTTTGCATCCTACAGGGAAAAAATGGACTTTAATGAAATAAAAGATTTTCAGGCATTCCTGGTAAAAAAAGGCTGGAGCTCTGGAGAAACTCTGAAGTTCAAATGCAGGAGTATAGTAAACATAAATTAACAATGATAAAGGATAAACTGCTTACATTCAAATATGAGATGATATATGTGTTCCTCTGACCCCTATCGCATTAATGGTTTCTAGAGAGAATCTAACTAGATAAGGTAGATAAGGCCTGGTAGTGCTTCTATTACATCTTAATGATCTTAAGATAAAAAGAATAATCTAGGAGTAAGGGAGGGAGAAAAGGAAGAAAATGTTAAGGGAAAATTATCTCACATAATCACACTGCACAGATATCAGTACAAATGAGGAGATGGTGGAGGATGTGTCATAATACACACACACACAAACACACACATACACACACACTTATGGATACAAAAATCCATTTCACTCAACTAGATGATAGGAGAGAAAAGAGAGAATAGAGGGGGTAACGGGAAATTAGAAGTAGGTTAGATTAAGGGAAGGATTAAATACTAAACAGAACTAACTCCAAGGATGTACAAAAAATACAGCTCTTTTTGAGGTAGCAAAGAACATGAATCTGGAGAAGAACCCATAAGCTGGGGGATGAACAAGCTAAATATAAATGTGATAGAATACTATTGTACTGAATTCTTACTGGCAAATGACCAATCAGATTCCACCTTCCTCCTTCTGAGTGAAGGACTCAATGCATAATGAGAAAAATTTTTTTGGATGGGAATTTGCTTTGATTGGTGATACATGTTTATAATTCATATGTTGTGTGCCCTTGCTGGATGACAGTGATACACTGACTATCTGTAGATTTATGCAACTTAGGAGTCACTTTGTCCTACTAACACTGAGGAAGTTACATGCAGTTAAACGAATGCCACATATGCATAAAGAAGCCATCTAATAGGAAAAAAGATGTTTTCACATGGGGAAAGAGAGAAGTCAAGAAGGCCACATAAGAAGTTACTGTAATAGTCATGGTTGCTTACTGTTTGTCCCTCACTCTGGAAAAGGATCATGACATCAAGCATGACACACAAGTGAAATGCATTTATGTGAGGGAGAGTTTGTGCAAAGTCACCAGTCTCACTTTCTCATCTGGAGCCATTTCGGTCCAGTGGTCAGATATGGATCAGGACAACTGGAGATGGCCCAGAATGTAGTCAGGGACCTTGGCCTTTTCAAGCTAAGGTCTTTAACAGGTCTCTATTTGATTGTAGCAGTACCTATACAGTGATTAAGACTTAATAAAAATGAGGCAAGGAATGGCCTCTTTAAAAAAAAAAATCTGGGAGGAGAAGATCCTCAGGATTTCTGGCCAAAACAGAAGCAATTGTTATTTACATTCATTCTGAACCAATGGGGCCCAAACAGAGCCTGGTGACTTTGAACAGCCATCCCTTAATTAAAATCCAATTCACTTACTTGACATGGCATCACTTCCATGATGTCATGGTCCTCTTCCAGAAAGAAGGACAAACAGCAACCTCAGTGAGTAGAGAATGAGATGCCCACTTGGGACCGAACTACCTTTCTTTCTTTTTCTTTCTTTCCTTCCTTCCTTCCTTCGTTTCCTTCTTCCTTTCTTCTCTCTCCACACTTTTAGCTGTCAGGTGCTCTGCCCAAAGGGAATGTAAATAGTCAAGGTGACTGGTAACAAAGGCCTATAAGAGGGTGGCAGCAGTCAGAATTGAGAGGAGGGAATGGCTATAAGATACTGCAGAGGTAGAAAGACAAATCTAATAACTGATTAGAAATATGCTCTGAGGCAACAGAAAAAGTCAAAGACATCATTAAGGTTTTTTTAATACACTATCTATGGTGATACCTATGACAAAAATCATGGTATCAGAAGCAAAGGCTTTTTCTTTTAAGAAAAAATACTAAATTCAGCGTGGGTTATTGTAAAGCCAAATACAAGTAGATCTCCAGAGCTATGAATAACTTTTAATAGCTATTTAATAGCTTTTAGGTTGTGATCACATAGTATAATGAACTCTCTATTCAGTAATAAACTAAAGCAAAACATTTACAATGATATAACAACTTACTACTAAAGTGGCCACATATTCTTAAACAAAATATGGCATTCAGTAAGTCACAATCTGAGTCAATCAATACAAAGTACTCATCTAAAGTCTTCTTTCATTTTGATGTTAGACTAGTTTCCAATCATCTTAAAGAAGCAATAATACCTTAAGAAGTACAAAATACAAAGTACAAAGGTATCCCACCCCTAGGTCACAGTAAATCATGATCTTGTCAGTCAGCACTAAGCAACCAAGGAAAGGTTCTTTCATCTTGACTAGAGGTTGACTCCCAAACTCCATGGTTCCTCTTCCATGCTCCCAGCTCTTGTCTGAATTCACCCAACTATCACCTGGATTCACAGATAGACAGGTTCCAGCTCTTGGTCCAGTTACACACATAAAGTTTAGCAGAGCCACAACAACATTCATACATATAGCCGGCACCATCATCAATTCACTTTCTGTCTGTGAAATCAACACAGACCCACAAACTGGACCTCTGCCTGAGAAATCAACACAAATCATCAGTAAAGTCCCAGGATCTCTGAAAACATTGGTAAAGGGGCAGCTAGGTGGCACAGTGAACAGAGCACCAGCCCTGGAGTCAGGAGGACCTCAGTTCAAATCTGGCCTCAGACACTTAACACTGACTAGCTGCGTGACCTTGGGCAAATCACTTAACCCCAACTGCTCTGCCCTCCACCCTCCAAAAAAAAGGCAAAAAAAAAAAAAAAACATCAGTAAAACCCTCCTTCAGGACTTCCGTAAACAGACAGCAAGAAAGCCCTCTTTCAGAGCTTCTGAACCAGCAGTAAGATCCCAGGGCTTCTGTAACAACAATGTGCTCTATCAGCAGACAGATCTGACAAAATAACATCAACACAAAGTGCCAGCACCACAGCCATTCTTCTTCCCAGTTCTGCTTGGTTCCAGCTCATACTTGGGCTTTTATATTCTCTTTTGGCAAATTCCTCCCACTGTGGGCTTCACAGATTCTGTTCCTAACAAAGGCTTAATATAATCATGGGCGAGGTACAAAGACACTTGAAGAACTGAAACAAGGAGCTAAGTACAATTTTGCTTGCCATTACAGTTATGTTGGGGCAGCTATGTGGCACAGTGGATAGAGCACTGGGTCTGAACTTAGAAAGACCTGGTTCAAATCCAGCCTCAGACACTTACTAGCTGTGTGACCCCTGGGCAAGTCACTTAACCCTGGCTGCCTATCCTTATCCATAAAATGAGCTGGAGAAGAAAATGATAAACTATGCTTGCTGTAGAAAGCTGGAGATGTAGGACTGAAATTTATAAGAAATGTCAAGGTTAGAAATACAGATTTAGGAATCATCTAGATAAAAGTGATGGTTTTGAAGTTATGGGAGTCAATGAAATTGCTAAAGGAAAGAGCACTGACTGAAAAAAGGGCTGAAGACAGAACCATAGGGAACACCCACTCTATGAGGTCAGGAAAAGGACAAGGGAAAGATAGACCAAGGCAAGATGCCAACACATATTGGAGAACTGTGCCTGTGGTTGTCTGGGTGACCATAGGTATTTTCTCCTCGTGTGTACTGCATGTATTCCAATGATATGCTGACCTTCTGGGAAGGCAGCCAGAAGAGCAAACTGCTACATGTGTGTTTTCCACTCCCTATGGTGACACGTTAATTGTGGCTGTACTTCTTACATGGCAGTGAAATCAAAATCAAACAAACTAAAAGAATGAATCTCTGATGAATAGATAATTCATGGTCCAGAGTCTGGCTGTGAATCTGATTAAGCACTCTGAGTTTCCTTCTCTTTCCTAAGGGTATGCCATGGAGGGCCTCAAATATGAAAATCAAGTGTTCTGTTACACTGTACTGTCTTACTTTTAATAGTCCTATAAAAAAGGCATCAGTATTCAACCATTCTGGAGAGCAATTTGGAACTATGCCCTAAGGGCAATCAAACAGTGCATGCATGCCCTTTGATTCAGCAATACCACGACTAGGTCTGTATCTCAAAGAGATCATAAAGAAGAGAAAAGGATCTACATGTACAAAAATATTTACAGCAGTTCTTTTGTCATGGCAAAGAATTGAAAACTGAGGGAATGCCCATCAAATGAACAAGTTACAGTATATGAATGTAATGGAATACTACTGTGCTATAAGAAATGATGAGCAGGCAGACTTCAGAAAAACCTGGAAAGACTTACATGAACTGATGCTGAGTGAAATGAGCAGAACCAGAAGAACACTGTAAACAGTAACAGCAACACTATTAGATGATCAACTACAACTGACTTAGCTCTTCTCAGCAATACAATGATCCTACACAATTCTAAAAGACTTATGATGGAAAATGCTATCAACATCCAGAGAAAGAACTATGGTATCTGAATGCAGATCAAAACATACTACTTTCACTTTTGGGGGGGTTTTGTGGCCATTCCCCTTTATTCTGTTTCTTCTTTTACAAAATGACAAATGCAGAAATATGTTTACGTGATTACACATGTATAACCTAAATCAGACTGCTTGTTGTCTTGGGGAGAGAGGGAGAGAAAAAAAATGTGAAACTCAAAATCTTATTTAAAAAATGAATGCTAAAAACTATCTTTAGTTTTGGAAAAAACAGAATACTATTTACAAAAAAAAGGAAAAGATAGTGAAAATTACTATTGATAACAGACATTTTAATTATTTTAAAATTACATTAAAATTAAAAATTTGAAAAAAAGGCATCAGTGTATGTAATGGGAATGAGAATTTGAAGATCTTCCCTGCCCCTTAATAGACCCAGGTGGGAGTCTGAAGACCTCCACTGCTTTGAAAGGAAATTCTGCCTCCTAATAGGCTGAGTGTAATCATATGAAGCCTGTGATGGAGGGAGTTTGCTGAAGGGAAGCAGAGCACACAGGAAGCTGGTAGTTAGAACTGGCAAGGTGGTGGGGGAGAGAGGATGCTCAGACAAGGAGTCAGATAGGCTCCCGAGTAGATATTGATCTTGTATTGGTTTGTGGGAAGGGTGAAGGATGCTGTGGCTCTTAGTGTTATTATGGCTTCTGAATATTTTTGGTGGAATGGATAGAATCAGCTTACTAGTTTTGGGATTCAATTTTCTGGTGTCTAAATAAATGCTTCAGTTCTATCCTTTATCTGGAGAGTTTGGAATAATTTGCTGCTAGAGGCCAGAGACCTCAGTCCAAGGACAACTTCAATGCTGATGTGACTCTCTTCTGCGTTTATCAGAACTGCTGGGCTCCCCCACCCTGCTCCTGGCTC
>CM053589.1:41661850-41687393 GCA_028646515.1 Pseudochirops corinnae | reverse complement strand
CACATTTGATCCTCACAATAACTCTGGGAGGTAGATGTTAATATTATCCCTTTATTAGTTGAGGAAACTAAGGCAACCACATGTTAAGTTACTTGCCCGGGGTCACACAGCTTGTAAGTGTCAGAGCCTGAAACTGAACTTAGGTCTTTCTTATTCCAGATCTAACACCACTGAGCCACCTTGCTGCCCATTGGACTTAAGTAATCCTCTGTTAGAAAAAGTAACTGAATAAGCCATACACAAACTCCCAAAGGGGGACTGGGAACAGAAGCAAATGGATTTACAAATGAATTCTATCAAACATTTAAAGAACAATTAACTCCTTCTGGAGAATAATTTGGAACTATGCCCATAAAGCTATAAAACAGTGCATACTCTTTGATCCAGTAATACCACCACTAGGTTTGTATCCCAAAAAGATCAAGGAAAAGGACCTATCTGTACAAAAATATTTATAGCATCTCTTTTTGTGGTAGCAAGGAAATAGAAATTGAGATGCCCATCAACTAGGGACTAGCTACACAAATTGTGGTATGTGATTGTGATGGAATACTACTGCTATAAGAAATAATGAGCAGGATGGTTTCAGAGAAACATGGGAAGATTTACATGAACTCATGCTAAGTAAAGTGAGCAGAACCAGAAGAACATTGTACATAGTAACAACAATATCATAACAATGATCAACTGTGAAAGACTCAGCTACTCTGATCAAGACAGGGACCCAAGACAATTTCAAAGAACCTATGATGAAAAATGCTATCCACCTCCAAAGAGAGAACAAATGAACTCTGAATACTAACTAAAGCAAACTTTTTTTTTACTTTCTTTATTTTTATTTTGTGCATGTGTGCTTTCTTCTGCACCATAGTTAATATGAAAATGTCTTATATGACTTCACATGTAAAATCAATATCATATTGCTTGACTTCTCAAGGAGTGAGGGGGGAAGGAAAGAACTTGTAACTCAAATTTTTAAAAAATAAATGTTAAAAATTTTTACATGTAATTGGCAAATATTTAATGGAATAAATAAAAAATATTTTTTTAAAAAGAGCAATTCCAAGAATACATAAAACTTTTTGAAAAAAATAATAAAATAAGGTCTCATCAAATTCCTTCTATGATACAAATATGGTCTTGATACCTTAACCAGGAAGAGTCAAGACAGAGAAAGAAAATTATAGACTAGTAACCCTAATGAATATTGATACAAAATTTTTTTTAAAGTATTAACAAGGTGACTACCGCAACATATCACAACGACTATATACTAGAACAAGGTTGGATTTATACTGAGAATGCAGGGCTGATTCAACATCAGAAAAACAATAAACATATTTGATCATATTAATAACAAAACAACAAAAATCACATGATTATATCAATAGGTTCAGAAAAGCTTTTGGCAAGTTCCAACACTCATTCCTATTAAAAACATTAGAAAGCTTAGGACTAAAAAGAGCTTTCCTCAATATATAAGTACTATCTATCTAAACCAAGAGCCTTTGTAGTTTCTTTTTATACAGGTGATCACGAAGAGGTTTTAACATATGATGAATAAGGAACTACAAAGGAGAACCAGAGTAATAAATATTGTGGAAATAAATTATTTTTAAAAATGAGAAGGGCTGGTAACATGGTGAGAGTAAGGGACAAATGAAATAATCAGTGTGCTCCAATGGTGTCTTCTCAACGACAATAAGAAATGAGGAAGGCACAGTACCATATGATTTAATTATTAGGAAGATACAGACAAGCGATGCATAGGAAAAATGAAAATGGGGGAATTATATTCAGTATCATTAGAGGATGAACCACATTGATAAGATCAAATCCACATGAAATGTGGCACTGTTGTAGCACTAGGACACTGTCTAAAGCACTGGGAGGTCAAACCCAAAGGAAGTACAAAAAATACTAAATAAGAGGGGAAAAAAAGAAAAGAAAAAGTTAACACTAACATTGGGTCAAAGAGTATTTGTGTTACTTATTACTACAAGAATCTTTAAAACCTACAAAACTTGCTCCCCCAAATGTTATAACTAATAAATCAACAGGCACTTATCAAATGCTTTCTTGGGGGTGAAGGGGGAGGGAAACCTTCACTGAACAGAAAAAAAAAAATTAATCCCCTATCAAATTGATACAAGATAAATTAATTATTCTGACCTAAGTATCTTTGAAAATACAAGAAGTTTTTAATATAAAAATGAAGATAATTAAATGTTTATATGGTTTGTACTTGCCAAGCAAACTATTCAACCCCAGGATTATAAGAATGCACAGACTTTGCAAACTGAATATGACCGTCAAAAACTGCTATAAGATATGACTGATTATATCCAACTCTGATCACTCCTTCATGTCACATTCTCCAGATACTTATCTTCTGTTTCAACTATACCACTGTAGGCTTACTGCTGATATTTTTTAAATAAATGTTTAACTTTTTCTACTCAACTGTTTCTTAAGGATAGGGTCAACATATTTATGTTGTATGTCTTCCATTGCACCTCATATAGGATTCAGATATGCAAGATATTCAATAACTGCTTATTAAATGAATAAGCCCTAATTTGGTGATATAGATAATACTTTCATTTTTATAATTTACATTGATCCCTGGCAAGATCAATAGTATATTTAAGGTGCAAGTACTGCAGATATTACTGGCATTACTGTCATTGCCAATTCTCTTCTGAAGCAAAGAATCTGAAAGCATATATCTAGTGTTAAAATAGAAATTCTGACTGCACAAAGCAGGTGGGTGGGAGAGTAGGCAACTGAAAACTATTATAAAAGCATTCCTCCTAAGAATAAGAATTACAAATTCCTTTAGATTAAAATACTCCTAGGATATATCTCTGTGAACACAAAAAAATCATAATCATTATTACTGAAAAATGAAATTCTATACAGACCAAATCCTATCACAACCAATACCATTAATATGAAGAATTCACCATAATGAAAGTATTTCTAGACATCAACTAAAGGCCCATAAAAATGTTAACTAGCTATGAATTGTCTTTTGTTAATAATGCAATAAAATAAATGTTTCTTCTATCCTTTCTCTTCCATCTTTGTCCATGAAAAGGTTACTTGTTTTTACAAAAAACCAAGGAGTCTTTTCCCATTTCCTTTCAACAGGTTAAAAAAATATATTTATATCTTTTTTATCAACCAGCTATCAAGTAACAGGGAAATATTTTTATATGTTTAGACATTCATAGGCAACATTCAAAAAATACATTAATTCACTGAACAAATATTTATTGATTACCTATGTGAATTTGATGTGCTTCCTCTAATTCTTCTCCTCATCCCCTCTAGCAACTTTTTCTTTATTCAATAGCTAGCCAGAATATTGCTGCTATCACAAAGTAAACCAAAAGAGACAATTACAGGTCAAATATCTAGAGAGAAAACCCCATTTGTCAAGTAAGAGCAAAGATCTTTAACTAAGAGTAGCCACAACAGTTATGCTCAAGGACCTCCTAAGGTAACAACTGCCATTCAAAAACTTTAAAAAGCAGTATTCCCAAGAATATATGTTCCAGTGAAATTTCAGTACAGTCAAAAATTTTGGACACTTCAATTTGATTTACAGTAGTACTTATAAACATGTCCTATAGCAGGGTGATACAGCAGGTATTCTAGACCTGAAGTCAAGTGACCTGGGTTTGAATCTCAATTCTAAGTGCATTGTAGGACCAAGGGAAAGTCTTATAATATTGTTGAAACTTTTTATAATGGAGATTAACATTATCCACTTCAGCTATTATTATTATTATTATTAAATTATAATGCTTTAATTAATACTTGGGGCTATTTTGTAATCTAACTCTAAACAATGGATTTTGTCCATTACAATTTATAGATCTGTGCAATCCCATTCCCTTGCTAAAGTTTCATTTCATGTTAAAGATAACAGACAACAACCATCACCCTTACCCTGGGCCCAGATGATACTAAGGATCTTGCTTACAAATTATTTAGACCACCTATCTTAAAAATGTCACATATATGTGTATGTGTATGTGATGTGTATGTATCACATAGCTATGTCCATACTGGGAACTATGTTAATAGTCATATCCAAAAGCACCTAAGATTAACCAAAACCCTCTATCCACAGTTTAAACAGTCTTCTTTCTCAATTTACTTATTACCAAGCTAACTTTTCTTTTTCTAACTTTCACCTCAATACTGTTAATTGTGCCATCCCTGATTACAATGAATAATGCCTCCCCCTTTTATTTTGCCTTTTTAATCAAGGAGCTTCCAATAGAAGAGAAATACACATATAAATATATAAAGCATAAATATAAAAGGAACACACACATAAAAATTGTAGGGAAATACAAGGTAGTTTGGAAGAGAAGGCATTAGCAGTGAGAAAGGACCAAAAAAGGCTTCACAAAGAAAATGGTGCTTGAGTTTTCTATTAAAAGGAAGATGAGGGATGAAGGGTACTGTGTGAGGAATAATAGGAGGCATTTTAATTTGTCTGGATTACAGAATGCAGGAGGAAGAGTAATGTTCAGTGAGGCTGACAGGTTAAAGTCAGTTGTATAAAACTTTAAAAGCTAAACAGAGAAGTTTAGACTTTATTCTAGAACCAATAAGATGCCACTAAAGTTGACTGAGTAATGAAGTAGCCTGGTCAGATCTATGTACTAAATAGGATAGATTAGAGGAGAGAGAGATTTGAGGCAGACCAATGAGGAAGCTGTGAGAAAGAATGAGGACCTGAACTAAGGCAGTAGTTGAATGACAGAGTGGAGAGAAAGGGTCAGATGCAAGAGGTGTGAAGGTGAAAAAAAATAAGATTCAGCCCCTGCCTGGATATGTGGAGTGCCTCTTTTTAGACCACTACCAAATGCAGGAGGCCTTTCAGAATCTGTTCATTTATGACATACAGTGTTGCAGTCAAGTATAGAAAAGATGTTGTCAACTAAAAAAACACTGGGCAGCAATTAGCATCTGGGTGTGACTGGGTACAGGCCCAAGCTGAGACCTTTTCTCCTTGCCCCAAAAGAATTTGAGTCCCGTTTGTCTATTAAACCCCACCTTGAACTCTCTTTGAATTTCCTCACTTCATCTAGTTCAGGAATGATATACCCAATACTTTGCTCTGCTACCCTTAACATAGTCCAGTCCTCCATTATCTGTTGTCTCAAGATCGAGCTACTTCCCACCCTTGATCCTATCTAAACACCATTCTCTCGGTTCCAGGTCTCCCACCTCTAGTCACCCAGCCACTCCCATGAAGATCCTCCTAAGACATACCACCCTCCATTCCACACCCTCACCCGTTACCCCAGAGAACTGTCCATTCCCATCAAGATCCTCTCTAGACCCCTCCTCCAATCACTCCAGACTACTTGGCAACTCTAGATCCCTCCCACAGTCTTTCTGTAGATAAGATCCATCTTGTTTCCATCTAGCCAATGCTGAGATCCCTCCCACGCCAATATGGCGTATTTATTTTAACACCTTGTCTTTGGCTGAAAGAAAGCAAATATGCAAAGAATAATAACTAACATTTATATATCACTTCAAGGTTTGCAAAGCACTTTACATCTATTATCTTATTTGATCTTCTAAACAACCCTATGAGGTAGACACTATTATTAGTCTCATTTTACAGAGGATGAAACTGAACCTGAGCAAGATTATGTGATGTGCATCTGAAAGGGAGAGGGAAAAGAAAGGAACAAGAATTTATATAGTACCTACTCTGTGCCAGGCACAGTGCCGGGAAGCACTTTTTACGAGTATTTCATTTGAAGCAGAATTTGAACTCAGGAGCTCCTAACTCCTGGTCAGTGCTTTATACAGTACACCACTTAGTGGTCTCATAAGACAACAAACTCCTCTACACAACCTTCATGAAGGATTCGTGTCTAGTAGAAAAGCCAGATGATTAATAGGAATTAAACTGAAATTAAACTGAAAATTCAAATATCATTTCCTTAGGAAGTTTATTCAAACCATTAAATGGTTGCAATAAATAGGTTCATTACTCTGTCAATTTCAAAAAAGGAAAGACTAAAAAACTTCACACAATTCTCACCTGTTTTTCTTAACATAAACTTAAAGATTTGCATTCTTTGAAGACTCAATCACTGACACTATTAATAATTGTTCAATAACTACATAGCATCTTACATAGCACATTAAAATCTGAAAAGCATTTTACAAATATTTTTCAAGAGAGTATCTAGTTTGCTATAGGAGCTTATAATCAATAATTAAAAGCAAGATCCCTCTTTGAACTTCATATTTCCAAAGGCACCTGACACTGCCAAAATATTGTAGATTTCCAAACTGTCTACAAAGAGCTTCATGTTTCTTTCAGGGCCACTTTAAATATTTAGCATTTATGTAGGTGTTTTACATGTTATCTCATTTGATCCTTTTAACAACCATTACAGGTAGGTGCTGTTATTATTCCCAATTTACAGATGAGTAAACAGAGGCCCCAACTGACCCCCGGAACACAACAGCTACTAAGGGTCTGTGGAAGAACGCAAACTCATTATCTTCCTGACTCCCAAGTCCAACAGGGCTTTCTTTAAAGCCGAATGATAACATAATAAATATCTGACTCCATCACCAATCAATTCCCTTTCTGATAAGTTCAGTTTCACCTATTTGTGACAAGAACTTCTACCTGGGTGGTTCTTTCAAGGGAGCAGGTGGGCCAAGAGCTTCCTCAACTGGAGTCAAAAGGTAGTAGAAACCATCATAATTTACGGTTCCTATCAGGAAGCAACGGCCCAGTTAGTGTAACAATTACCCCCTCCTGGGTTCTTTACAAATCTCAAAGGAGGAGAAATGAAAGGAAGAGAACATCAAGCTGAGAAGGCACAGCTTAAAAGAGTAAATTCTGCCATGTTTGTTTGTTTTGGAGAGGAGGTGGAAGAGAGAGGCATTTTTTGCAAAGGCAATGGGAGGGAATGGCCCGATGGCTGGTTTCCCGTAATATTAATACTTACAATAAGCCAACTGCCACATTTTTATTTTTGGTATGAATTTAAGATTTATTCCTTCCTTTTTTATGGCTTATGGAAAGCAGTGGCTACTAACGAACAGTTAATAATGGCTCACGTTTATATACAAGCTTTAAGGTTTGCTTTGCAAACCTTACCTCATTTGATCCTGTCAAACACAACCCTGTGAGATCTATTATTATCGCCATTTCACAGATGGGGAAAAAAGGCTCAGAAATATAGACTCTGACCAGAATCACACAATTCTTAAGTATCTGGGACGGGCTTTTAAATCCAGTTCTACCTGTTTCCAAACCCAGATGGCTTTACTCGCCACACCATACTTCCTACGCATATGTTCTTTCTTCTCCCACCTCAGTCCGCCAAAGATCCGAAAGAACCACCTGGCTAAGGCCGCCCTCCTGTGGTGGAGACGAGGCCACGTGATCTACAGGCCCTTTCGGCCCCACCCCCACCCCTCGCCCGCAGCACGCGCTGCCAGCCTCCTCACGTGACCCCAGAACTCCCCCGCCTCCCGGCTTCCCGAGCAGCCATTTTGTGGGAGACCTAACCATGCGTGATCGCAACGAGTCCTTTCCCTATCTGCATGGTGGCTCCCTCCATAAGCTCCCTCAAGGCGCGCAGACGGTACACAAGCCTCCAACCAAGCCCTTGGGCCACCCCAACTGGATCGAACCGCAGCTAAACATTTCGCACCCCAATATACATCGAACCCTGGGGCTCCAGGAACGCGATGCCACCTCCTCAGTCTGTGACTGGTCTGCTTTTTGTCACGTGACTCCAAGCCCCTAACCACCCTCCCCCAAAAAAAATTCACCTACATATACACTCAACACCTCGAGCCCGGAGCAGTCTTTAACAAGCGCGCGTGGGGGCCCGACGTAACGTAAGGGAAACCCAGTGCGCCTGCGCATACCTGTCACGGACTAGGAATCATTAGCAAGACCCACGCGCCACTCCCGCTCACAGGTCCTGGAAACATCGCGCAGCCTAGGCTATACCGCGCCCGTCATTGGTGGCCAGGAATGATCACGTGTCTCTCCCGAGCCTGCCTACCCCTCCCCCCGACTACCCCCTTTACCCCCGCACTGCGGCTCATCACCTCCATCGTCGCGCGAAGCAGCACCTAGAGTTCGGGCTTCGTGCAAAAAATGAAAGGTCATTTAGGCCGTTGCTGCCCGGTTTTGGCGTTGATGAAAGCCCTAAGAAAGAGGAACCGGTTCTCAAAACGGCAAGACGTTCACACTTAGAGGTCCAATTCCTTTCTCCTCTCTCGAAGGTGGAAGCTGGGGCGTGGGGGGGGAGGGGGTCGTCACCCGATTGCATGTTGGGAAGGTCACTCCGCCCTGGGTTGACCGCAGGGAATGCTGGGAGAGTGGTCTTCCTTAATGTCTCCAGGCTTCTAGATAAGTCGACTTCCTTAGCATCCTAGTCCTGGGTAGCATTGGCTCTTTTTGTGACAGTGTGGTCCAGTGGAAAGTTCTCTTGTCAGGGTGTTTGGAAACCTAAATTAGACTGTCGACCTCACCCTGAACAGCTGCTTAATCTTGGGACCTCAACCTCTCTGCCCTTCACGTTCATTCTGAGAGCAGGCTTGTACTGCATGCCTGCTTCGTGCCCTGAGGGGTACAAAAAGTGGAAAATGCTTTCTTTGTCCATTCATCCTTTCTAAAAACTCTTTCGGGGTTGGGGAAATGAAACGAAACTGCCATTTGAATTTTTTTTTTAAAGTTAAAGAAAAAAGCCTTAGGTTATGACATTCCACACTTCTGGTATGAGAAATCCCAGATTATCTATCCTGCCTCACCTTTTGAAAATAGTAAGAGTAGTTATTATTTATATATCACTTTAAGATTTGCAAAGCCCTTTAAATCTGTTATCCCATACGATTTAGCCAGCTTCTACACTTACTGCATTGCTTCTTCTACAACGACTGTGACTTTGTCTTATCTTCCCTACTCGTCACTGGGATTGTAGCCTATGTGACGGCAGGGTCCAGTTTCATCTGTATATCCCCAGCGCATAACATAGTGACCTGAACATAGTATATACTTAATAAATATTCTTTGATATTATGGACCTTAAGTTTCAAAACGATTAGCAAGTTAGGGCCAGTAATCTTCAAGATAGACTTTTTTTACTCACTCTGGACCTGCGTTTTAATTGATGTAGGTAATTCTTTGAGTCTGCTTGCTTGCCTTAGAGAATTTCCTTGAGCACTGAGAAGTGGGGAGGACATAGAAGAGGGCAGCCACAAAGCCAGTATGTGTCAGGGTTGAAACTTGAACCTTGATCTTCCTAACCCCAAGGCAGACTCGATATCCACTATGCCAGGCTGCCTCCAAAATCGTAAATATAGAATTTAATTTCAGGCATTTTGAACCTTGTGAGTGTGTCCTGAAAGTACAAACAAGTAACTAGCCCCTAATTGGGCAGAAAAGGGAGATCATTTAGAGAATGAAGATAGTGACTTAGTCCTATTGTAGTTGCTGATTTCAATTTACAGGGGATGTGGAACATGGGTCAAACTTCACCTGCTCTCACTGAGTTCACCTTTTTCACTTTCAAAATAATCTTTACTATCTAGTGCCAACCTAGCCTTCTGGTATTACTTCAAATCCATGTTCACAGGTTAATGTCCTATTTCAAAAATCCCTGAACTTTTGCAACTAGAAAAGATCTTTTCATTATCTGAGCTCATAGCATTTTTGCCTTTAGGCAATTATATTTAAATTTGTATTATTTGTATCTGTTTTCCTGTCATACCTACTATTTTGCAGTTACCTTAAGAGCCCAGACTGAATTCTACATAATAGGCCCTTAATAGATGAATGTTGAATTAATTTCACATTATACTCTTTTGTGGAATTTATGTATCTGGTCTACTTGTCATCCTCCAAACACATAAAATGTTTTCTTGACTCCATTCCTTTTAGCAAACTATGCAATCTACCTAAGATGTTCTCCCTATATTTTGAAATTGTACTTAAAAGTACAGCTCAAATTTTACCTCTTCGAAGAAAACTTACCTGATTCAGTCATCTATTCCATCTTTGAACTCTCTGTACCTTGTTCATATCCATCATATTTTCCTATTGTATCTTGTTTTATCTTTTTTGATCTGCTCCCCTCAGCCTAAAAAAATTCTTCCCTTAACCATACTAGACCCTCTCAAGATATCCTCTCATCTTCATCAAATTTGTGGAAAAATTAGTCTGTACTTTTTGACTCTACTGCCTCACCAGCTTTTCACCACTTAACACTTTATCTGACTTCCATTCCCATTTTACTGAATGATCTTGAAGATCATTAATTACCTTTTTATTAGGAAGTCTAATGACTTTGGCGTCTATGACATTGTACTTTCATGGTTCTCCTACATCTGTGTCTGCTCATCTGGTCACATTACTATTCCTCAAATGTCAGTGTCTCCCAATGATCTGTTCTTAACCTTCTCTTCTTTCTCTGCATTTTCTCCCTCAGCAATCTCATTTATTTACTCATTGCTTCAATGATCTCTGTGTAGCCAAATCCCAAATCTTTATTTCTACTTCCCAAAACCAATCTTTTTATTTCCAAATACCTGCTAGATAACTCTACCTAGATAATCCTACTGGTTCCTTAAACTCAGCATGTTCCAAACTGAACCTTTCTCCTATAAATTTTCTAATTCCGTCAAAGGCAACACCATCCTCCCTGTGTTCCAGCCTCATAACCTTATAGCCCTCCTCTTCCCTCTCCTTTACTCTGCCCATCCAGTCAGTTGCCATGCCCTGTCTTTTTTACTTCCCCGCTATGTCTGGCATCTGATTTCTCCAGTTATGATGTAACCACTCTAGTTCAGACTCTGCCCTAAACTACTATAATGGACTCATAACTTGTCTTTTAATTAGACTATTACCTCTTCACTTAATCCTCCACACTACTGACCAAGTAATCTTCCTAATGCTATACCAGTGTCTTGTCACTCTACTCTCCTTAGCCTACAATTCGACACTCTCCAGGGTCTCATAGTTTCTGTAATGTCCAACTCTTTTTGTTGCCATTTGGGGTTTTCTTGACAAAGATACTGGATTTTGGTTTGCCATTTGGATTGCCATTTCCTCTTCCAGCTCATTTTACAGATGAGAAAACTGAGACAAAACAAGGTTAAGTAATTTACCCAGGATCACATGGCTACTAAGTGTCAGAGACTGAATTTGAACTCAGGAAGATGAGTCTTCCTGACTCCAGGCCCAACACTCTATCCACTGTGCCACCTAGCTGCCCTTTGACTATCCTAAGTTGCAGCCAAAATGGAATGGGCACTTTCTCTCCTTCTGGCATCATCTCTGTGCCTTCGTTCATACTCTTCCCTTGACCTGAAATTGATTTCATAAATTCTCCCCTCTGTCTTTTCAAGTCCTTTCTTTCATTGCAGGCACTACTCAGAGGTTTGCCTCTTCCATGAAGATTTCCCTCAGTGTACCCTCACACACATAGAAGAAAGTGATCTCTCCTTCCTGAGACTTGTTTATAGTACTTTTCCTGCCACCACTACCACTCCTTTCCACTTATCAATTCTCCCTAATATCATAATTATTCATTTATGTCTCGTTTCTCTATGATATCTCCTATGAAAGTGAGATCTGTATTGTATCTCTGTGTCCCCAGCAGCTTGCACGGTGCTTTAAACATCATTGGTACGGAAACAGTTTTTGAATTTGAAGTTTGTGTACATCTCAATCCTATTTGGTTTGAGCTTCTCAAGGGCAGCAATATCCCGCAGTACAGTACCTTACACATTTTGTTTGGCCAGACGTGTGATTTCATCAATATGAGGAATTCCTAATGTGAAAACTCTACTTTGCTCGTGTAGTTGGTTATCCTCTCTAACTTATATTATTAGAGAGTTGCCTGGAGCATTGAGAGTTTGTGACTTCTTGCCCCACAGTCTTAGTGCCAGTGTGTGTCAGTGGCAGATTTTGAATCCAGATCAAAAGCCAGCTTTCAATCACCATGCAACCTCTTGCTTTGCACATTTAATAAATATTTGTTTGCAGAACTTACCCACAATGTGCCACACATGAGACACTTTCCTATGTAGACATATCCACATAGAGACAACATAGGTCCCACAAAGATAGAATTGCTTTTCTAATAGGGTGTATAGCTTGGAGCAAGTTTTGCAGATCAATGTGTAGTGTAAACATGCAGCTAGGTGGCGCAGTGGACAGAACACTAGGCTTAGAACCAAGAAGATTCATCTTCTTGAGTTCAAATTTGCCTTCAGATACTTACTAACTGTGTGACCCTGGGCAAGTCACTTTAACCCTGTTTGTCTCAGTTCCTCATCTGCAAAATGAGTTGGAGAAAGAAATGGCAAACCATTCCACTGTCTTTGCCAAGAAAGCCCCGAGCATATGCAAATTCAAATCCCATAGTTCCAGACTTGAACCACAAGGTCATTTCCACCTAACCGTAAGTTTTATTATACCTTATTTATTTTATTTTATTTTTGGAGGGGGGAAGGCAAGGCAATTGGGGTTAAGTGACTTGCCCAAGGTCACACAGCTAGTACGCGTATCAAGTGTCTGAAGCTGAATTTGAACTCAGGTCCTCCTGACTGCAGGGCCAGTACTCTATTCACTGTACCACGTCACTGCCCTTATTATACTTTACAAGGTGTAAAATGATCCACTCACATCTAAAAGGGATTTAGGCTCTATAAGATTCAGATGCACTCTTGAGTAGGAAGAGCCTTTACAACTCAATTGTCTTTTTAACTTGCCCCTTACAATGTGAACATTTACTGAAGTCGAAAAGGGGCACAACTTTACACTTAAAAAAGAAACAGCAGCTAGGTAGCAGCACAGCAGACTGAGGGCTGGACTTGGAGTCAGGAAGACCCAAGTGCCGATCCCACCTCAGACACTGGTTGTCTAATTCTGGGCGGGTTATTTAACTCCTCTCAGATTCTGTCTCCTCATCTAGAAATGGGGATAAGTGTAACACCCACTTCATAGAGTTGTTGTGAGGATCAAATGGCACACTGTTAAAGCCACCGTATAAATGCTGTTATCAGAGAAGAAAACCGGTGCTGCCAAATCCCAGAGGAAGTAAAATGGGTTGGAATCAAAAACAAAGGTGGAAGCACTAGGTTTTATAAAAGGGAAAGGTACTTCTTTCTCTGATTCACATGGAAAGGGAAAAACAAAAAGGATATGTATTATGTTCCTTGTGTTGCCAAGGAGATAGGGATATTGCAGATAGACACCTGCTGGTCAAGAAGGAAATCCCCCAGCGTTCCCTTCCTTGAACCTTCGAGGAATTGAATGAATCCTGCCCCTGAACCAGCTTGAATGACAAGCCCACTCTGAGTGAGGAGAGAAAGAACAGCATCAGAGCAAGTATACTGATCTGGCAGGAAAGTCAAATGCATAAATATATATAAGAGCTCATTAGACAAGTGGTCAAAGAACATGAACAGGCAGTTTTCTAAAGAAGAAATGCAAGAATCAGCCAGCCATCTCATGAAAAAAAAAATGTTCCAGATCACTAACAAGAAAAATGCAATCTCATACCCATCAGATTAGCAAAGATGACAACAAGAAAAATTGCAATTGTTAGAGAAGCTATGGGAAGACAGGTACATTGATGCGCTGTTGGTGGAGCCATGACTTGATCCAACCATTTTGGAAAACAATTTGGAACTAGTTATACCTATCCTTTGACTCAATGATACCACTTATGGTGAGGCAACAAGCATTTATTAAGTGCTAATTATGTACCAGACACAGTGCTAAGTGCTGGGGAAACAAATAGAAAAAAAAAAGACATGTCTTACTTTGTGATAGGGAACACAAAAGGGAGCTGAAGCTATCCACCAGGGTCACAGTACTAGAATCTAGTAGGGGTGGTAATGTGCTTCTAGCAGTATGCAGAGTAGAAGGTAAAAGGTTGTCAATGGAAAGTTAGCGAATCCCTTTTGGCTGTCCCCCAATGTCATGTTGGCAGCATATCTCAGCTTCTTCAAGGAATGATTTTCTAGTCAATACCCTTTCCAACTGGGAGAGGGTGTGGGTTTCCCAATGAGAACAGTAGGAATAGGCCTCAATGAGAAAGCACCAGTTCATTGCACAGTCCCTACCAGGCTGCTAGTTCTCATTTTAAGTCTATGTATATTAGTCCTGATTCATGTGTTCTCTCTTCTTTGGGGAAGCTATAAAAATGTGTACCAATAAATATTTTTTATTGCTCTGAGAGCCTAATTTTTTGCCAGGGAATGCCTCTCTTCAGTAATAGAATCTATCATTCTTTCTCTTTTGGGGCTCCCTTGACTGTATTTAGCCCTAAGGACACATAAAAATTACTATTTCAAAGAACAATCACTTTGTCTTAGAGAAACCAGTTTCTTTCAAAACAAATGGCAGCACAAAAAAGCAAACAAGGATTGGAAGAAGAAAAAAAACAGGGTCAGCAGTCTCTTGGGAGAGTTCAAGAGTCATAGTGATGCAAGGGATAGGGAAGTAGGACGTCACTAATTCTGTTCTCAGCAACTGGAACAGCTCCAGTCACCCTGCCTCTGTTCCCTGAGGCTTCCAAATAGCTCCCCATGTAGTCTTTATCTTAGCGTCTTGGCATTCTGTTTCATGTCAGTTTGCATGAAGTTGCAAAGCATCCCAAGGCAACTTTGCCTCCCTTCTTATGGCCTCTCTCTAGGCCTCTTCCCACAAAAGCTGATGGAGACTCCTTTTTTGCTTGGGCTCTCTTCCTCTTCCCCTCCCCCTCTTCCCTTAGGAATGCGCCTAAGGGACAAACTAAACTTTCCATCTTAGTCCTATAACTATAACAGAGGCCAAAGTGGAAAAACAGTGAGGAATTTATGTCTTCCACTGGACACTAGTTTCTAATGCCACTACAAACTACAAGGCATATAGCCTAAAGGGGACAAATGTAGTGGAAAAGGACCCATATGCACAAAAAATATTTATAGCAGCACTTTTTATTGTAGCAAAGAACTCGAAATAAAATGGGTGCCTATCAGGGAGTGGGTAAACCGATTATGGCATATGAATAATCAAATATTATTATGCCATCAAGAAATGACCAAGCAACAATCTCAAAAGAATCTGGAAGACTTGTATGAACTAATGAAAATAAAGTGAACAATACCAAGAAAACACTTTATACGATGACCACAATACTATCAAGGAAAACAGCTTTGAAAGACAGTTCTGACAAATGCAATGACCAATCATGATTTCGAAAGACTGATGATGAAGAATACTTCCTACCTCTTGGCAAAGAGGTGATGACAGATTAGAGGTGTGAAATGAGACACAAAGACTAACATACGGACTTACTTCAATTCACTATACTTGTTATAAGTGAGGGTGGAAAAAGCAAAGATGTGGTGGCTAACCATAGTAAAGGAAAAAAAAAGGACATTAATGAAACATTTTTAAAATACACAAAAGAACAAAAGAAAACTCAGAAGCCAGGAAAAGTGTTATTACTATCATGTTAACTGTAACACTTTAAAAATTATCATAGTTCACAGTTTTATACACAATCTTTTTATGTTCTTTATATATTGAAATGCTCATGTTTTTGAAGTTCAAGTTCATAACAAAAAAGACAATTTTAATTAAAAATAAAGGGGAGTAATTCAAAATTAGTCTGGAAAACTACGTGGGAACCAGATTGTGGAGGACTTCAAATGCCAAGCTGAGCAGTTTGTATTTTTTCCTAGAGGCAATAGGAAGCCACTGAATGTTTTTAAGCTGGGATTGACATCATCCAGCCTGTGCTTTAGCCTATTTTGGCCCAGTGTGGAAAATGACTGGAGATGGAAAAGACTAGAAGGAGGAAAAAATTAGGAATCTATTGCAATGGTAATGAGACAAAACATAAAATGGATATTTTTGATTACATGATACTGAAAAGCTTCTACACAAGCAAAATTAATGCACCCACGATAAAAAGGAAAGCAGTCAAACAGGGAAATACCCAATTTCTCAAATATGGGATTGGTTTTGAAGCTGTATAAACAATTAACAGACTCTCTCTCCCTCTCTCTCAGTATGTATGTATGTGTGCACACAAATATATATGCATACATATATGTGATTATATGTGTGCATTAGAGAATTGCTCATGGCAGATCAAGCCAATATAATAAAAATTACAATACTACCTAAAATAATTTACATATTCAATGCCATACAAATTACCAAAGGATTACTTTATAGAGCCTGAGGGAAAAATTCACCTGGAGAAACAAAAGGTTGAGATACAGGGTGGGCAACCTGAAACCACTTGTAGCCTCTAGGTCCTCAAGTGCAGCCCTTTGACTGAATGGTCAAGATAGAATATCAAGGAAATTAATGAGGGGAAAAAAGCAGGAAGGAATGGGGCCTAGCAGTACCAGATCTCAAACTATACTACAAAGCCAAAATCATCAAAACAACTTGGTATTGGGTGAAAAATAGGTTTATCAGTGAAATAAATTAAATACACAATATATGGAAGCAAACAAACACAGTAACGTAGTGTTTGATAAACCCAAAAATCCCAGCTAGAGGGGCAAGAACTCTCTATGCAACAAATACAGCTGGGAAAACTAGAAAGCAGTCTGACAGAAACTGGATGTAGACAAATATCTCATATAGATAACCAAGATAAGCTCAAAATGGATACATGACTTAGACACAAAGGGTGACATAAAAAAATTAGAGGAACATGGAAAAAATTAGCTGTCAGATTTATGGATAGGTGATGAGTTCATGACCAAACAACAGTGAGAGAGATTCACAGGAGGTAAAATGGACAAATTTTGAGTATATAAATTTAAAAGTTGATGTAAAAGTACAACAGCTAAAATTAAAAGAGAAGCAAGAAACTGAGGGAAAATCTTTGCAGCAAATTTATCTTAAAGCTCTCATTTCTAAGATATCTAGAGAACCAATTCAGACTTACAAGAACAAGAGGCTTTGTTCAACTGATAAATGGTCAAGGGATATGAATAGACAGTTTTCAGAAAAAGAAATCTCAGCTATCAATAACCATATGAAAAAATTCTCTAACTCACTAAAAATTAGAGAAATGCAAATTATAATAACTCTGAGGTACCACTTCACATTTATCAGATTGGTAAAGCTGACTGAGAAGGAAAATGACAAATACTGTGGACAAATGGGTGCATTAACGCACGTATGTACGTATATGTATTGTATGTGCATGTAATATATGTATTTGTGCACATACAATGTATATAGTTTATATACATTGTGTGTGTGTGTGTGCGCGCGCACACGCATGCATGCACATCCTTTCTGAGCCTCCTAATTGGTCTCCTTGTTTCTAGCCTCTCATCACTCTAAGTCATTCTACACATTGCTATTTGCCTTAAGCATGGATCTGACTGTGTGAATCTCTTATTCATCCAATTCTAGTGGCTTCCTGTTGCCTGTAGAATAAAATATAAATTCTTCTGTTTAGCTTTTAAAGCCATGTACAACCTGTCCCCAAACTACCTTTTCAGCCTCGTTGGAAATTACTCCCTCTTTTACATTCTGCAACCCAACCAAACTGGACTTGCAACTGTTCTTCATTCACAACATTCTATCTCCCCATCCTCAAGCCTTTGCACTGACTGTCACCCTCCTTACCTTCAATTTATAGAGTCCCTCATTTCATTTTTTTGGGGGGTGAGGAAAAGGTTTTTTTCCTAATTTTTAAGTTTTAATTTATGGACTAAAACAAGCATTTCTATAACAGCATAATAAAAAAGATGATTGCACAGAAAACTGAAAATCTACTATGTACAACTTGCTATTCCTTTAAAATATACAACAAAATTATTATGTAAATTTTTCCCTTCCCCTACTTCTACCCTAGAGATGGCTACCACTGGACACAAATAGATATGTATGTAAAATTATTCTATACATACTTCTATTTATCAGTTCTTCATTTATCCCTCACTTTATTATTTATCCCTCACTTCTGTTCCAGTGTAGCTCAGGCACCATCTTCTCCATGAAGCCTTACCTGATTCCCCCAGAATGTTAGTGTCCTCTCTTCCAAACCATAGTATATTTAACCACTTTGTGTATTATAAACTTTATATTTTATGCTGTCTATTTTCATATACACTTGTCTCCCCCCAGTACAATATCAGTTTCTTAGCAGTAAAGATGGATTTATTTTTTGTACTTGTACACCCGGTACTTAGCAGAACCTGGCAGTAAGCGCTCAATAAATGGTTGGTTGGTTGGTTGGTTGAGAAGAAAGCCCAAGCCAGAGACTTGGGAAACACTCACAGTTAGATGGAGGAAAATGGATGCTCATCTAGCAAAGAAAATTGAAGAATGTTTGGAAAGGTAGGAGGAGAGCCGAGACAGAGAGAGCATAGAAGCCAAGCAAAGGAAGAGAGAGTAGCCAGGGGCAGGGAGTGTCAAATATAAGAAGTTTTCCAGGGGTCAAAGAGAAATAAGCCTGAGGTAAGACTATTGGATTTAACAATTAAGAAAGAGATAACCTTGGAAAGAATAGTTTTAATGGAATGACAAAGTAAGAAATCAGATCACAAAGAACTGAAAGCGAATAGAAGTTAAAGAAGTGGAATTTGGATTTTTTTTTCCTTTAAGAAAATTGTGATGCTTTTTTTAACACAAAAAACAGACATTTTCCCCAAAAGAAGCAAACAAGCCCCCCTATGAAGTCTATTCCCTCCAGAAAGATTGTCCTCAGAAAAAAAGGTATGTCTTTTAACAGTGTGGTATAATTATCAGTCATTGTGTTTGATTAGAGTTTTGTTGCTTCTCAATATTGACTCAATTTATAGTCTGTCCTAGTCATTGAACAGGAGCAAGTAAGATAAGCTGAATTACCTTTGGGAAATTATTTTTAATATTTTAGGGACGTGGAGCTTCATCCTGGAATGAAGGCAAGTCATCTTTTTAATAGTATTCTCCCAGTGGTTCTGTATAACTGGGAAATGTAGAATACCACATACCACATTCTGTGTGGAATTAAAACTAATAGCCAGTCAAAGAGAATGAGGAGGTTATTATAGCATCCTACCAACAAAGAATTGTACAAACAAACAGTTGTAAATTACATCACCAGAGGTAAGTATGACCAGAAAAGAAGGTGGGTAGGCCATGTGGTGAGATCAAAACATAGCCATTGGATAGCTCATTGGTATCCATACCATGCGAAGAGAGAGAGAACAAAGCCCCCAGCCTATGGGACAGACAGCCTGTGCAGGACTTACAGAAGTTCTGGCGCAAGAGTATCACAGAACCAAAAATGTAAGGCATGACCTACATCATGAGAAGGAGTCCTCACACTGATAAAATAAAGGTTCATCAAATATTAAAGTGAAAATTCATTGTGTTAATGTTCTTTCAGCTCCAGTTTTTTACTCTATGTGACTTCATCTAAGTCTTATTGTGCTTCTCTAATTTCTTCCTTATATCCCAGGTAATGTTCCATGACATTCATATTGTGTATGCTTAGCTCTTCTCAAATGTTAGACACATTGTTTCCATCATATTAGCGTAAGTAATGCTGCTGTGGCCATTTTGTATAGGTAGGGCAGTTAATTTTTTACCAACCTCCCAGCCAAGAAAGCCCAGAAGATTATCAGAAGGTGTTAATGAAGGGTTAATCTAAACTAATTACAAAGATGCAACTACATTCTGATTCCTTAATAAAATGTAAACGCCTTTCTCTGAATAAATCAGAAGGAGTAATAATACTGGTTGACTGGCTGAAGAATGATGAGCAGACCCCTGGGTGAAATTTAAAAGACAGTCAACCATGGGCTTGAGTGCTTTGTGGAGGAGACCACTAAAGGGAGAAAGGAAGGGATTTCTCTCTCCTACCTCAGCATCAGTCATAGCATTGAGCATTGATGGCTAGGAGGAGCAGTCTGAGAACTCCTTGGATCAATCCAGTCTCAGAGACAGTTTCCCTGTTGGTTTGGTTTTTTTTGTTTTTGTTTTTTTTACCAAACTAGCCTAGCCTGTATAGCAGATATTATTACTTCTGTCACACCCCAACCCCTGATGGCAAGCTTTTAAAGGTCTTCTAAAGGACCTTTCACCACTTTATTGTATTTAGGATTGTTACTGGGCAACCCTAATCCTAGGGATTTGAGAAGCCTGGTGGAGGCAGCAATGAGGGAGGAATTTAGTCCAGATAAAAGGAAAAAAAAAAATAACAAGAAAGGGCAAGAAACAATGAAACAGCCCCTGTAGGAATGATGGAATGTGGAGAACAAAGATCAGAAATTCCAGGTTTTACCTTCCCCCTTCAGAAGAACCAAGTGCCAATATTAGCAATCTAGTCCACATGTCAAATCTCTGAAGTTCGTGCTATATTTCACTACGTAATGTGGTTATGGGGAGTATAAACAGTAGCACCAACATAAGAGCCACTGGTAACCAGGGTCAAGGTCATCTGTAGAAAGGTAACTAAGTGATCAGTACCCTATTGCATACTGCCTGTCCCAACATCAGGGTTGATACAAAAACCTGATTTGTAACACTACTCCCTTTGTTCTTCCTTAGGCCACACCAGCCAGGACATCACCCTCCCTGGAAGCCCCATTGCAATTTAATATTGAATCTCTGCTCCTAGGAGATTTCTACTAAGAGACTGCCCCCTTCTTCCCTGGTTGCTGGGTAAAGACTTTCTCACCTTCTAGGAGCTTAGGACCATCACTAAGTTGGCTGGGAGAACCCTTCTTCCAGGTAAAGACACATTCACAATAGTTATGCAGACACAGGTTTACTTCTCCATGTTATTAGAAAGTAATCCCCCTCCCAAGAATACCACCCCTGGTCCTAGCCAAGCCCATTCTGAGAAGGAGGTGTCTGAGCTACTCTAGGGGAAAGAGACCTGATAATTGAAGGAGATTATGAGGCATTTCCCCAAGGTATGTGGATCCCTCTCAGGTGGTGAGGTTCTCAAGAACTGCATAAGGGTAGAATGGAGAAGGGCCAGAAAAACTCAACTGGAATTAAGTCAGAAAGAAACTATGTCCTTATTGGGTAAGTGGGCTACATTTGAGAAGCTGCGAAACAGGAGAGTTCTCTCTCTTTCTAAGATAGCATTAATACATCATGGACTTGGATTCTGGAAGAAAGGACACCCAACTCTTGTAGTCAGAGTCATAATGATGAAAGTCTTCCCCTGGGGAAAGAGTCAATTTTCCAGATGATGGCAGGTTGAGGACCATTCTAGATAAGTAGGTCATCTGACTAGCATGAGGAACCCCAACAGAGAAGGGCCCTTGTTCAGGAACATCACAGATGACCCCTGGGTGCAGGACCAATTTTCTAACACCTACAATTCTTGTAATAGCATCAAAATGGTTTTTTGGGGGGGTGAGTTTAGTTCAGGAGAGTACATACCTTATCTCTAAGAGGTACTGACATATCCCACCAACAAGTATCTGCCAAGAGAAAGAGGCATTGGAAAAATTCCTCCATTGCTCCTGATCCCAGAGATAATAAATGTCTTGCCTATCTATTTCAGTATAATTGATTTTGCAATTTTACGCATTTTGTTATGTGTGCTTAAAAACATTTTTAGAAGGGGTCTGTCCATAGGCTTCATGAGATTGTCAGAGGGGTCTATGACACAAAAAGGTTAAGAACCCCTGACTTAGAGGCATAGAAGGCAACCTTATCAAATTTGCAGAGGGGACAGGAAGCTAACACACTTAATGATAAAGTCAGAATCCAAAAATATCTTGACAGGCTGGAACACTGCTGGGCTGAATCTAATAAGGTATAATTTAATAGAAATAAATGTAAATGTGAAATTGCAAATCTAGGGAGGAAAAGCAAATTATTCCTGTTGTCCTGTTCTCCTACATTTTTCCATATGCTTAGACACCAAAGAAAAGATCAAAATATGGAGGCTCAGGGCTGCCAAAAAAAGGCAAGGTTCAAGGTTGCAGTAATTTCAGAACTCTAGCAGGACTCATAGAAGGGCAGATACAGAGCATCCCCTTTCTGCCGTTCACTCTAATGGCATTCACTCCTCTATTCGGACTACCCCCTTCAAGGTCCATTTGACCCAGGAGACCCAGAGCCAGTCCAACCATGCATCACAAGGAGAAAAAGAGAGGGAAGTTTACTGTATGGATCTCTGCCAATAACAGTACCAAAGAGTTCAACTAAGCCATGCTGTAGAAGTATTGCTCATGGACAGCTAGGTGGCACAGTGAATAGAACACTGGGCTTGGAGTCAGGAAAACTCATTTTTCCTAAATTCAAATTTGGCCTCAACACTAGTTGTGTGACCCCTGAGCAAGTTCACTTAACCCTGTTCTTCTTCTGTAAAACGAACTGGAGAAATATCACTCAAGTATCTTTGCCAAGAAAACTCCAAATGGGGTCATGAAAAGTCACACACGACTGAATACAACTCAGAGAAGTATTGTTCAGCCTTCCAGGGTCTCCAGCTCAGCCAAGCAGCAGATTTGCCTAGTGGACAGGCAGAAACTGAGAATTGTTTCTATCAGATTAACTAGAAGGCCCAATCTAGAATGTGATAGGATAATTTCCCCTTTCCCCTTTGATTATGAGATTGAGAAGTGCTTCTTTACAATGGTCTCCCCCTACCTTTCAAGATGAAAGAGGTATGATACAGAAGAATGTGAAGAGAGTTAAAAATTCAACTTTACCAGAAGCTGTTGTGCTCAAGCTATTTGGAACTTGTCACACTTTATTATTCTTGATGCATTTTAGACTATTCACTTGCCAATTGAGTCAATGCTTTGAAGCTGCTCTGAGGAAGGAACAGAAGATTGGGAATTCAAGTGGGTAGTAAGCAAATTATGAATTATTTTAGGAATTTTTTACATAGCCCTAGATGGGAATGTAGAACCTGGAAAATGTGAGGAAGGAAAGGCTGGGGAGATAGTAGGATTAACAGTTACTTTCTGCACATGCTCTGTGAAAGGAAGTCGGCATAGAGTTTCAGGTGCCTCCTGGTGGCCTCAATAGGTTTAGCATTTACTCCAAGCCAAACCATTTTTAGGGATGGCAGATGAATCCACTGTTGCCATGGAACCCAAACTGTCCCTTCAGGGAAACCAATTTTTCTTCTTGAGTTACAATATGGGGAAGGCATGGTTGGACAGCAGTTTGTCTGAAAATAGATATGGGGGTTTAATGGACCACAAGGTCAGTAAGAGTTAACAGTTAAAAAAAAGCTAATTCTAATCAATATAGTTACAAAGGACCTATGATGAAAAATGCTATCTACCTCTAGAGACAGAACCGATGAACTCTGAGTGCAGACTGAAGCATACTTTTTTCCCTTTCTTTATGTTCTTGGTATCAGTTTATCAGTTTCTTTTTCGCTTGTTATCACCACCACCAAAAAGAAACTGATATATTTTCTTTTAGGGTTTTTATTTATTTATTTAGTTATTTAGTTATTTAGCTGTTTGGAGGGCAGTTGAGATTAAGTGACTTGCCCAAGGTCACACAGCTAGTAAGTGTTAAAGTGTCTGAGGCTGGATTTGAACTCAGGTCCTCCTGATTCCAGGGCCAGTGCCCTATTCACTGCACCACCTAGCCGCCCCTATATTTTCTTTTAGAGCCCAAGATTGTCCATGGTCTTTATGAGCCAGAGTCTGGACCACAGATGAAAACTGGAAGCTATGCCTTTCTTAATGCAAGCCCAAGGTCTCATTAGCTTTTTTTTCCCTTCCTATTTTTACCACCACCACTAGGGCAGCCAGATAGCGCAGTAGGTAGAGCATTGGGCCTGCCGTCAGGAAAGCTCATCTTCTGACTTCAAATCTGACCTGAGACACTGACCATAACCCTGTTTGCCTTGGTTTCCCCATCTGGAAAATGACCTGGAGAAGGAAATTACAAACCACTCTAGTATCTTTGCCCCCCCAAAAAAACAAAATGGGGTCACAAGAGTCAGCCATGACTAAACAAAAACAACACTCTTTGCGTTTCAATACTTTGATCAGAAGGTTGGTCGGTCTATTTAGTTTTAATACTTACTAGTAAAGAGACAATGGGCAGCTAGGTGGCGTATTTGTATAGAGTGCTGTTCTGGAATCTGGAAGATTTTTCTTAAGTTCAAATCTGGCCTCAGATACTTATTAGCTGTGTGACCCTGGGCAAGTCACTTAACCCTGTTTATCTCAGGTTCCTCATCTGTAAAATGAGCTGGAGAAGGAAACTGCAAACCACTCCAGTATCTTCACCAAGAAAACCCCAAATGGGGTCATGAAGACTGAAAAAAGACCGAACCACTACTACTACCACCATCCCAGTTCACTACACAAAATCTCCAAATATAGGTTGTTTATAGTTCAAATCTGGGTTTCCACAAATGTGAGCTACAAAGTTTTCAGAAGCTCCTAAGCAACTCCTCAAATGTAAATTGGGTAGGAGACAGACTTTGTTTCATTCCACAGGAAATGTAGAAGGTACAAAGCATTCACGGGAGCTTATAAATAGAAAGAACCCATAGCATCCCATAAGCTCTGCTCATAAGGGAGTTACCACCAGGGCACCCTGACATTCCATTGAAATTCTTCTGTCCCGTAGGATCCTACAAAATGCCTCCAACACTGATAGTGTCAAGCAATGGTTTGGACTGTTCTGATAGAACACAAACTTGCTTTGGGAGTGAAAAAGCAACTCCCTTCCCATGAAATCTGTACTATCTATGTGAATCACTTACATCAGTAGCAAGGAGCAAAGCCAAAATCTTTTGCTTCCCTCATGACCTGTTTTTGTTCCCATAATACTTCTCCAACGATGGGGGGTCATATGTGCTACTCTCTTGTGTCTCTATGAAGCACTCAGCTCAGGAATTCCCTGTCTCTCAAGAATTCTATTCTGGGTCATGAACTACTCTAGTTATCTGTGAAACCTATGTACCCCTTCTCAGAATAATGGTTTTAAATGCATAAAACCAAATACATTGTACTACAAAGAAAACCAAATCATGTTGAAATACAGTTATCAAAATACTTTTTTTTAAAAACAAGTTGATGACCCCAGGTTGAGAACTTCTACCCTAGAAGGGTCAGAGTCTGACCTCTTGAATTTGGGATTATTCTTGAAATATCTCTAAAGCGGGCACTGCCTAGGAAATTTCTGACCTCTGAACGGAAAGCTAGGTTTCCAAGTGACACTACCCAGGAAATTTCCTTCCTCTCTCAGAGAAAGATATAGAAAGACTATAGTTTAAATGGAGACTGAAGCAAAACTCGTTATCGTTCTCTTTTATCTCTGGTTTTGTTTTTTTTTTTTGGTTTTTTTTTTTTTGGTTTTTTTTTTTCTTTTCCCAGTGATCACTCATTGGTTACAGCCCTTCTATATGACCAAACTATTGTACAATGTGAAAGTATTTGCAGATCCTATACACGATTGCACGCCACCATGGGGGGGGGGAAGGGAGGGGAGAAAATCTGAAACTCAAGTGATTGTGGAACTGAATCTTGTAAATAAAAAGTAAATGAGCAAATAAAAAAAAAAAAA